>JACTOM010000045.1:3929927-4136362 GCA_015832385.1 Elymnias hypermnestra | reverse complement strand
GCTGACTATGGGCCTCATGCGGAAGCTCAGAGTCACTCAGCGTGCGATGGAGAGGGCTATGCTCGGAGTTTCTCTACGCGATCAAATCAGAAATGAGGAGATCCGTAGCAGAACCAAAGTCACCGACATAGCCCTACGAATCGCGAACCTGAAGTGGCAATGGGCGGGGCACATAGTCCGACGGACCGATGGACGTTGGGGCCCGAAGGTGCTGGAGTGGCGACCCCGCACCGGGCGGCGCAGTGTAGGGAGACCCCCCACAAGGTGGATCGACGACATAAAGAGGGTCGCCGGTAGCCGCTGGAGCCAGGCGGCACAAGACCGGGCCTTGTGGACATCATTACGTGAGACCTATGTCCAGCAGTGGACGTCTATCGATTGAAGCGACGACGACGACGACGACGAGAATATAACCTGTAAAAGTATTAAAGTATTCTGTGATTATACATTTGATAAGAGAAAACATGGAAAAAAATATAAACACGTAACTATTACGACGTCCATTGAAAGTGTGTGGGAATATAATACAAAAAGAAGACAAAGTATCTTTGTCTGAAAACTTGTAAATTCTATAATGCATTGTCAATCACATAATAGATGCGTTATCCCATAGATGTGAGCAATGACATAACTCTTGGTTTTGCTTACGTTATAATCTAGTTTTTGTATCGTTGGGATAATGTATTTCTGAAATTTCTGTTTTTTGATGAAACGCGTGATTAGTGTCACGAAGATGTGCGGCGTTTTTTATGCTGATTCATTTAAAGGTTAGGTAGTTTTAATATTTAATTATGGCATTCAAATTTGCCACTCGTCATTGAATATACTATTTTTCAAAAAAAATAAAATAAAAATATTTCATTAATTCACCGTTTTAAATTTTACACCGTTTTAAACAAAATTTAATTTGAGTTCTGAACGACGCGTCGAATACCAAACGTTTGATATTCAGAAACAAAATTTTATTTTATTTCTAAGCGATGAGAGAACCACCAAATGTTTGACAGATAGGGGTTATTTCTAAAGGAAAGTTAAATTGTTCCTTTTCCAAGACCAAGACCATATCCAAGCATTTTTTTTTTCAAATTTGGTTACCTCATGAACGTTCCCAGGAAAAAATATTTCAAACCCAAAATTCAAAACCAGCTGTTCTAACGATCTTAACAAACAGCAATAAATTTATATTTATATAGTTATTTTGTATTTCAATCTCTGGGGCAACGTAATGTAATTGATGAAGATGTAACATGAACTACAACAGTATAATATCGTTGGTTTTTCTTTTAATGCAGTTTTGTACAACGCAGTCCAAATTACTTAATCGTACTTATGAGCTTAATATAGTAAAATATGTTTTATTATTATTTATAATAGGCTAAGCAGCTTTCGCTGATGCGTCTATATCAATTTTAGTGTATTCAATTGTGCTTTATGCCATTTCTGTGCTTGTACAGCCTATTCTTGAACTGATTTAGCGATCTCGCATTCACTACACTCTCAGGTTTATATAACATTTTAAAAGTATGCACTAAACTTTATTTATGACTGCACTGTTTTAATTTTTTTACTAATGTTTAGATTGGCTGTGGATAATGAGGCTTCGGTGTTGATTATAGGCTTGACTCTAAAAACTTAATTTGGTAATTTTGTATCAAAACGTTCTTGAAATATGTTTATATATTGCAAGTGGGTGATATACTCTATGCCATGGAGAATATAAAAATAGTCTTGGGTCCTAAACTTGATCTCTCTCCAGCTGGGTCTAGTTGTTATTGATATTTGTGTATTTATAAAATTGTACTTAGGGATCATCTCTATATGTTTGTGATTCTGTTAATATTTTGATGACATTTAAAGTCTACTTTTGTTCTAAATTTCAGCACGTGGTTCTTGTTTCAACGATATTAGTCTGCGTATATGGTAGAGTGTTCACATATCTACGGCCTGTTGACTTACAGCCGTCCGCATCCTTCTTCCAACCAAAGATCTCCTACGATTTACATCATCATATACCCGAAGATGAACATATTGATTACTACGTGAGTATGTCCAAAATAACACTTATTTTAGATTTTCCATTATGCTTACATTAATATATTTATTGCCTAAAAGTATTTGTGAGTTAGATCTTAACTGAAACATACGTAAAAGAGGATTTTACCCCCGTGAAACTTATTGTAAATAACTTTAACTAAAAAAATTCCATATTGTATCCTAGATATTCAATATGTTAAAAACGAGTATTTAACGATTTTTGATATGGCTTTTATTATGATTTTAACTTTATATATATGTTATTATAAAAATAAAGGTATGATCTATAATATGGTATAGTTTACGCCACGTAGAAACATTTCAAGTAGTAAAATATTGGGTATACTACCATATAAATATCCCATAGGCTTTATTTTTCTTCGTAGGAAAAAGTGGTTTGGTATTGAAATCATTGCTAAAAATATTTCTTTCGTACTTCTATCGAACTTCAAAAGTGTTTTATCAATTTTCATGTTTAAGCTTGACACAATTCAGGCAATCCATATATAAAAGCAAACACTGTTCTAAATCTGTACTATCTGTACTGTAAAGCTCATAATCAGTTAGCTTTGATTTATTTTTATCCGTAATTACCTGCTTACTATATATTACATAAGTGAAGATAAAAATGTATGATTTTGTCTAAAAAGAAAGTTAGTGTACGACCATAACACATAATTTGAATATATATTTATTATGTGAAGGTATTGCGAAAATATTGATGACTAAGCGATATTCTGTGTGTTGACAAATTTATTACTTTCCATTCATTTTTAACTCGCATATTTGAATCCGTTATTAACAAAACCTTTCTGTAATAAATGAATATATTATATACGACATTTCATATGTATTTGCTCGAAACTATTAAACAATTATACATATAACTAAGCCTCTATTCTCTAACATTGTGGAAACAATGGAAACAAAAACAATTGACTTATGTTGTAATAATGATAATTTTGGATTTTACATTTGAGATAAAACCAAACTATGGTTAGGTAATGATGACTAACTCTTGACATTGTGAGTAGATGACAAAACTAATATTTAACATATTATATACGTCTATGTATATAGAAAATTATAACTTTCGAAGTAAAAAACCAAGTGTTTAGGTTAAGGCATATGAAAAAGAATTATTTATTTACATAGAAGCCTACGAACAAAAACTTGTACCATTTTGTCTACGAGTATATATTATAAATATGCACTTTATTTGCATACATACATACATAGCATCACGCCTCATTCCCATATGGGTAGGTAGAGACCACGTCCTTCCACTTGCCACGATTCTTGCATATCTCTTTCGCTTCTTCTCATTAAACCTCTCATACAAGTTCGTCGGTCCTGGATTTGGTCCAGGAACGTTCGCCTTGGTCTTCCCCTTCCAACTTTCACATTCACTCTTGACTCATAAATCCTTTTTGTTAGTCTCATTTTATGCATTCTCTCTACGTGCCCAAACCATCTAAGCATACCTTTATCAATTTTAGTCACTACGTCTTCTTTTATACCACAATGTTCTCTTATCACACTATTTCTAACTTTGTCACTCAGTTTCAATCCACTCACACTTCTCAATGCTCTCATCTCTACCGCATTTATTTATTTTTGTGATTCTTCTGCCATACCCAACTTTCACTACCATACATGAGTGTTGGCATCAACACTCCTGCATGCACAGCCAGTCTGGCCCTTTGAAACGCGTGCAGAGCACCATTTACCATATTCCATGCATTCACTCTCCTTTCAATATTTATGTCACATGTTCCATCTTTTGTAAATTTAGATTCCAATTATACAAATTCTTCCACCTTTTCCACTTGTTCCCCATCTATCAAAATGTTGCCATTTATCATAGATTCATTTCTTTCAAAAAACATCATTTACGTTTTGTTTACATTCACTTTCATTCCTTTCCCTTTCAAAGCTTTATGAATAAAGCTTTGAAATATTTACCATATCCCGTAGCTCATTAGCGGATAAGGCAAGTATTACGTGATCATCAGCGTAAAGTAAACATTTGATGAGTAATTCATTCATTCTTAATCCATATATACTTTCTTTTAAATCTGTCAAACAGTTATCTATGAATAGGTTGAACAGCCATGGTGATGCAACACATCCCTGTCGAACACCTCTTTCGACAGGTGACCACTCCGTGTACGCCCCGTTTATGCTGACACAACCACTAGGGCCCTCATAGAGAGACTTCTATGGTTGAAGCAGACTTCCGCTCACCCCATACGTAGATAATGTTGACCACAGCTCATTCCTCACATTTTCATTTTCTAAATCTATGAAAGCGCAATAAACTTTTTGGTGTATATTTACATTACACAATAAACATACGCATCTAATAGCAAAAACAAAATAATTGACACAAGAAAATTTGAATCATATACAACTAAAATACAAAGTAAAAACAAACCTATAAATACTATGCTATATAATAATATAGATACGACAACGAATCATGTCACAGATATAATTACCTACTTGTTATATTAGGAGGCTTATTTATTGTAAGTAAATCTTGGTTAATACGATGTTACGGTGTTCGTTATGAAATATTGTGTCATTCCAAATGTTTAACAACTAGTGAATTTCAACGTCTGAAGAGTTATATATTTGATAGTTATTTGTATAATTTCACAAATTCAAAGGTTATATTGAAATGTAAAATACGCTGTCAATGTCATTTCTTCAAATACTGTCGCCATTGATGACTCTCACTTGATGAACAATGGGTAATTGTGTCTCGGTAAGGTTATAGTACCATGGTATGTATTTTTATGAGGAACAGTGGCCGTAGTTAAAGAGGAAGTCACATAAAAGACGTTACTTCCTTTCTGAATGTTTAGTTTAACCAATTACATGAAAATCATTACAAGTATCTGTGACAAATTTATGAATTAATTTGTTTAAAGAATGAGATTCAATCTATAAATAGAAGATATTTTCTATAGGAATTAATTAAATATGAAGGGTACAATAACAATATATTTAAAGCTTATTTAAAATTAAATTTGGTAACATATCCGAAAGTTAAAAAAAGTCAAGTGCCGTTACGGAACACCTGGTTGATCTGAAAGATAGAAATTATTTTGTTAACTTAATATCTGTGGAAGGTTAGTTTACAAAAGAAAATAAATATGACAAAATGAAAAATGAAATATACCTTTCCGCTATAGATATTTCATATGAAAATCTTTAGCTTGTATTTGTCTAAATACTATTTTGCTCATTGTAACCTCATCGATCATTATTTTCTATAATCGCTGTATCTAGAAATAAATAAGTCAATATTTTAAAGTCAATAACAGTACTATATAAATGCGATATTTACATGCCGCCAAGTAAAAATTTTGCATTCCGGTATGATGCTGTGTAACAATAAGAGGTAAATTTTTTCTTGCTAAGTTGGTGTTATATCAATTTACACTGTTTCATCAATTACCACAGGTGATATTATAGTTAAGCGCTAGCCTGTTAGCAATAAAAAAAGACTACAACTATTTTATTTTTATTGTTTTCGTTTCAGGCTTATCCTAAGTATGTGTTCAAATATGGCGTGAATGATTTCCACACCGGTGACATCAAAACCCATCATGAAAGCAGAGACGGTGACGTAGTCAAAGGTATGTATATCGTATAACACTTGAGGGACATTTCAATGACTGACATGCTTGAACTTTAATCTAGATTTATAAACACAGGAGTCATATATTCACTCACTTGACGTGTGGCCAAATTATGACTTATTTTTAGTCGATTCTAATCAATTTATCATGTATGAGAGTCATACTGATATTATTGGTCATTTGTCATTAAATTAAATACATATAAGTGGAATTAAGTCATATGTAATATGCAATTATAGTAAAAACTGCGATAAAAGAGTAGCTAGTAAATTTCTTGCCGGTACCTTCTCATTACAGTCAACTTTCCAAATCAGTGCTTGATTCGTTATATAGAATATACATACATAGCATTACGCCTCATTCCCAATGGGGTAGGCAGAGACCACGTCCTTGCACATCTCCATTGCTTCATTAATTCTAATTAAACCTTTCATACAAGTTCGTCGGTTTGGAGTACTCTTGACTTGGCCCTTATTTAAAATGTCCTGGATTTGATCCAGGAACGTTCGCTTTGTTCTTACCTTCTAACTTTACCATTCGATCTTGACTCATAAATTCTTTTGCGCAGACCATCTAAGGATACCTTTCTCAATTTTAGTCACTACATCTTCTATTATACCACAACATTCTCAACATTAAAAGAATATATTGACTTGTAATTTAAGGAACTACTGGTCTGATTTGAAAAATTCTTTCAGTATTAGATCAGAGATTACTCTTTATTGTACACCAAAATTTTACTACAACACTGGATGCATACGTTATACAGTTGAGTAAATTAGGTGGCCTTATCGCTCTTTATTAGATAGTATATCAACTCGCTAAGCCCAATAGGAGCACAGTACCAATGAAGAATGTTTCATAATCGGGGTATTTTTCTTTTTGACAGCTTTAACGGCGTGTGCTCCATAAAGAGTTAAAGTTACGCAAAAAATATGTATGATAGAATTGTTCCCCTTTAAGAGTTCTAAAAAAAATGTACTTACACTATTACCTTTTTTATGGTCACCGTATTTGTTCCTTCTCTGTCTCACTTGTGAGGTACACACGGAGTTACGCCGACCAGTTTAAAATATATCATATCTATCAGGGCACGAAGGAACCCTCGTAACTTTAATTTTAAGTCGTTCTTGAGTACCATCATCAGACGTACTTTAGAATTAGAGTGTAGTAATGAAAAAAAAACGATATTTGACGATTCAAAAGTTCTGTAATATGCATACTTGAATAAAGATATTTTGATTTGATTTAATTTGAACAAATATAAAAGCTAAAAATATGTTTAGTTATGTAGATGTAAATTTAACAAAAAATTGTTATATAAAAACTATTAATTTCATGTTACTAACTAAAACACGTAATTCAGCTTTATTATATATATATATATATAACTTGCTAATATCCGCTTTGCAATGTTATATTATAAAAACGAAACATGCACGATTGATGTTATTTATAAGAAGATAAAATTATGTTTCATGTTGCGTATAAGTTTGTTTTTAAAATACTAACCTGAAAATATGTTTTATAAGTTAAATTAATATTCGACAAACCTTTATTAATATCAATTGCTATCCACTGCAATATTATAAATATCTATTTGAAATTAAATTTATAATTAAAACAGTATTTTAGTGACAATTGGATACAATGTGAATTAATATAGTTGGGTGGTGAAAAATGTTTATGAAATGCATTAGTAGATGTAATTCCTGTGTTGTATAAAGTTTCGGAGTAACGGTGATTAACGTTGGATACTCATATTTGAATTTTAAATACTAATGATGCGTTGGTCTTACATAAAACTAATTGTGAACAGCTACTTAGGATTATTTATCAACCAAGCGTAAAACAATTAGCTGCGTTTATGCACGAATATTAATTACATCATAGTTATTTTGTTACTTTTCTTGCTGTACAGATAAGCATTTGAGTGTAATATCGTCTAATGATTGGTACATATAATAGATTCTATGTTTTACATGCGATTCTATTTAACTACTAGGCTTTCCCGGTGTTGTCACCCTCGTTGCTCTTGATCACGTGGTAATATAGGAAAATCTGTTGTTTATCGCTTGGGGTTAGCAATCTAAACTATTTATGAATTCACCCAAAAAAATATCAAATTCGATCGTTTAGTAAAAATTCATTCATATATACGTACAAAAGAAGACAGCTGTTAGTTGCAGAGTTCCTCATTTCGTTGAAATATGAGAAAACCTTTGTATCGGTTCGATTTGTCAATATAATCCATTTTAGAACTCACTGGAACACAAAAAAAGATTATCAAAATCTTGAAAAATCCTCTAATATAACAAAAGTGTGTATCAGTGTATATGTTGAAGAAGACCAAATTCTTTATTAACATTTTGATGATTTTTGTAATATCGATTAACATCTCACTCCCCAGAAAAAGTTTTTTTTTCATACATCATCGGGTACGAAGCGTAACTAACTCTCTCTTTCTATCTTCACTTATTTGTATATCCCTCTCAATATCCGATTGCCTATCCGATCACACAATTAGTAACGTTTTGGTCACGTATTCACCAACTTACTCCTCAAGTCAAGCGTGCATAAAGAAGTTTACTTAAAAAAATCAATGTTTGAAACACAAGACGAACTAAAAATATGAGTCTATCTGTCTATGTATAAAAGAGCGTCATGAAAAGGGAATACGGTGTGTAGAGGTATGGTATTCATACAATGAAACTTTTGGAGACCTCACTGGTACATTGTTGCAGGTATTTGATTTTATAGCAGAGATTCTTTTTCGCTTTTCTAGGGAAAGTAGGTTTGATCCCCAGTTGATAGATAGATTAGATAGATAGATAAAATTTTTATTTGTTTCTTCATACATTTTTCAACATATAAGTAAAGTACATCTGTGAAACAAATAAAGTCCGCCACTCAGCTCAAAGTCGCAGCTAGCTACGACTCTGGTTTTTGGTTGGAAGCTTAGTTAACTCACAGACATCCTTGCGACATTTAATTACAATGGTACAATGATTGAATGTACTTACTTTTCCTTCTACACAATAAGAGAAAAAGAGTCCAAAGAAATATATAATCAAAAAGCAAGTTTTCTAATTTGTTTGAGTCTGGACTAGTTGCATGTTTGGGCCTCGGCTAAATACCAACCTATCAGAAAAGTCGTATTGTCAAGTAAAGAGATTAGAGTTCCAGTACGATGCTGCCTAGAAATCATAAGAGGTAAATTACCATGTGTGAGTGTCGCACAAATTACCTAAAAGATATCTTAAAAATAAAGTATGTAGTAAGTAGCAGATCATTAAAGTCCCACAGCTGGGCACAGATCTCCTCATTCATTAGAGAAAGGGTCTTCTCCTCTGCGTATTGACAGGCACAGTATACAAATGCACTCTCTATTCAATCACTCTCATAGTCTGATGAGGCGGGAATCCGACAGGACCGGAGAGAAATCAGTCGCAGGACCGATGGCTTAACGTGCTCTCTAGGGCATGGGGATGGAGCACACCAACATCTAACCTGCTAACCACTAGACCAAAGACATCATAATGTTATTTAATAAATAAATAATTGTATTCACAGGTCAATACACAGTAGTAGAGCCCGATGGTTCTATCCGAACAGTGGACTACACTGCCGACAAACACAACGGGTTCAACGCCGTCGTTCACAAAACAGCACCTATATCGCCCCACGAAGCCATCCACCTTTAACTGTATACTAAGCTATCGTTGATCTTAGTATGAAACTTGTTAGAGATCAAAAAGAAATTCCAGCGATCTCCATTCGTTATTGTTTCGATTGTTATTTATTGTTATTTTATTACGAAAGGTACCTGAGGACAAAATTTTTTATACGTAACGATATAGACATAAGCGTTTTAATTGTTATTTACTTATTTTTAATGGAATAAATTCTAAATAAAATATTTGTGTTTTTTTTATGATCAGACTTGTCTTATCTTACTATATCATGCAAAAGAAATTACATTGGTTTTGTTGAAATTTTACAATAGCTTATAGTTCAGAATAGTTCAGAATACTGTAATATACATTGACGGTTCTATTACTAACTTAACGCGGATAATGTCAACGGCACCAGCTAACAAAAATAGATATAAACGTTATATTTTTGTATCAATTAAGCCATTTAAAACCTAATACAAAATAGTTTTGCATTGATCCAATATAAAAAGTTGTGTACGTGACTATATGAATACTCTATACTTATAATATACTATAGTTCTCTCATAATTATATAATAAGTAACCCTTACAAACCAACCTTCTAGGGCAAAGCAAATCTTATATACATATATAAAAAGCATATTATTCGGTCAATTTTAAAAGATGTGGTGGATATTCATACGAATTTTCCTCAACTTTTACATAGCGTCATACCATCAATATGACAATTATCAATCGAATCAATACGACGATAGACATCAAAGGTTCGTCATATTGTTAAATAAAAGTGAAGAAGTGTAAAATAATCGGGGGCATCGACAGCTTAACTTCTGGTTGTGACCCAAAATAAATTATCGGCGATGTAGAATAAGAAACCTGCACCTGGCCTAGAATAAGAAACCTGGATTAGTGGGGACATAAGGACGACATCGCACATGCCCCTATTCGCCGATGGAGAAGGCCTGGAGGACGAAGACGGGGTTTTGCCCGCCTCCTGCCTCCATCATAAATTAATACTTTTGTGAAGGCAAACGAATCCGGCGTGCCAGAGGAGAATATTTTTCAGTGAAGTTTCGGCTGAAAGTTAAGCTTTCAATCAGGAATTTAGGACTCGCTGAAGAATGAAATACCCACTAATACACAGCGGGACTCTCAGCGTCCTGAACAGGTTCTAGAGGAGTTTTAGGCATCAGAGGCTCAGTGAGGATATTACCCTGGACATCGTCTGTTACGACCTTTCAGAATGACATAAGATGCGAGGCACATCTCTTGGCTCGCGGTCTCCTCCTACGGATAGAAGTGCCTTCAGCTGCACCTCCCCTCACCCTTTCTGGTGCCTCCTCCTGAGATGACAATCTCTCAGAAGGAAGATACCGTCCGCCAATCACTTTCACTGCTGAGCATGTAGCCGACTACGAGTATGTTCATCAGCGTCAGAAAGGGAGGTTAAAGAGATCAGGAAGTGCCGTTGGGGACCTCAAGCTGAACATTCTGCTACAGTATACCCCTCACTAAAGAATCAAGAGGGCTTCGCTGAGTTTTAGTGGGTATTCTGGTTCGTGACTAGTGATTCCCACACTCGCATCTGCTATGTCGAAATCATAAGGGACAAATTTCTTTTCACTTTCACCTTTCACCCGGTTATCGCGCTTTCATCTTCGACCGTATCATCACATACCCTCGATTGTGATTACATGCAAGCGCTGACCTGTGTTGAATAAAAAACATATTTTCCTTTAATAAAATATATAGCGGTCATAGAATACTGTATGTGTTTGTCATATATAGCCGTATTTTGTGATTGAAAATTATGTATCGTGTGAAATAAGTTACCTTGCTGTGAACAATACGAGCTTTTGTATGGTAATGTCCATCATATGTTTATGTTCACTCATGGGTTTTTTTTTATTGCATACAGGTGAGCGTTTGACTGTTTGAGGGTAAGTGATCATACCCTCTAAAATTGTGACATGATAACTGTGGCGAGGTTTCATAAAATCTTCACCAGTGAAAACTAGTAATAAAATTATTTTATGTCCATTTACTTATACACTCAATAATTTTAAAGTTGTAGATAAAATCGACTTTAAGATGTATTTATGTCTCAGCTTATCATTAGTAAGTAAGTAGCAGCCCATTAACGTCCCACTGCTGGGCACAGGCCACCTCACTCCGAGGAGTGAGGGTTTTTAGAGCATGGACCCACAACGCTGCTCCATTGCGGATTGGAAGGCATAGTACACAAGTGCATTCTCTATTCCTTCAATCTCATAGTCCGATGTGACGGGAATCCGAAACGACCAGAGAGAGATCAGGCACAGGACCGATGTCTTAACGTGCTCTCCGAGGCACGGGGGTGGATTACACCCCCAACTTCCCAACTTCGGGCAAATATTGAGAAAATCTTAATAGAAAACTCAATACTGATTATTGAATTGGCCCGACCCGGCACTCGAACCCAGGACCTCATGTCTGTAGTCGAACATGCTAAACACTAGACCAACGAAGCAGTTATCATTTGTACAATATATTAATTTTATTTATTTTTATTAACAGATAAAAATTATCTACTTTTAATTTCAACATTTCAACTGTTTTACTATCTTGATTATTTTGATGTATGTGAAGGAGATCACCAAAACAGCTGCAATTATTTTCATGGCATTTTCACAGGATAATTTTCGTGCCATTTTCGCAGGATAATTTTCAGATAGATCTGCGAACTTAAAACTACAACCTAAATGAAAAATAATATGACATTTTTATTTCATCACCATACATTTCATGTACTTTTACGTAGGACTAGATATGTAACACGCGTAGTTCCCGATGCCGTGTACATATGGGATTTTTTTTACACCAGAACACATAATGTTTTTTGAAGTGAAACTTCTACAGGCGATTGAGGGTAACATTTTTACCGATAAAACACGTGATTAGTGTCACGAAGATGCGCAGCGTTTTTTATGTTAATTCGTTTGATGTTTAGGTAGTTTTAATTCTCACGAATAACATGTGGTATTTTCATTTGCCACTCGTCATTTAATAATTTAATATACTATTTTTCATAAAATTATTTCTCAATTTTAATATATTGTAATATAACCTATATATAGGTTACAGCACAATACAATATAAGCTTAGGAATACGTCTGTCATTGCGTAACTATAGATTAGTGAGAAATCACGAGATAGTTTCAGTTCACACGTAAATTAGAGCAGTAGGCATTTACTGCACATTAAAAGTGAGGAAATTCAGTCCCAATTATTGTAGTGGAAATGACTTAGGTCTAGTATTATTAAATCTAGACTTACACAAACCGTTTTCTCTTTAAAGTTTTGCACCTTTTACCGTTATTGAAATTGCGAGAACGAGAACGACCTGTAAACGAACAAAATGGAATCATAAAGAATATCAAATTTAATAACAGCTACATCTGTGAACATAAAAATAACATTTGAATATGAGTTTTCAACTCAATCCTATCCTGGATATTGTAATAATGCATGCTTTAATGGAAATTTTGGATTGCTATTTAAGAACATTTTATTATAAGCAGCTAATTAAGTTTAGAGATATCTTTCTCCATTTCATGGTAAAGTTAAAAATATAATTATTTTACTCTTTTATAATAATAGTCTTCTTCAGTTTACAGAATATATAGATAGATAAATAGTCGTTGTTGAATACCACAGACACGAAACAAATAACACACAAACTTAATAGATAGAACAAATTGGGTGACCTTATTGCTTAGGTGGTGTTCCATAATACATCGACATACATACACATATTAATACATATACCTTTAAAAAAATACAAATACCTAAATAAACAATTTAAATAGATAAATACTAAACATAATATAATAATTATAAATAAATAAAACGTAGAACATAATAACGTTATTGAAACAATCATTACCCGTTTCTTGAATATATCCAATGATTTAGCTTCTCTTATTGTCAGAGGTAATTCGTTTCATATAGTTATGGCTCGGACCGCAAAAGAGCCACCATAGAATTTGGTGTTATGTGATATGACGTTGAGCTTTAGATCACGTGAGGGCCGTAAACACCTACCGTCACAATTGTGAAACTCAAACTTCCAAAATAAATACGCAGGAGCACGAGGATTAAATAGAACACAGTACAGAAGAGACACAAAATGCAAATTCCGGTGAAAACGAATAGCCAACCCCTTGAACTTTGTACGAAATTCAGATATATGGTCATATTTTCGTAATCCAAATATAAACCGAGTAGACAGATTCTGTAGTCGCTCAAGTTTATCCAGCTGGTCCTCGGTCAATTCAACATAGTTTGCATCGGCATAATCCAGAATAGAGATAAGTAGAGACTGTGCAAGCATAATTTTGGTAGGAATGGGTAGTAAAGAACGCAGACGTCATAGCTGCAAAGGTTTTCCTGTTTAAATCTCTTAGATGTGTTGCCCAAGATAATGTATTTTCCATATTTATAGCAAGATTTTTAACAACATCGCTATATGGTTTAACGGAACCTTTAAGTTAAATAGGTGGAAGATTAGGCCAGTCCACTCTTGAAAGCAGATTTCTCCTACCGATAATGTTAGCCTGAGACTTAACGAGATTAAGTTTTATGCCTAATGATTCGCTCCACTTAGAATATTGGGAAATCATCATTGGTAGCAGAAATAGCTATAGGGTGATTTTTAAGTATAACCAATCATAACCTTATATGATACTGATATTAAATATTTTTTTATGTTCCGCTATATATACCAGTGTGGGTTTTTTGAAATGTGTTATTATATAAGGTCATAGAGATTGTTTAGAGACTATGACGGACCCATCACATTTTAATAACACCAGCAACTTTTCCCCAATAACTTTAAAAGTACCTAAAAGGTTGTTGAAGCCTAGAAGTAATACTTTGTAAAACACCAGCAGCCCTTAGATTAATATTAAATTAATTTAATAGCCTTGTCCTCTTCATATGTTTGCCTAATACGCCATACTTTATTTACAATATAATGTAGTGTTAAATTTTGAACAATTTAAGGTGAGCAATAATGGGATATGTGTATTTGATGATATTTGACTTACTCTGTTTAAAGTTCGTTCCTTTCAAAATAGGGCGCAATATCATTCTTCATTATCAGTAGGCCCATTGCAATTATTTAGGCGACAAAAATTCCAGTTGCATATGAAATCTAAACACATTTTAGCCATCATCACTATATTTGAAGGAAGTAACCGCTGAGTTTCTTGCCGGATTCCTATCAGCCGAGTGAACTTTCCGAAACGGTGGTATATTTTGAGCCTACTTGTATATTTTGGGTGTATTTTGAGTTAGAAAATCTCGCTTCAAAAGGGCTATAAAAGCTTGCTAATAAACAGAAGTGAAAAGCTAAAGTCTTGTTTATATGTATACAAATCTAAAACTTTACATTTCCTTAACTTACAAGGAAGGAAAAAGGGAGACATGTTAGGAATTGAATAAATTTAGTTGTCATTAAAATATTAAAAGTGTCGAAAATTAATACAAATAATTTATTGAAATCTCAAATAACGAATTGTAAATAAAAGTGCCAGGTGTTTTATGTTAATATTAAAACTACCTAACCTTCAAACTAATTAACATTAAAAACGCTGCACATCTTCATGACGCTAATCACCCGATTCATCCGTAAAAAATTAACCCCAAAAAGTTTCACTTCAAAAAAATAGTTTATTCAATGTCTCTCGCAATCACTCCACATAAGTCTCTCTCAAGAAAATATTTTAATTCCATTGTAAATTCAGTATAACACCTGTACGGCTACCATAAAATTAATGTTGTGTTGCAACCTAATTTGCATACGACGTCATTGTACCGTGTGAAAATTTTCTTAATAACGACGAGGTACAGTGTGTCCTAGGAAACATCTTTTCGGACTCGGCCCCGCACCAAGGCTGACTAACTAAAGCTATTTATAAAGGCCTGAGAACCCTCCATTGTACTATTCAGGGAACTAACATACAACGAAACAGTCGCATTTATCCCAGTTTTTACTATAATGTCGCAGTATTATTGTGTGCTACTTGCAATAGTGTCTGGATGTGTTCAGGCGAAGGTTCAACTACACCAGGTGTTAAATCCAGGGTTTGAGCAAGGACTAGAATATCATGACGTGAGAATATTATAAATATATTATTAATATTAAAAAGACAAAAAGTAAAGTGTATATATAAAAACTAGTGAACCCGAAAGATGTTAAAGTCGCCAAACTCTAATTTGTCTGCTATATGTAACAAACTAGCTGAGCCCGTGACTTCGTCTGCGTCGAATACTTTTTGGGTAGCATTTTCATTAATTTAGGCAAATTGTTTTACAAATAAGAAACATATCCGCACTGCCCTTTGACGGTGGAATGTCCTATAATTTACTTTTGATAGATTACATTATGTCAACATTTCTGACCAAGTTTTACCTACCATAAAATATATAGTTAATGTGAAGTTTGAATTTTTTTTTATGTGAAAATTAGATTTTCTTAATTACACCCCCGAAACTCCTCTTGCAGGGGGAATTTCGTAAAATTCGTTCTTAGCTGACCTCTACTCGGCAAAAGGAATATTCCTACCAAATTTTAAGTCTCTACGCCTTAAGGTTCCAGAGATATCGTGATGAATCAATAGATACCTGGATATCTCTTATATATCTATACTAGGTGAACCCGCGACTTCATCTGCGCGGAATGGTTTTTTTGGTAGCATGATCATTATTTTAGGTAAATTGTTTAGGTAGAAATAATATTCCTACTAAATTTCATTACGGTTCCAGAGATATCGTGATGAGTCAATAGATACCTGGATATCTCTTATATATATATATATATATATATATATATATATAGATTTGCAGCAATAATTATTTGAAATCGTTTGGATGGAGATCAGTACTTGTTTTATCGCTTACATCGCTTCTCTATTTGTACATTAAAATTATAAGATTGACTAAATGGAAGTAAATCCCAATTATTTTGCAACAAAAAAGTATCAAAGAAATTTTGATATACAAAGACAATAATTAAATTAAAATGTTTATGATATATATGAAGTTTATTTATATATTTATTCGAATTAATAGCAAACCCTTAAACCTTACGAGATAGATCAATTTAATGTACTACGGAATTGTGTATCTTAAAATGATCAATAAAAAGGCTGCAATGATATATATTTATCTCTAAAGGATAACCCACAGTAACCGTCTTTATCTTTTACTTATTACAAAAAAAAAATGTTATTTATGAAACTATTTTGTAGAATACAGTGTGTTTCCTTATTTAATTAAATAAATTAAAAGATTTGCTTTTAATTTTAAGCTAACAGCGTTATAAATTTTCTCAAAAAGTATGTTTTGTCAATTTTGGCAAACAATAGTTTTCAGAACTTAGATAAATGATTATTGGGGTATTGATTGTCATACATGGCTTAAGTAACATTATTAGTATTTACTTATTATATGTTTTTTTTTTCTCGTATTATTTACGCGTGAGTACTCCTTTGATTTTACATAATGATAAGTTTTTTATTGTTCAAGTTTCACTGTGATTTTACGATGATAAGTGATGATATAATTCAACACTGAACGCTTCTTTAGAGCTTCTCTAAACATACCGCTCAGAAGATGTTTTATTTGCATATGTTTAAACGTTTAACCACTATATCTACTTTTATTTATTGGTGGGTGAGATAATATTTTTTTTTATTGCTGACAGATCAGCGCTTGNCAGGTCAAGAGTACTCTAAACCGACGAACTTGTATGAAAGATTTAATGAGATTGAAAGAAGCGAAGGAGATATGCAAGGATCGTGGCAAGTGGAAGGATGTTGTCTCTGCCTACCCCTATGGGAATAAGGCGTGATGCTATGTATGTATGTATGTATAAGAAACATACGTATAACATTCCCACAACCCGCTTGCGGGTGGAATTTCGTAAAATCCGTTCTTAGCTGACTTCTACTCGGCAAAAGGAATATTCCTACTAAATTTCATTATGGTTCCAGAGATATCGTGATGAGTCAATAGATACCTGGATATCTCTTATATATATATAGATTTGCAGCAATAATTATTTGAACTCGTTTGGATGGAGATCAGTACTTGATTTATCGCTTACATTTCTCTATTTGTACATTATAATTATAAGATTGAGTAAATGGGAAATATATCCCAATTATTTTGCAACAAAAAAGTATCAAAGAAATTTTGATATATAAAGACAATAAATAAATTAAAATGTTTATGATAGATATGGATATTATTTATATATTTGTCCGAATTAATAGCAAATCCTTGATAAACCTTACGAGATAGATCAATTTTATGTACTACGGAATTGTGTATCTTAAAAAGACAAATAAAAAGTCTGCAATGATATATATTTATCTCTAAAGTATAACCCACAGTAACCGTCTTTATCTTTTACATGTTACAAAAAAAAATTGATATTCATTAAATTATTTTGTACAATACAGTTTGTTTCTTTATTTTATTAAATAAATCAAAAGATTTGCTTATAATTTTAAGATAACAGCGTTATAAATTTTCTCAAAAAGTATGTTTTGCAATTTTGGAAAACAATAGTTTTCAGAACTTAGATAAATGATTATTGGGGTATTGATTGTCATAAATGGCTTAAGTAACATTATTAGTACTTACTTATTATATGTATCTTTTTTCTCGTAATATTTACGCGTGAGTATTCCTTTGATTTTACATAATCATAAGTTTTTTCAACCAAATTCTCTTGTTCAAGTCACTTATAACCTCCAAATTAAAGTCAAGGTAAGTAGCAGCCCATTAACGTCACACTGCTGGGCACAGGCTTTCTCACTCATATGAGAGAGGGTTTTTTAGAGCATACACAAGTGCACAAGTGCACTTTATATTCTTTCACTCTCATAATCCGATGTGACGGAAATCTGACACGACGAGAGAGAGATCAGACGCAGGGCCGACCGAGCATAACGCCAATAAAAGACTCAATATCAATTTTTGAATTGACCCGACCCGGGACTCATACCCAGGACATCAAGTCTGTAGTCAAACATGCTAACCACTAGACCAATGAGCCAGTCAAAGTTCTCTTCTCAAAGGGTCTTCCACTTAATTCCATTAAAGTATGTATGTGTTTGAGTTCAAGATTTTGCATAATAGAGATTAGCCATAGAAGTTCAGAAGGTTAATCTCTGTTTGAAAATTCGCTTAAAGTGAGATACTATGTTTCAAATACATTGGACGCATGCGCATTTATGTTCTTAGTCTGTACACAGTACTATAAAAAGCAACAACAAAAGATGTAAAACTATAAAATAAGGCAAGGAAACAATGTAAAGTAAAGGAAATATAATAAAAGAAAATTTAACTTAATTGATAGCTCATGGAATCTTATATTCTAGTATAGTCATTAAGGTCCTTACTTACTCGTAACTATATTATATTTTTATTCCGTTTTAGTGCCTCTGTTAGATTGTTATATAGATTTGCTCTCTCATATACTCGTACTTCTTTGGTCATAATTTCATTATCGATCTTTGCCACAATTGACATATAAAGCGAACCTTATTTACATATTGGAATATATTATAATACCTTCATATAGTTAAGAAGAAATAGTGCTCCTGCTCATTGGTTTCTGAGCTCAGTTTAAAATGATCAAGTGTTCCTTATTCACTAATGACTGTACGTATAATATTCAATTTTGCCCTTTAACTACGTTCTCATGATTATATGTGTTTCATTATCTATATTTATAAGAGATATCCAGGTATTTTTGACTCATCACGATATCTCTGGAACCTTAAAGCGTAGAGACTTAAAATTTGGTAGGAATATTACTTTTGACGAGTAGAGGTCAATTAAGAACGGATTTTACGAAGATCCACCCGCGAAGGGGGTTCCGGGGGTGTTAACTATTGACTCAAGACGATATTTCTGGAACCGTAAGGCGTAGAAACTTGAAATTTGGTAGGAATATTCCTTTTGACGAGTAGCGCTCAGCTAAGAATGGATTTCACGAAATTCCACCCGCAAAGGGGCTGTGGGGGTGTTAATTATTGACTCACGATCTGGAACGAAGAACGCAGACGAAGTCACGGGTTCAGCTAGTATATTATACGTTATATAAATATTATACTTATGTCCGTTATAGACTTTGTTACCATCCCATGTGCCGTCTGATGGGTGTAATATTGCGAAGACGGTACTAAATCACTAAACTTACTCATTCACTTATTTGCCACGAGATCGTCAATATTTTCGCCATTAATTTGAAATTTAACAGGGACTCCATTCGCAATGTATGTCCACATAACTTCATAGCCGTGGAACAGCTATTTCTTTTTGTTGAAAGGTTAGCGCTTGACTGTGATCACGCCTGATGGCAACTGATGATAGTTTAAGATGGAAGTGTGCTAATCTATTAAGTGCTAAGTTAATACACAGCATCTTCATCTTTCATTCATTTGTTGGCGGTACATCTTCTTCCAGACTCAGACAAATTATAAAATGCAATTATTGAAATTCGCTTGCACACTGCTCCAGCGAGGCTGTCAATAGTTAGCATATAATAAAGAAAAAATGTAAAATATTGATATTTAGATCCGCCATTTAAACTGAAGAGTCATATCTTATCTTATCATATCTTACGACGAATCATTAAAAAGAGCTGGCCTTGATATATTTTTGCATTCCACTTTCTTTAAAAAAAATTTCAAAATATTCCTGAGTCATAGTGCATTATAATTAGTTTTCCTTTATACCTAATTTAATTTGTATTATTTCTACCTGGTTAATAAATTGTGTTATATACTTATTGGTATTATTAGTCAAATGAGTCTTCTGTTATGATATCCTAGTTTTATAGTGTTTTTAATTTTTGAACTTTCTTTATATGTACAATGTCTTTTTTATATTTGAATGCAGAGTAATCACTGTAAAAAATAAAGTAAGAATAAGTATATAGATTGAGATAGTTCTTCGTTCTTCGATAGTAATTGAGCTTGTTGTTAAATAAGATAAATAAATGTTATTTTTTATTAAAGGATCGTCCCAGATATGCATTCAACTATGGCGTGGCGGATCCCACCACTGGTGACATCAAATCGCAACACGAAACCAGAGACGGCGAGGTCGTTAAAGGTAATATAGTATCTCATATTAAAGTGATTGATTAAAACTGTTTAATGAACAGCAATGAAAAACAACACGTAAGCAATGATTGATCTTGAAAAATGCAATTAAAACAAAATCAAACAAGTGAAAAGCTATTTCTATATTCGTATTTTATTTATATGATAATTTCCCTAAAATTACTTTTTGCTATGGAATGTAAGTGTAAGTTTATTGGACTTCAATAAGATCACATGAGTGTTTTGCATCTAGAAATGAACTAATTACGACAAGGAAAATAATAAAGAAAGCCCAGGGCTAAAAAAGAAACCATGTGTATTAATTAGAAAAAAAAAAATGTCTTTTGAATAATTTTGCACAGTAACTAATTATTATATATCCCGTTACATAGCATCAATATTTGCACTAATGACTTGTTATAATATAAATTCATTTCTTAAACTTATTATTTTTTGAAAGTCGTAACATGATTATTTATCCAAATCTATCCTCAAAAGTGCAGTGATTTTTGTTTCGTAGTATCCCTTAGTTTCCATTTAAGTATATCGATATTGTATATTCCTTATGGGCATAAATGTCTTAAATCAGAGCTAAGGAATAAAAAATACTAAGGTGTGTGCAATATTTGAATCTAACAAACAAATTAAATCGAGTATGAAGGCTATATATATATATACATACATACTCCGTACTCCGTATATATATGTGTTTCGTCTAATGTTAATAATTATCTACCATAATCAACAAAAGTTGAAGTTAATCAACAAAAATAATCTCAATTCTTTTGACTTTTCTCAAGTTGCTTATATTTATTTCACTTAGAATCGCTCTTGTAATGATTTCAGACTGTTTTAGTTTGTCATTTGTCAAACTGTGTATAATGGGATAGATCTTTATCTCAAAAATTGGATAATGTATCGAAACAGTGGCAATTTTCCCTAAAAAATTAAATATACGTCACATAACAGTTGGTTTCATACTAGCTGCAAACTTCATTAGGCTCGTATTTCTAAACAACGTGCATTGTTTGAAAAACTATGCCATCATTAGCGTTTTGTTAGAACAAACATAACCAACTAATGACTGAGAACATGAGATTGAGAAAAATTTGTATTGCAACACCATAGTTTTCTACACTTCGTGAACAATAAGTATTTATTGTTTGTCGTACTGTGCTTTTATAATGCAAACACAATGACATAACAATTTTGATTGAAAGATCAGGTTTATAGTAAAAATCTTTAGGCTTAACCTTAACTTACACAACATTTAACTATAAAAATGTAATTAGTTGTAAGCAAGCATATTTTCTATACATTAATACCAATAAAAAAAAATTTGCATTTGCACATTGGTCTCATTGGTCTAGTGGTTAGAATGTTCGACTACAGAAATGAGGTCCTGGGTTCGAGTCCCGAATCGGGCCACTTCAAAAATCAATATTGATGTTTTCTATTAAGATTTTCTCAATATTTGCCCGAAGTTGGGAAGTTGGCGGTGTGATTCACCCCCGTGCCTCGGAGAGCATGTTAAGCCGTCGGTCCTGCCTGATCTCTCTCCGGTCGTGTCGGATTCCCGTCACATCGGACCATCAGAGTGAAGGAATAGAGAGTGCACTTGTTGTGTAATATGCCTGCCAATCCGCAGTGGAACCGCGTCGTGGGTCTATGCTCTATAAGCCCTCGCTCCTAGGAGCGAGGAGGCCTGTGCCCAGCTGTGGGACGTTAATGGGCTGCTACTTACTTTTTTTTTACATTGGTCTCATTGATGTGTACTATCCCATCTATATTATTTTTTTTTCAATTGTTATTTCTACGATTGAAACTAGAGCGGAAAATATATGAAATAAAATTAAATGATTTTTATAGCAAGTAATTTGAACCGACTTTCATCTATACTTAACTCTAAATTAGAAAACATTAAAATATATGAACAAAATATACTACGCAATTAAAAAATGGTGTTAGTGTTTCAAAGTGGGTTAGTTCATAAGTTTATATTAAGAAAGTCTTAGTAAATATCCATTTTTCTTCTAGAATGTAAGCAATTTGTTTCTAACTAAACCTTTCATTGATAAATAACTTTCAAACAAAAAGTGTAAGTTCCGACGTGTAATTGATTCTTCTTTATTATGTAAATGTATCGAATAATTGAAATCATATTGCTTATTTTTATTTGTCACCATATAAAAAACTAGCTGAACCCGCGACATCGTGTGTGTGGAATGTTTTTATGCTAGGATTTTTATTAATTTAGGCAAATTGTTTTATAAATAAGAAATATTCCCGCACTGCCCTTTGAGAGTGGAATTTCCTAAAATTTACTTTAGATAGTTTCCATTATGTTAAAAATAATTTCTGACCAAGTTTTACATACCATAAAAGATATAGTTTATAAATGTGAAGTTTGACCTTTTTTAAATGTGAAAATTCGATTTTTTTTAATTAACAACCCCGCATTCGTAAAATCTGTTCTTAGCTGACCTCTAATCGGCAAAAGAAATATTCCTACCAAATTTCAAGTCTGTACACTTCATAGTTCCAGAGATATCGTGATGATTCAATAGATACCTGGATATCTCTTATGTAATGAATATTTTAAAATATTATTTATTTCAGGTCAATATTCTCTTGTAGAACCGGACGGTTCGATTCGTACAGTTGATTATACAGCTGATCCGGTTCATGGCTTTAATGCGGTGGTCTCCAAGGTTGGGCCCAATGTACACCCTAAAACTCCGCCGCAGTATTCAATACAACCTGGAGTTATACAATACGTAGCAAAACACGTACCAGCGCCTGTGCAAGTACCTTTACAAGTACCTGTACAAGTACCTAAGCCAGTTTTTACTCCTGAAGTGCTCCAACCACATTACGCCTCACCATCGCCGTTTTGTAAGTTATCCTATTTGAATACTTAATAATTGGTTTAAAAAGCAAATGTTTTTCCTAATAGCAAACTATAACCTGTGACGTGAAACTGTTCTGATTTTTTTTTAATGCTGATAATATGGTACTACCCTGTTTGTTTTCCAATTTCCCTTAATGATGTAATGCCGAAAGAATTTGCTTGGATTTCTCGGAGTGTATAGCACTTTCATGGATGTGCCTGCCAAATCATGAGCAGCAAATCATTTTAATGTACTGTTTTCTGTTATTAAGGTCGTTAGTTCTCTGCTTAAATTTCAGAAACGATCCATGAAAAGTCGTGCCTATTTGTATGCAAGCATATCTTCCGTACCTCGAAGTACAAATCTCTTCGGCTACAATTGATATTAAGCTTTGTGTTTAGAAATTGTCAGCAATTGTCTGAAATTGGGAAATTAGCGGTTTGCTGCATCCCCGTGCCTTGGAGAGCACGTTAAACCGTCGGGCTTGCCCCTTATCTCTCTCTGGTCATGCCGGATTGCCTACGAGAGTGCACTTGTGTATTATGCCTGCCAACCCGCAGTGGGCCAGTGTGGTTGGTCTATGCTCTAAAAACCTCTTCTATGAGTGAGGAGGCCAGTGTCCAGCAGTGGAACATTAATGAACTGCTACTAACCTTTAACTGCCACATTAGTCTATTGGTTAGCATGTTCGATGAGGTCCTGGCTTCGAGTCCCGGGTCGTGCCGATTCAAAATCGATATTGAGTTTTCTATTAAGATTTTCTCAATATTTGCCCGAAGTTAGAAAGTTGGCGGTGTGTGTCGGTCCTGCGCCTGATCTCTCTCCGATCGTGTCGGATTCCCGTCACATCGGACTTTGAGAGTGAAGGAATAGAGAGTGCACTTGTGTACTATGCCTGCCAATCCGCAGTGGAGCAGCGTGGTGGGTCTTTGCTCTTAAAATCCTCGCTCCTCGGAGTGATGAGGCTCAGCAGTGGGACGTTAATGGGCTGCTACTTACTTACTAACCTTACCTTTCAATATGACTACTTTATTAATTTTTTAATTTTATGGCTAGCTAAAATATGTACTCTCCTTAAGATAAACACTATACAATCTCTATCATCAAGTGAGATCACAGTCATTGGCTTACCAGTGATCAATTAAAATCTCGTCTACTAACACTGTTTTGGATATCAAACGTTTTTGTGGTCCTAATATATAACCCGAAAACGCTTGCATTAATACCAAAAGATTTAAAAAATATTTAGTTACAGCCGACCATAATAACATAATGTCCAATTAGAGTCAGATAACATACCTTAACCGCATTGTTGAAGACTTTTAGCTCCATTGTTTTATTCTGTTGTATTTCGTTTACAGTGTTCTCCAAGGTTGGCGGACATTTTCCCGAGTATGACTACGACATTGACGGACCTCCGCACTTCTATTAGCTTACAGAACTACTAAGGATCGATGGCATTACATAAATCTATTAATGGATCTTATTGGACATGGATATAGCTTATAAGTCCAGTACCTTTTAAGTTTTCCAAAGCAATATCTCCAACTGTAAAGATGATTAACATATCCAAAATAGGCTTCAATAAAAAGTGTACTCGATTCAACTGAATGTGAATCAGTTTTATGTTTCTGGGTTTTAATGTAAATTGTATTATTATTATAGTATTGTTATTCAAATAGAAATAAGTATAATGATAAGTGAATGAGGGCAGTTCAATTGCTTTAAAGTATTTGTTATCGATATATTTATGTTTCGTAAATTTTAATAAATAAAATTTAATTTTTCATCGAAAAATATCGGTTTCTTAGTTATTTAATTTAATTTAGAGATTTGTAAGAATAAGTCCATTTTTTATCTACTTTCTACATATATTTCAAATATTAGAAATTAAAGACTTGGTTATTACATTTTTTGTATTAAATTTAGCATATTTTAATTTTATATATTCAACGATCTGTATGTAATAATTTTGAAATCATTATTACAGTGAGATTATATCAACAATTTGATTAATTTTGTAGATATAAGAAAAAAGTCTTATCTATTTTTTCATGCATATAATGATATCTTTATTACGTTCCGGCAAGTATGTATTGTTGAGAAGATTATTTCGTTATTAATTTTTACTAATGGAATTCTTACATAAATATAGTGCCTTTGTATCATTTTATATGATACTATAATATGAGGTTATAAGATATAGGTTTATTTGTTAGTATATTAAGATAGAATGATTGTACACAAAGCGCCTTCTAAAAAGTAATAGCAGATACACATCGCTTTGAAGTTACTATGTGATAACTGTGTTACAGTTTGACGACATTTACTATAGTTAAGAATGACGATTAATTTTGTACCGTAAAGTGACAGCTATAAATATTTTGTTAATATAAAAAGATAAAATAAAATAAAATTATGTTAAGCAGAAATGATCTAAATATATCATGCGTTTCCTGGGTTAGCTATTTTGCGTAATGCGATAGAATTTGTTTAATAGTTGTCTATTAATATATTTAATATCTATTTTTAACCGACTACAAAAAAAGGAGTTTATCAGTTTGTTTTTATTTTTTTAAATGTTTATTACCTCATATCTTCCGACTGGGTGGACCGATCTTGAGGAATTTTTTTAATGAAAGGTGGTGCTCGTCATAGGGTCCCATTTTTTTTAATCCAGTTCTGATGATGGCATCCATGAGAGAACCCGATAAGTGTTAAATTTGCATTAAGCATGTGCGCGACAAATGGACGAATAACTCAAGATTACGCGAAGTTGTTTTATGATAGTTAGGTTAGGTACTGATGATGGATTCCATGACGAAGTGACGGAACTCTTCAATTATTAGCGTCACGAAGATGTGCGTTTTTTATGCTAATTCATTTGCAGGTTAGATAGTTTTAATATATATAAATAACATGTGACATTTTAATTTGCCACTCGTCATTTAATATACTATTTTTAATAAAATATATAATAAAAATAACTTCTCTTTTCTAAATTTTCAAATAAAAAACAAAATTTAATGAATAATTTCTAATATTGACAAATACATGTAACATTTTTATTTACAATTCGTCATTTGAGATTTTAATAAATTATGTGTATTGATTTTCGACACTTTTAATATATTTGATTTTATGACATTGAATTCTTAACATATCTTCCTTTTTATCACCCTCTAAGCCTCTAAAATCTAAATTTATAGATTTGTATAAATATAAACAAGACTGATAAATTAGTTTGCCAAAGAAGTTTTACTTCTGACATGTGTGTTTTGTACGCACTCACTTTTCTTTGATCAGAATACCCAGTGTCAGTGTTTGAAACATATTAAAAGATATACACACAAGACAATATTTTTAACTTAAACATTACTCTTTATATCATTTCGACAATTATACACGCCCTACTATTTTTATTATTACAGATAATTGAGTTAATGAAATTTGTTTTTCTATAATTAAATATGTCTAAAAAAAATAATTGATTTCCCTTTTTCAAGGTTAGATAAAGACATTTTAACAAATAGTGTAAGTTAATATGAAATAGTGCAGCTTTCCAACGTTAACTTGTTAACATATTAGCGATAAAGAAATCAAAGCAATCTGTCTTTATTAGTAAGTAAGCTACTTAATTGGTAATAATAACATAAAAACATTTTCACATTAAGTATCTTTACAAATTTCTTGTCTTATGGTAAGCACGTGCTACAATTTTAAAATATCACCTTTATTTATCTATGCTTATAATGATTCTATCTAATGGAATTTGACATTTAGTTAGTCGTGACTAATAAAATTGATCCGGAACGGATTTTGTACACATCTTCAATCTTTCAATGTCATAGTGTATTAGTCGGTATAGTTCTCTAATATTATTTTAATTTAAAGAAGGTTTTGTCTTACGTGCGTATAAAATAAAATTTTACCAAAAAAAGAACCGCCTCCAAAACAAACTGTTACAAATATATATATAGGCTCTTAAAAGTAAAAAATAATTGCGTATTCTTTTTTAGAGTTCGTCGTATCCTTATATTCGGAGTCGGCGTCAGCCAAGGTAGATGTTCTCGTGTCCACTTGGCAGCTTGTCCACAGGATTCTTTTTTTATTTATTTTTTGATTTTTAGTGAAACTGAAGTAAACTAACAAATTTATCTCAAGATGTGTACACCTAAAAACCTGTTGCTGATATGAGACAACACCGTTTAAATGAAACAACTTTACAAAGTTAACTTTACAATGATATCGTCACACCCGGGATCGAAGCCACAAACTAATACTCGTACGTTACAGGTTTGTTATTTTGCCACCTGCCACCCACAGCGCATAACAACAATAAAAAGGCACAACACTAATACGTAAAAGCAAGCAAAAGTCATCCTCCCCCACCCCCGGCTACCACCGCTTTATACATAATACATCTTTAAAATATTGCAACAAACGAAAGCTCATTGCTATTTGATTACAGAGAGTTATATATTCTGCCAAAAATTACGCACCCTTGCTGAAGGCAGTGAGGAGTTCCATTGATCGTCATATTTAACTACGACAATCACTTGACTATACCAAAGTTACGGTAGGTGGCTGAAATATCCGGAGATCTTATAAAAGATTCTGCCGAGTTTCGTTAATTTGCTCCTAAGAANTAGAGTTCTTCGTATCCTTATATTCGGAGTCGGCGTCAGCCAAGGTAGATGTTCTCGTGTCCACTTGGCAGCTTGTCCACAGGATTCTTTTTTTTTTAATTTTTATTTATTTTTTGATTTTTAGTGAAACTGAAGTAAACTAACAAATTTATCTCAAGATGTGTACACCTAAAAAACCTATTGCTGATATGAGACAACACCTTTTAAATGAAACAACTTTACAAAGTTAACTTTACAATGATATCGTCACACCCGGGATCGAAGCCGCAACCTAATACTCGTACGTTACAGGTTTGTTATTTTGCCACCTGCCACCCACTGCGCATAACAACAATAAAAAAGCACAACACTAATACGTAAAAGCAAGCAAAAGTCATCCCCCCCCCACACCCGGCTACCACCGCTTTATACATAATACATCTTTAAAATATTGCAACAAACGAAAGCTCAAAACAAACAAGCAAAGAAATTGAATGCTATTTGATTGCAGAGAGTTATATATTCTGCCAAAAATTACGCACCCTTGCTGAAGGCAGTGAGGAGTTCCATTGATCGTCATATTTAACTACGACAATCACTTGACTATACCAAAGTTACGGTAGGTGGCTGAAATATCCGCAGATCTTATAAAAGATTCTGCCGAGTTTCGTTAATTTGCTCCTAAGAATTGAAGAGTTCTGTGACTTTGTCATGGATCCCATGATCAAAACCTAACCAAACTAACATCAAATAACCCTTGAAGTATATCCTTTCCAATAAAAAAAGAATCATCGAAATCGGTTGGAGTGACCTTGAGTTATTCGTCCATATGTCGAGCACATGCTTTATGCAAATTTAAGACTTATCCGGTTTTCTCATGGATGCCATCATCCTGGCCTCATGCCAGACCTGGATTTAACGACAAGCACCACCATTCATATAAAAAAAGAATCATCAAGATCGGTTCACCCAGTCGAAAGTTATGAGGTAACAAACATAAAAAAAATACAGACGAATTGATAACCTTCTCCTTTTTTTTAAGTCGGTTAAAAAAGGATTTGAGCCCTGGAAGGCAAAATTTAGGATATAGTGTTTGCTAATTTATCTAAGTTTAATCTGGTGAGAGGCAACAACCGTAGTTGAAGGTAGTTTCCATCCTAACAGGAAAAGCGTGGTACCAAGGAATCATATTAAGTTTATCAAAGTTAGCGCGCTATCATCTTAGGTCACCAATATATAACTATCACAGACAATCGCTCATCTGTTAGTTATAAAGAAACGTAATAGGCATTTACATATTGTCATTGAAATCTGTTGCTCTCCTTGTTTAGTACGAACAAGTGTCGCTACACGAAATTTTTAAATACACTTAAAAGCGCTATTAATTTTTATATGTTCTATACTGTATGGTATGCAAGTTAGGATGGACCTAACAGGAAAAGCGTAGTACCAAGCAATCATATTAAGTTTATCAAAGTTAGCGCGCTATCATCTTAGGTCACCAATTTATAACTATCACAAACAATAGCTCATCTGTTAGTTATAAGGAAACGTAATATGCATTTACATAATGTCATTGAAATCTGTTGCTCTCCTCGTTTAGTAAGAACGAGCGTCACTACACGAAATTTTTAAATACACTTAAAAGCGCTATTGATTTTTATATGTTCTATACTGTATGGTATGCAAGTTAGGATGGATCTAACAGGAAAAACGTGGTACCAAGCAATCATATTCAGTTTATCAAAGTTAGCGCGCTATCATCTTAGGTCACCAATTTATAACTATCACAAACAATAGCTCATCTGTTAGTTATAAGGAAACGTAATATGCATTTACATAATGTCATTGAAATCTGTTGCTCTCCTTGTTCAGTACGAACGAGCGTCGCTACACGAAATTTTTAAATACACTTAAAAGCGCTATTAATTTTTATATGTTCTATACTATACGAGTATGGTATGCAAGATAAAAATTCGAAATCAATTGCTTTTTAATTACACTTTTATGCTGCTTAGGCAATCATATTATTGCCCAAACTATCTTGTTACATTGAACACTATCTTTAACAATCATCTATTGCTTGAGTGTTGATGGATAACCACATTTCATTTATTAATAGGCAAGTTCGAGGTTTACGCGCACTTTTATATTTGATAGTCTGAATTGCGTAAGTTCAACTATCGCAAAATTAAGAATTATAGAGAACAAAGGGGAGGCTAACTTATAATCTTATACAAATAATTCCTTATATATCTTCTCTAAGAAATCTTTACTGATTTCAAAGTCGAATTATTGGCAACACCACTAGTGTGAAGGAACTTTAAAGTCTAAGTTGTTATCTAATATCATCATCAGTCGTACATTGGAAACAATATGAAAAGTGTTTGAAGTGAAACTTCTTTAGGCGCATGAGGGTAAAATTTGTACAGATTAGCGTCACGAAGATGTGCAGCTTTTATGCTAATTCGTTCGAAGGTTAGGTAGTTTAATCTCTGCAAATAAAATGTGGCATGTTAGTTTGCCACTTGTCATTTAATCTAATATTTTTCAAAAATATAAAATAAAAGTATTTCTAAATTGTAAATACAAAAACAAAATTAAATAATAATTTCTAATATTAATAAATTTAATAATTCGTCATTTGAGATTTCAATAAATTATTTGAATTAATTTTCGACACTAATATTTTAATGACAATTAAATTCATTAAATTAATCTAAAGTTTTAGATTTGTATAAATTTAAACAAGACTTAAAAATGGTTTGGCAAAGAAGTTTGACTTCTGATATTTGTACTTTGTACGTTTGCACTTTTAACTTTTTTAAGGCCTAATTGATACAAAATTTTTTTTTTAAAGATCTAATAATGAAATCTTGTTTGCAGTCGCATTCCTCCGAAATCTCATCCGATTTAAGTGTTTTCGTACGTATGTAGGAGGATGGAAAAATACTTGGAAAAATTGATAGTAAAGTATTTTTAATCTTCTTATTCACTTCAATTTTTTAAAAACGATCAGTTTTGTTTGTTTGTTTGTTTATAAAAATACAAAATTTGGATGTACTTTTAACAAAAAAGGAAATATTCGGTATACAAGTTTTTTGGGAAGGAGTAAATAGGTCGGGTTAATTCCTTTATTCTATGACGCTGAATCTAGCTTTAAGGTATCCTAAAATCATTTTAACCATGTATTTTTATGTAACAGTCAGCTAGAGCAAAGTGTGCGCTAACCATTACTTCTTTATAGACCCGTATCACTCAAACGATCATAAAAGTGATAAAAGCCAGCAATTAAATCGTAAATCTGTGTTGAAACTATATTTACAATGACGGTTATTGTGCGCATGTCATATATTTTTAGATGCAGTAGCCATCAGAGTAATATACGCAATGTAAAAGTAATGTCCTTTTAAATTATCATTTGTTTACGTACAGTAATATAATATTGTTTATTTTAGGTTTGATGGTAAAAATTATAACTGATAAAATAATTATAATAAAAAAATATCCGACGCTATGTTCCATACAACCACAAAGACCTTATTACACAAAATAGAAATTGGCGTAATTTAATGCTTAAGAATTAAAAGTCATTAACATTATACAATTCTAAGAATTTAAGCCTTTGGAGCTATTTAATCTAGACATACATTGTCTTTGATGTTATTAGGAAAAATACAGAAGTGTATTTGTAAATAATTGTGAAAAGTATTATTACGAAATATTAAACCTTAAGCCGGCCCCTGTTGATGCCGATTTGAAGTAGATTGCCCGTGTCAACTACTAGTTCACATGATACGATAGTTTTGTCACAACTCGTGCAATCAGAAATACCAAGTATCTCTTTCTTTTTAGGTCATAATGTGTAGTGTCTATTTCGCCTCTCGGTAACTATCGTTACAAAATATGCGGAGAGATAACACCAGACATTGGAAAATAAATCAGTTACATAGTGACCGTTACTAACGGTGTGTGTGTCGCGTCGGTAGTCGTTAAGTTTTTTTGTCGTGTTTTATAAACTGTGAGTGTTTATCAGTGATTATTTGTGTTTAAACGTTAAGAGGCCAAAAGTGGGTGGCTATGATTATAAAGGGGAATTCTTTAGATAGCGGAGCAAAATTTAAAACAAAACATATCTAATGAAAATCAAGAAACATTTTCTGAATTTAAAATTGAAATTGATCACGTAGCAGTGCATTTAAAATTTATGATTTACCTAAAACGCTATATAATGTAATCATTAGTATTATATAGTTTTGATCTATATTTTTAATTAGACAATAAAGTCTCGTTCGAACTTACTCTTACAAGATGTACGAGCTTACAATGTACTTTATCTACTTGCTGGTACGTAAAGCTCATTAAAGGTAATTCATCTAGCATCTAAGAAACTTCTTATCATAAAATATTACTTTTAAGAACTTATCTTTAATCAAAATTAGGTCCAAAGTCTGGGCTAATATTGTAGTATATAAATTATAATCGTCATAACCATCTAGATTACTAATTGTAACTTACATAATTGTTTTGAAGAATCCGAGACACTGATCCCCTCCGGCATTATTAGTCGAGTGACATTAAAAAGTATGAGAACCGTTAGACCTTTTCGACATGTTACTGTGACATCAGCTGCAATTCGTCTTACTCACCTCTGGTGAAATACTATTTCTGTCTTATTTGACTAATTGCGTATCCGTATACTAAAGAATGGTAGGTATTTCATAAATTTGAAGTTATCTTGTTTAACGTAGACATAGATAACCATTCATTTTCAATTTCGTAACTATGTCGGTCTAGTGGTGAGACGCGTGGGTTCTTGTTTATAGAAATCATGGCAATCAAACCTTACGTGCTTGATTGTTCTTATCGGTGAGGGAAAACATGTAAAATCAAAATCAAAATATTCTTTATTCTAGTAATCTCAAAAAGCACGTTTGAATCGTCAGTAATCTGTCCGTTGCTAACAAATCTTACACCGGTTTGGAAAGTTGATACTGCTCAGAAAAAATCGGCAGGAAACTCAACGGATACTTCTTTAAACATAGTTTTTGTACGTTACAATGTGTTTAGCTTTCATGCGCAATTGAAATTAGGACCAAACATCTTTGTCACTTAAATAATCTTCAATAATTTTATAGGCTTTAATTACATATTTCTTAAAACTGTGTGGAGACAAACTCAAAAGTGTTTCGGGTACCTTATAAAAATGCATAGAAGAATCCTGCAAATCCCGGGAGCAATTGTAAGGTATGGGTAGCCTGCCAACCTGCAGTGGAGCAGCTTGGTGGGCGCAATGTTTTAAAACCCTCTTCCTTATAAGTCAGGATGCCTGTGCCCAGCTGCGGGGTTATAAGGATATCAGCTCGCTCTTCCTATGTGCATCATATTCAAATTTTTAATCTTTTATAATTATTCATCAATTTATATTATATATTGCTGTATATCAGTTTACTTCTTGTACAATGTTATTCTGAACAAATAAAAAAATATTATTATTAATTTATTATTCAGTCAAGTTCAAATCAACATCTGATGATAAATCATTTTATGGAATAGATTTTGGTGCCAAATAAGAAAAGTTTCGGTCTTTTCGTGTGTCATAATTACTTCTCATTAATTTTGCATGTATTCAAAGAAATACGTATTTTTCTTAGTTATTAAGAATATGAATCATACATTACTGATAAATAAATTAATATACAAGTGAAATTGCAAATCTTTCTTATGGATAATAAGCGCTATTGGCCCCAATATATCAATTAGATATGAAAGACGAGGTAACACGAGGTTTCGGTTACTAAAAAGTCGTATGCCTTTTTTGTTTATATTTCACCATTGTGCTTTTTGATGAAGGGAAACTTCGCGAGGAAACCTGCATATTCCTGGGTATGTGTGGATTGCCAAACACCAGCCTAGTTGTTCAAGGCTCCTAAAACCCTTTCTCCCCTTTACAAGGTGAGGAAGCTTGTGCCCAGAAGTGGGATGATAGTTACGTATTAGTAGACAACAAAAATCATAAATCCTTACAAATATTTCCGCAGTACATCGTTCCTCGTGCCAATTTAAGAAACGTGCCTTAAATCCAATTTTATTAATCAATGTCAAATTTTCAGTTACGCTGAAGAAAAACCTACAGTAATCAAACAAATGATTTGTTATAGACTTGTTCTCTGAAGGTTAAGTATTGTGAAATTATATTGAATACTAGTAATTTATTTTCTTAACAAGTCAGCATGGTCTGCCTTGCAATTTATCTACTTTGGCCTTTTTGAAAGAGTTTCTAAATAACACACCTATTTGTAAAAGTAGTAATCAATTTAACGGTTAGGATTATGATATTACATTCCGCAGGTAAACCTTTACGAATTGTAATTATATGCTTAAATTTGTGTTGAAATATTACAGTAATAGAATCTTTTATTACTTAAGAAACATACAGCGGTAGCTATGAGTACAAAAGATTAGAAGACATAGGATGGAATCTTAAATATACAAGTGTGTCTAGATGCTTTAGTTGAAAAATATGTAAGAAAAACTACATAAAAGTCTAATAACAAAGTAAAATCTAGAATTGTCTATATTTCATTGTGTTAAAACCTCATTTTCAAATCGGGAAATATGACGCTAATGTTCCTCAAAATTGGCATTGGTTGATATAAATGGCATTTTGTTTAATTTTTAAACTATTCTTTTGAAAAAGCTGTTCAAAAACCTATATTTGAAGATTCATGTATCGGCCTCGTTGTAGAATTTTTGAAATTTAATTTATATTTTCAATAATGAGTTAAATTCTTTAATCATTTATTATATCTACTCTTTTTTTATCAAAAGCTCGTACTTTCAGTTCTATTTTGAGTGACGAAAGTGCCACATTGCTTTCCTATTTAAAAATGCGTAATTTAGGAGATTTATTGCGTTTTTGATTGTATATCAAAATTTATTTTAAGGCTATAATAAAGGTTCTGTTTGATAGTTGTCATAAATAAATGAGTAAATAACTTAGTTATGGCATCGAAGCATGTGAGTTATTAATTAAATATCTAAATTGATTTAATATTATTTTAAGCTTTATTATTTACATTTTTATTGAACTCTCAGTTTTATAAAAAATCGTATACGCATCACGAGACGATAGTATCAAATGATAACTTCATGGAATTGATGAGTTACATTCGATACAATTTTTTCAATGTTTACTTTCTTAGTTTCAATATTCACTTTCAGAATATCGTCAGAATTAAATAGTATTGATATTGAAAAAAATATATAATGAACACAGGACATAAGGATTTTATTATGTTATTATCGATGCTTAATCAATATGCAAAGTTTCAAGTAATTGGAACGTTTTGAAGTTGCTGAAAATTAATTTAAAAGGTTTCAATATATTGATAGATACATATATGGGAATTTATTATAAATTATATAAATACTATCTCCCGTAGAGAAGCACAATTAAATCAATTATAAAAAGTGTTTCCATGTAAAATATAATTTACCTTCTTACCTACATCTGGATCTGTAATAAAATAAATCGACTTTACGAATGAGTAAATGTTGCTAAAAGGTATTAAGACAGATTAATCTTATACGGTGACGTTTAATATAACAACTTCCTTGGTAGATTAATACCTTTCTGATTTCAGATAATGTCATGTAACACAGCGGTATGATATAAGTTCACGCAATTGTGACGATACAGTTGATCGAGTTCGGATACTGTAATTACATTTGATTTTTAAGGGCATTAAATAAACAGTAGTACTACAATGGCATCAGAATGCAAAAAAGTAAGGCTTCCTAATTTAGATTATAACAGTCCCGGAAACTACATCTGCTTAGCGCAATCTATCACGAAATACGTAGGACATTTCTGGGTTCTTCGCAACTGCAGTTGAGGGGTGCGGGCTTCGAGGCACTGCCTTCTTACCCGGGCATCTTCCTCAGGCATCAATTTGATGTAATCTATTTTGCTCGCAGTGATACAGGCTGGTTGCCGCCGGTTAGGTTAGCGGCTCTATCCAAGTTAATTCCGTAAGTTGTCCAATCCGGGTATCACCAATGCCATTGCGCCGTTTTCACCGTTATCAACGCCAAGGTCAGGAGGCGGTGACAGCAGAAGCTCACGAGGTAGGGGACGCCCAGTGTTTGCTACTCTTGGGTGCTGGCTGGCATCGTCGTGGAGGTATGTGTGTAGGCGAGTTGTCCGCGTGACGGAACATATTCCCCGCCAAGTTCGGGACTAACACCTTCACGGTGGATGGATGACGTCATTTCTGACATACCTCGGAGCTCCTACTATCAACTGTAGACACTTGTTCTGCTGGATCCGCAGGCAGGAGCCCCATACGGCAGTCAGTAGTGTCAGTAGAAGGACATTTTTGATTTTGTTACTTGAATTTAATAAACGATGGAGCTTTACAATTTTTTGTAAACAGGATTAGTGACATGTAATTTTACAAATTTTCTCTGGGGGGCTCTTTAAGACATTAATTACTTAATTGAAATTGAAAAACATTTAAAAAAAACACGTAATTATCGTTATCCACCACAACGTATTTATAGTTAGAAATCAAAACATTCAACTATCTTAATAGTATGCAAATATTTAGTAAGTTTATAAAGAACTTACAAAAATTTAAGTCACAATATGTCAAAATATAGATTCAAAACATTAAATATCGACATTATATATAAGTTGTCAAGTAAAATATTCATCTACATCATAATAACAATTTTCTAAAAGGATTTTATCGAGTTTTATTTTCAGAAGTTTTACTGTCAATTGTTCTATATCATTGGGCAGCTTAACATATATCTTTTATACAATTTTTATTACAAATAGGATGTATTTAATGGCTTCACGAAACGTCGTTATATTAATAGATATATGTTAAACTAATGTAAAGTATGTTAAAAACACCAAATTAAGTCTGACATGACCGTGCTACTTGATATTAATAAGATCCTTTTAATGTCTTAAAGTGATTCAAAAGCTGTGCCTTCCTTGAATCACTTTAATACTGTAACAAGAAAACTTCACATTGATACCGTAATTATCATTTCAATAAGACTAATTTTATAATAGCATTAAATTATTAACGATGTATCAGTGTCCTTCTGAAAAAAATCGCTTTTCGAAAGGCGTCTCAGCATCGTCGCTATGTCTGTCATGATATTTAAATAACACAAGTTAACATTGGTCCAGAATAAGAAAGATGCCCTTGACTTTTAAGAGTAACGCTTCCGACGCGACAATAGCGGTGACTGCAGACAACCGTCAAGACAGATTTAATCTCAAAGGTTCAGTTTATTTGTATTAACTCTTTTCATTAAAGTAGTATTAACAAAGAACACTGTCCTTGGAGAAAAAAACAAATTATATATACAGTCATTATCTCAGATTAATTAGTATGTCATTTACATGATATGAGAATATTAACATAATCGAATCTAATCTAAATTTATAAATCTGGTAATTATTTTCCATAATACATATTAAACAACTATTTACCATAAAGGCTTTTATCATTTTATTCTCGTCTCATATCAACGTTATATTTATTACAATATTAAAGCATTATTAGAAAGGCAAAAGAAAAGTTCATAACAGAGAAGGTTGCACCCGAAAAACTTGTAGAATAAAATGATAAGTAATTTGTGATTTTGGTCAGAATATACAATGAAAGTGGCCCATTTATCTTGCAGTCAGCTTTTAGGGTACAGAGATGTGGTCCTGGGATCGAAACCAGGATTGGGCGAATTCAAAAATCGATATTGAGTTTTCTGTTAAGAAATTCTTAGAGTTTGGGAAGTTGGTGGTGTGCTCCACCCCTGTACCTCGCAGATTATACACCTTATCTTTCTCCAAGAATGTCGCATTGCTGTTCCTTCGGACTATGAGAGTGAAGGAATAAAAAGTTTACAAGTATATAACGCCTGCCAACTTGTCGCTGTGGAGCAGAGTCGTAGTTCCATGCTCTAAAAACGCTCTCCTATGAGGAGGCCTGGGCGCAGTAATGCAACTTAAATGGGCTGCTGCTTACCTTAAATGAAGAATAAAATGATAATCGACATTATAAAACTAAAGATGATATTTAATTTTGATTTATTTCTTATCTTTTAAATATCTTTTATTTTTACATAACTTCCAAGACATTGCATTCCAGTACTAAATGCAAATATTTTTGCAACATACAAAAATATAAAACATTATTGAATGATTTGATCAATAAACATTTTCTTTTATTGTTATCTTATGTAAAGTTTAAATGTAAGACAAATGTTTAAGAGTCTTTATTCTGCACCGAAACAGTGACGTTTGATTGTCCGGTTTTAAATAAAAACTAACGTTTCCATATCTCAGAGCGAGTGCTCTCCATATAACTTTACTATAATAGGACATATTACGCATGTTATGCCGCTAAACCTTTCATGTATGGAATGGCACTTGCTAAACGCAAGAAGTTTACGCATTTGTCAATAAAATGTATACTGTGCATATATTTTGCATTGATGATTGGCTTTAAAGAATTCCATAACATTAGGTCCAAGCTACAGTAAACAGTTTCAACAATATTTCAGGAAAACATTCTAAAGATACAGATAGATATTTAATTCTTTTATTTATAACAGATATAATGGGGAACTAATAACTTTCGGAGATATTTTTTGTTACATACAATCAGGAGAAGGGAAAGATTACAATTATATAAAAGAAGCAACTAGATAGACTAAAAGATGGAAAAATTTTGTGATTCCATCAAAATAACCAACGGTCACATCTTTGGCGTAATTACTTTAGTAATAAGTATGTGGCTAGTGAAACTTATAGTTTGGTCTAATTCAATTAAATTACATAATTGCTTTGCCAGGAAATTAAGACTCAAAAGTTGGTAGCAAAGTGCTTATTTGAAATATAAACTAGTTACTAATCTCTACAAATCAATAAATACATATTGAGAAAGATATATATATAACAGATATAGAGTGAAGGAACAGCATAAAGCATAGAGGCGTAGGGTTCTCCACCGACATCGTCATTAATGGCATCCATAATTTCCATTTCCATACTGTGGGCGGTGATGGGTAATGTTGGTGCAATCGAACACTTTACTAATTAACTCGGATTATTTTGTTCAATCACCTAATGTTCCCGGTATTAATTTACACAAACTCATCAATATTAATAGCAAGGAACGCGCCAGTTTTAAAAGTCGACCGCACCGACGGGCCGCCACTTATTGACTCTGCCCCACGCCGATAGACAAATGGTGCCAGCGTTCCACTGACTATTGCACTCGGATATAATATATATATATATCTTTTTCAAATGAATATACTCGTATTTTTATCCATCATCCACTCAAGTTCAACTGCACAAGTTGTGGATGACACTTGACATTGTTATAATTTTTAGAAGAAATTTTTAATATTACTTGTTTGTTATATTTTGACATCTATATATTCTGAATTTACTGAACTAGAAGTGTTTTTGATTGCAATGCAATTAATTGTGATGCAATTGTCACGTCTTATTCACCTTGACATTTTTTTTGTTTAGTGCGGATGCGGATAAATAGTCGAAATGCAATCGCTTTAGATAAAATATATTGTAAAATTGAGTGTCGCATATAACAGTTCATGTAGTAAAAACAACTGGCTCATTGGTCTAGAGGTTAGCATGTTCGACTACAACTCAAAAATCAATATTGAGTTTTCTATTAAGATTTTCTCAATATTTGCCCGAAGTTGGAAAGTTAGCGGTGTGATCCACCCTCGGAGAGCACGTTAAGCCGTCGGCCCTGCGCCTAATCTCTCTCCGGTCGTGTCGGATTCCCGTCACATCGGACTATGAGAGTGTAGGAATAGAGAGTGCACTTGTGTACTATGCCTACCAATCCGCAGTGGAGCAGCGTGGTGCTCTAAAAACCCTCGCTCCTCGGAGTGTGGAGGCCTGTGCCCAGCAGTGGGACGTTAAAGGGCTGCAACTTACTTTTACTTATAGTAAAAACGGGACAATTTAAATTTATATACGATGTCTCAGTTATATATGATGGTTGTTTTCATTGTCGAATATAACACAGATATATACTGAACATTAGTCGCAAAAAATAGAAAAACAAAAATTTTTTGTAGGCGTGCACTTCGAAAACCGTTAAGTACAAGAGTATTGTTCATATTTTGTCAACAAAAGTCCCTAAAATACTTTAAATTTGAAAAAAAATCCTCTTTTTAAGGAGAACAATTCCGTTCAAAAACTATGTAATAGTTCTATTATTATATATTCTTTTTAAAGGTTTAAAAAAGTAAGCAAATTTGATTTATCTCTTATGTGATATATACGAAGCTGCTCGGTATAGCTAGTTGTTCTAGAAAGTCCTATACGATACGATTCATATGGTATTTTGTGAATATTATAAATTTATTTAAAGACATAATATTAATGCACTATAAAGGATGCGGAACCGGACCTTCGGATGATTCAAATAATCTGCTACTAAATTATTGTAATGGCCTGGGTTAATCTGATATTAATATATGCATTAAGTGATCGTATATCCGGGTCATAGGATCATATTTATGACCCGTCATACTCAAGTTTGTAAATCGTTGATCATTTTCCGCTGGTCATATATACTGTTACAAAATTTGCATTATGGGATCATATTATACAACACAGCTATACAAAGTGTTAGGAAACTGCACCCGAAAACGTACATGATAATACAATTCTTTTTTATCAAAATCGAATTTTTTTCCGTCTCATCATCAAAGGCGTCATTAGTATCATCTCCCTTCGTTTTCAGGAGCGTTCTCCTAACACCGTGTACAATATAAAATTATGATTTTTTTTCCAACATCTTAACACCTTGCATTTTAAATAAATACTACTGAAGTATACTAGTTTGGAAAACAATTGGAAATTTTATTGAAATATACTTATTTTCCCGAAAATTTACTACCGATACATAGACACGTATTTAAATGAAGAATATTCGTGTCATTATAACAATTGTCTTAATTTTAAGACATTAAGTAAAATGGTCAACAATTTTAATATTAAAGTTAAATTAATGACTTTAAAATGGTTTTAGATTTTTTATTCCTCATAAACAGCTAATTGTATGACCGAGTCGAAAATAAGACTTTTATAATAGAGGTTATTAAATCGTATTTCAAAGAATCATGTAATATGAATTAGAAAAAGGTGTTTTAAATTTTGTCTTTTGAGAGAATTTTTAAGCGTTAATAAGTATAATACTATAAAAAAGGTATCAAATAATTTCATTGTAAAATCATTTTTTAATTGCTGATGATTTGGTGCTTTGTTTAACGATTGTATTTTCACCTGGTGGTAATGATACAGTCCAAGATGGTAAGAGGTAATTTGTCTCGTAACGGTTTCTAGAACAGAACGTACTATCGAAATGCAAGTTTTTTTCTTGGCAAGTTCTTTGATTGCAATATGGGTAACTAGTCATGGCAGAAGCTCCTTTTACCACAGATCTAAAAACCCATACGAGTTCTTCTTATACACGTGACTCTCCATCATTGAAGGTCGGCAGTCGCAAGTTTTAATGTCAGCCAATTCTCTTATATTACGAAGGCACGACTTCTTTCTTCTTTCCACGCTTCTTTTTCCGTCAATTTTTCTCATCCTCATAGTTTGTAGAAGGTCATCACGCTGCAAAATATGAATTACATATGACATCTTACGCCGCTTCTTTTACCAATTGTTTTTGCCGTCCTAATCGGATAAGAACTTCAATGTTATATAAAAGTTGTTATGTATAAGTCCACATCTCAAGACAAGTTAGAAAAAACAGTTTTTTAAATTTGCAACGAATACTTACATTCTTACGTCAAGAAATGTTTAAAGGCCGTCAAAATATGTTTATAGATAGCGTCGTCCGTTTATTATTTGTTTCGAAACGGAAGTACTTACATTGTTTAAAATATAGTCATAGTTAAACGTTAATGCAGAAAAAGTATTGACCTTTCCTGTAAAGTTTCAGGTATTGAAGGTAATATGAGAGAATTTCTGTTCTTATGTTCTAAACCAATAGCATCGGCATAAAAACAAATAATAATTTGATAATTAAAACATGATGACTTCATCAGATGAGAGCACGCAGCTAATTTAAATCCTGTATATAATAAATACCTATTTATTAATCGTGGTATCGTTGTTTGATGCCAGATCTAACGAACCTTAGGTCGTATTTGATTGATCTTGTTGTTTAGAAGATAGACTTCTTTTTTCTATCTCTAAAAAGGGCTCAGCGGAGCATCTGAGGTCAATTTGGCGGTGCCATGGTTTGCATAAGCTATTTCAGTCGCATTATAGTTTCATGAAACCACACAATGTTTTCAATAAAAGCCTTGATCGCCTATCATGCCTATCATGAGAAAAACCATGATGGTCTAATGGTGAGACGAATAGATTCTCGTTCAGAGATAAGCAATTCTCTCTTATAAAAAGGAAATCTGCATTTCCCGGGAGCTATTTTCGGGTATCTGTAGCCTGTGAACCCGTGTTGGAGGAAGGTGGTGGGTCTATGCTAGAAAGCTCCGCTCTTGTCAGTGAGGAGGCTTGTGCTTAGCAGTGGGACACTAACAGGCTGATTTTCACTTTTATATGTTTTTTTGGGTTTTTTTAACCTACCACCATTCTTCATCACTAGTACAAGCTATGTTAAGGCTTTGGTCTTTAATTGTGTTTCATCGTTTTTGAATGATATGAAGGTCAAGTGCAATAGTGGAGTATAACTCTTTCTTATCTTGGGTAAACAGACTATGTGGAGTAAGTGGATTCATTTAGGTATATAAATTATTTGTTTCACTTGAAGAATAAATAAGGATTTTTCTCTAAGACTTTTAGTAATACATTATTCTGTCGACATTATACAACCACCTCGCCAATTTAGTTTAAAAAGGTACCGCTTATTTAATTAAATGAGAATGAAGTCGATAAATTATACTCAATGGTTATTTGAGTTATAAAGAATAATGAGTAGCTTAATGGATAAAAATAGCCGGGCTTATCGCTTTTACGCAATTTAATGAAATAAATATATAATCCAAAAGATGTCCGACAATTAAAATGAGAAGTAAATTTGTTTTTAATTATACTCAATGCTTATTAAAGAGTGTAATGTATTAATTATGTGAAAAACTCGTTCGCATTACATTAAGCGCCTCAATTATTTTGATAACAATTTTTTAACATTAAAACTTTTTGCTTGATATTTCATTTTGAGCTAAATGAATACGCATTAATGATTTAACAAAGATTTCACTTTATGTAATATATTCGATAGGAGAAATGAAAGCCAATAAGCTATTAGTTTTCAGAATAATTAAGCAAATAGATATTATGTTTTACCACTTGATAAATTATTTCAGGATTTTTTTCTCCAGTTTGAACATTTTTGCATTTATTTTATAGATATTTAGTATTACCAACGTAAATATATGTCATTTTTAATTAACTCAATCGGAAAAAAATTTTGGAAACCTGGTGAAGAGTGATCGATTTTATACCACCTGTACCTGATGGACACCATCAGGTTCCAATCGCGTAGAAATATGGGAAAATCCCTTATTTTATTTAAACCAATGTTGAAAATACGCACACGCATTCATAAAATTTAAGACCGATCCAATTCTATATGAATTTTGTCACATAGACCCACCACGCTGCTCCACTACGGGTTGGTGGACATAGTACACAAGTGTACATAGACCGGAGAAAGATCAGGCTCTGTACCGACGGCTTAACGTGCTCTCCGAGGTACGGGGTTGGACAAATATTAGAAAATCTTAATAGAATACTCAATTTCGTTTTCTGAATTGAAAAAATAATATTAAAACTCAAAATATCTTTATTCAAGTAAGCCTGTATTACTGGACTTTTGAATCGTCAAATATATATATTTTTCCACACACTAATTCTTATGTACGACTGATGATGGTATTAAAGAACGACTTAACATCTAAAGTAATAAGGGTTTCTTCGCGCTCTGTACTGAGTATTTTGTATTTTTTTTTTGACGATTGCCATTACAATATCATATAAGTTTATAATATAAAAATTTAAATTAAAACAATTCGCTTACTCACATGCGTTTTTAACGTCTAAGTATTCTTGAAAATTATATTATGATTTTTTAATCAGTTTTCTTTTACCAAAGACTTTGAATTTATTAAGTGACATCTCCAGAACTTCTTGTGGGAGTTTATTATATAGAAACGTATACGTGCCTTTAAATAAGTTGTTAATTTTTAGTCGCCTACTAGTATTTATGACAAGTTTATTTCTTATGTTATATGAGGTATATTCACTCTTTTTATTAAAAGATTCAATATATAAGTATACTACGCAGTTAACTGTCATTATGTTAACTGCTTTGAATTTATTTCTTAGCAATTCCCTTTGTAAATCGCACGAACGGCGATTATATTATACGTTCACAGTTCAATTTCGAACAACATGTTTATTATCTTGAATTAATGTCAATAGTTAATAAAATAATAAATTGTTGAGAATCTCTGACTTAGAGGTCATGAAGTAGAGCACTCTCGTGTTCGTGTATCGTCCGACCCTGAGATTTGATAGGCAGACGATTCATTGTTTTGAATTTGTTTTTATCTAACGGCACCTTGTGTTTAAAAATGTTACCGTTCAATAATGTTACCTTGTTATTATTTAGTCAGTAAAAACTTTGTAATTTTATGAAAACAGGAAGCTTGTGTATTTTTTTAATTAGCACGAATGAGGGACAATATAAATGCTACATGCTATGGCTGCTCTGCTGAACGCTTGTTTTTGCTTTCATATTAAATTTTATTCCACAGATTACATACAAAATTTTGACGGCCTCGCTGGCGCAGTGGTGCAAGTACTCGCATTGCTAGCTGAGGTCTCGGGTTGGATCCCCGGTAGGACGAATTTAGGAAATTGTATTTTTTAATTTTTCTGAGTCTGGACTGGTGGCTTCAGCCGTGGCTAGTTACCACCCTACCAGCAAAGACGTATCGATCCTGTGTAGAAACCATAAGGAGTGTATCGCCTCTTACCAGATCAGCGCGCTTCCACCTTAGACTGTATCATCACTTTCCATCAGGTGAGATCACAGTCAACTGTCTCTGTCTTTTTTTTAAATTGCTATCACTAAACTGTCAGCAATAAAAAAAGAATGATTGTAATAAGATATGTGATAGATGCTGTATTTTACGCGATTTAAAAATAGTTTTGTAATCAATATTTCTTTAGTCAAGTAACGATAACATTCATTTATACAGCAAAAAGAGCGAAACACACACTTAGAATAGACGATTTGAATACAAACTTGTCATGCCTTGTTTAAGAGTGAAGAAGGTTCAGAAATCAATTGCCGGATTGAGCATACGCACTTTTAATAAGATACCCGAATCATATTTGGGTTTGCCCCCACATAGTTTTAAAAAATATGTTTAAAACGTCCTATTACATAAAGCAATATATAATATTGAAGATTATTTAAGTAACAAAGATGCTTCGACTTGATGAACTCAAGGTGTAACCGCTGAGTTTCTTGCCAGTTTCTTCTCAGCGGATTCCGATGGTAGTTTTGTTACCAGCTATAGTCAACGTTTTAGTTTTTTTGATTATTAAATAAACTTTATTTAACTAGATAACGCGTTACAATAAAACTTTCAATCACAATAGAAAAAAGGTATTTAGTACCTTTTTTCTAATGTTATTATCGTGTTTTCTGCAAACGTAGACGAAAGATACATTTTTGGAAAAGATTTTTATCTTGTTACGCCAAAGAAGTATAACTTTAGTAGTAGGCTACATCGGTGACTTTAGTTCTCCTACGGATCTTCTCATTTCTGAAGTCTAGTCTAGTATGTGTGATGTTAATGGGCTGCTACTTATTTACCTTAGTAAAGTCTGAAGTCGACGACGCTACGGATTACATACCTAATCTTATAATGTAAAAATGCATCGCAAAATGTGTTGGTAAGGGCATAACTCAACAACGCTTGGGTCAATTTTGACAGTTCTTTTTTTTTAATGTTCGTTGAAGACCAAGGATGGTTTTTCCGGCGAGAAAAATTCGAATAATTGCAGGGGTAAATTTTATAACAGCCCTTTCCTGTTTCCCATACAAATGTTTTCTAACTAAAATGTAGAGTCAATTTGACCTTTATTGCTATTCAATAAAGCTCATAATATATTACAAGCACTCACTGTTGTCTAAGCAAGAGTCAATTTGCACTTTATTACCGCTGCTCAAAGTTCAAAATCAATTGAATAGTCACAAAATGTAAGAGCCATAGATCATTATTACTGCTGTAATTTAATTTCAAAATCATTCGTAAAACTGAAATCTGCCACCTCTCTCATCTTTACCTCAAGTCTCCCAACAAAAACCAAACTGAAGGTCTACGGAGCCTACGTCCGTTCCAGACTGACGTATGCGGCTCCTGCCTGGTACTCTTTAGTAGAATAAGTGCCTACGTCTCATAGTAGGTGCTCCGAGGTACGTCAGGAATGAAGTCATTCATCGTGACACCAAAACGCCCACCGTGGAGGTATTCGTCCGGCAGTTGGCGAGGAGCATGTTCCGCCACGCGGACCACTCCCCGCACACACACCTCCATGGCATTGCCAGCCAGCATCATAGATCTGAAAGCACTGGGCGCCCACTACCTCGTGAGCTCCTGCTGTCACCACCACCAGGCGTGGGTGAAGATGACGGCGTTGACGACTCGACGGCAGTGACAGAACTCGGATTGACCTGGATGGTTTCGCCGGTGTAAGCTGGTGGGAACCAGTCCGTTAGAATGACGGGCAGACACAAATACCGGGCATCGACGATGCCTGAGAAAATAAGCCCGGGTAATGAGGCATTGCCTCGAGGCCCGTACCCCACATCTTGGTTGTGAAGAACCCCGAATGGAAATCTGCCACATTCCAAATCTTTTTGACAGAACGAAGTCTGTTGGGTTTGCTAGTATTTAATAGATATTTAGATTCAATAAATTATTTATAAAATACTTGATCGCCTCGCTAGTGCAACGTGATGTACTCGATTTAATACCAAAACATCCTTTTTGATTTTGCTAGAGAACTCGTGTTATTTCCGACCATGAGCTCGATCTTTAGCCGAATTGATTAGTGCATATCATCACATCTATCTCGATTATAGCAACTTCTCTGTTATTTATAAGGTAATTACAGTGTAACACTGAAATAAAGGTAAAGGTTTCACTATTGTTCCTATAAATGTTATATTTAATAACTGATTTTTGCTACCACTTTTGAATATGAGCATTAATTTAAATATAGTCTTTGATAAATAACTATAATTACAGCGTTTTAGACATGTCGGTAGCTGATTGCATTGCATAAAAAGTTGTAATAAATCAAACTTATTTTGTTCATACTTTATGCTTATAATATTTAAATATTAATATTTTTCAATTCCTACCATTAGCTCATAATCTCCTTCTATAAATCAAGTTCAAATTTTCAATTATTAATAAGATATTTTTTATTCGTCTCCTCAATTTCAAATGATTTTTTTTAAACTTGGCAGTTGTTTAATATAGACAGATAGTATACTTTGTTGAACACCGCAAAAAAGAATACAATGACTTAAAATAACTCTAGTGTAAAATGGGCGGTCTTATCGCTATTTAACGATCTCTACCAGTCAGCGAAAGGAGAGAGAAGGTAGGCGGTGTTAATAAGTTCAAAGACAAACATATATTACTTAAAATATATACATACATATAAATACTTATACATTTATACACACAATAAAGAAATACATATAAGTAATGGATACGTATAAATATATAAATTACATTTTACGAACATTTGTACAGCGCCATCTATCAAAAGCTCACGTAAATTAATTAAAAAGGAGCTTAGTAAGAATTTAGTAATTTTTTTAGTAATTTTACTTGTTGTATCTGCTACTCTCTGCTTATTAATAAAAAAATATCGGTAACTACTATATAGAGTCAACAGTTGTGACAATAAAAGTACTACGCTTTGGTCCCCTAGACCGCTTTGAATTTCCTGTTCACTTGCAAACTTGAGAATATAAAGAAACCTTTGCTGTATCTACAATAGAAGGCCTCTTCAACACAAACAAAAATTAAAAAAAAAAAAAAATTTTAGATATGAAAACTCAGAATTCTTGATATTACACACAGGCTTTTAATTTTATTCATATCTATAGATAAACCATTGCCAGTTCAGCTGTATTTAAATAGTTTTTATTATATATAGATGATATATTATGATATATAGATGATAAGGCACGTACACCGACAAAACAGGAAGGATTGTAATGAAATTCATTAGGCAACGAACTTCAATTATGTGAGTAGAAAAAAATTCAACCTCTAAAATATATTATCCAATTGATCTCGTAACTTGTTAGTAGGGACAAAAAGTGGATTCGATGACATTTCGAAGTAAACGTTGAGTGGGTGACTGAACTTTATCTTGTTACCTTCGGAATAATGGCTCTATCACACCTTCTTAATCTTACTTGCGAGCTAGTTAATGGCCAATTAATCTAGATCTTTATATAATTACTTCAATTGATTTCAAACAATTAATTCTAATTTTCATTATTTTTACATATTGTATACTTTTGTATTATGTATATGGGTATGGCAGAAGAACCATAAAAGTAAAATAAATGCCGAGATTGTGGCATAAAAAAAATGTAGAGATTAAAATTGAGAAAGGTGTGCTTAGATGGTTTGGAGACGTAGAGAGAATGAATGAAAGGAGAGTTTCAGAAAGAATTTATGAGTCAAGAGTGAATGGGAAAGTTGGATGGGGAAGACCAAGGCGAACGTACCTGGACCAAATCAAGGATATTTTAAATAAGGGCCACGTCAAGAATACTCTAAACCGACTAACTTGTATGAAAGATTTAATGGGAATAAAATAAGCGAAAGAGATATGGAAGGATCATGGCAAGTGGAAGGACGTGGTCTCTGCCTACCCTTATAGGAATGAGGCGTGATACTATTTATGTATACATACATACATACATAGCATCACGCCTCATTCCCATAGGGGTAGGCAGAGACAACATCCGTCCACTTGCCACGATCCTTGCATATCTCCTTCGCTTCTTTCAATCTCATTAAATCTTTCATACAAGTTCGTCGGTTTAGAGTACTCTTGACCTTTATTATATTTATGTATGTATGTATACTTCTAACTGCCATGTTGGTCAGCTTGTGCGACTACAGACATGTTGTCCTGGGTCGGGTTAAATCAAAATTGATATGCAGTTTTCTGTTAAGAAATTTTCAGTATTTGCTCGGAGTTGGGAAGTTGGCGGTGTGCTTAACCCTCGTGTCTTGGAGAGCACTTTAAGCTATTGTTCCTGCACCTAATCTCTCTCCAGTTATGTCAGATTGCCGTCACATCGGACTGTGAGAGTGAAGGAATAAAGAGTGCACTTGTGTTTGCGCATACACTTGTGCACTATAATATCGCCTTGAAAGAGCTTGCATGAGTTTGGCCATTGGGTTTCAAAATCGGCCTGGTCATCACGATCATTATACATGTGATTTAATATTCATCATCTGAGTTTTTACTATATTATTTTTAAAACAATATAAAATAAATGTATTTTAATAATTCTCTTTAATTATTTTTATTAATTATTCCCTCTCTCTAAGGCTTGGAAATTTGAAGTTTTGATTTGTATAAATATAAAAAAAGACTTAAAAATTAGTTTGCCAAAGAAGTTTTACTGACATGTGTACTTTCTCCTTGTATTTAGTGCTTTTTAATTCCTATTATATCAGTATTCAGTCTCCCTATATTACATGTCTTATTAGAAATTTTTAATCTTTAAAGAATACTTTTTTTTACAGTTGTAGTGGACGTTACTTAATATTGAAAAACATTTTATACAAACATTCATGATATAGTGCCATATATTTGTATGACATTTTGACAATTGGATGATTTCTAACGATTTTTTTTTTTCATGAAAATACACAATTATATATTTTTAAACAACAAATAGGCACACAAGTTTTACTAAATAACTTAGCAGTGTTAACTCGGGATTTGAAACCGTCTAGATTCTACGTGTCTATCCACTGGGCCAACGCGCTATTTTAATTTAATAAATTACGGTAAATTTATTGGTATCAGTTAACTAGAACGTAAAGTTACGATTCCTATTGCTTGATAAATTACCTTATTTATATATTTTAATGCGCTTCAATCGGATTTTTTTAAATATATTCATGAGTACATTAGATAATAGAGAGTTATTATATGATATACAGTAACGTAAAGTAAGCAAATGAACAGTTACGAAATTAATACGTTATGCCATTAGTAAATTTCTACTATTAGCTCCCACAATCTCCATATAGAATTGTTCAAATTTATACTTAACAAAATATTTTTTATGCGTCCACTCTGATTCTAATTTATTTAAATGATAGTGAATGGCACTTGCTGTAACATAGATGGCATAAATAGTACCTCAAGTCTCCCAATAAAAGCCAAATTGAATGTCTACGGAGCCTGCGTCCACTCCAGAATGACGTATGCGGCTCCTGCCAGGTACTCTTTCTGCTCAGGGTACCAGAGAAGTAGGATGCAGACCCAGCACAACAAGTGCCTACGTATGATAGTAGGAGCTCCGAGGTACGTCAGAAATGACGTCATCCACCGTGACACCAGGACGCCCACCGTGGAGGTGTTCGTCCGAAACTTGGCGAGGAGTATGTTCCGCCACGCGGACAACTCCCCACAAATACACCTCCACGGCATTGCCAGCCAGCACCCAAGAGCAGGAAACACTGGGCGTCCCCTGCCTCGTGAGCTTCTGCTGTCACCGCCTCCTGATGTAGGCGATGATGACGGCGAAGACGACGCAATACCCGGACTTGACCGTTGAATTAATTGACCTGGATGGACCCGCTAGCGTAGCCAGCGGGAACCAGTCCGTATGATTGCGGGCAAAACAAAATACAAGTCATCAAATTGATGTCTGAGGAAGATGCCCGGGTAAGGAGGCACTGCCTCGAGGCCCGCAACCCTCAAGTAAAGTTGAGAAGAACCCAGGACATAAATATTAATTATTTAAATTGGTTTTGAGACACATTGTACAATGCAATCTTTTGAAAATCAACGAAAAAGATTTCAAGGTTTTAATGTAATTAAATTAAGGAGTTCGATCTTGATGGTGTAGGAATTGAGTTATATTTCTTATGTAACCTTTTTTTTAAATACAGTGTACTTTAACAATGACAAAGCAGTTCACCCTTACTTTAAAGGTAAAATAACAATTTTTTTTTTGGGTTTTGGTTCGAACCATAGTTATTACAATTTTTTATTTACTAAAGTTTGCCGCCAGTTGTATCCGAGTCCCTAAAAAAGCAAGTAGAACAGTTTTTATTCTAATAGTTGAGGCCAGGGAATCTGTCCTCTTCATTGAAAAGAAAACCTTCAAAAGGTAAGGCTAGTGATAACCTAATAACTTCCCACTGCTGAACACAGGACTTTTCACTCATAAGAAAGAGGAGATTTGGATCTTAGACGCAACACTTCAGTGTATTGCTCCCGGGATATACAGGTTTCTTCCGATTTTCCTTAACCGAATAGTATAATGACGAGTTTTAAAAAGGAAATAGGTACAAAAGTTTTTAATAAAGATAAATTTTGTGATGCCCGTTCGGGATGAGTGAATCAACTCGTTTCTTTCCACTACTTTCTTTCATCACTTGAACCTTCACACGTTGCGAGAAATTTTAAAGATACGCAGTGTACTAAAATAGTAATGCAGTGTGATGGATCTCAGGTTCAAGTTTTGTCCTGCAAGTGAGGAAGCCTATGCCCAACAGTGGGAAGTTAACGGACAGCGACTTTACCTTAATAGTAGCGGTGAACTTGGATACCTATCCACTATATGTGACGTCATTTTTTAGACGTTTGTTTTTACACAACAGCCCTAAGCTTGAGCGTGTGGTTAAAACGTGCAAACATATTACATTGACATAATGATATCATTAATATTATGAACGCGCCATGCTTTAAGACTTTAAATTATTATCATGAAGCTTATATCAAATAGTGACGAAGTATGGTCCATTATTGCATAAACCACACAAAATGCTGTGTAAGATAAATAGCAGCTGTCATGAATAAGCGCATATTATTGTATTCGTTAGTTATTTACATAGATANAAAATATATATATATGTCGGAGTGCAAGACTCTGTGGAACGCTGACGCCATCTGTGTATTGGCGTGGGTCAATAAGTGGCAGTCCGACCCGTCTCTCGGCAGGTCTCGAGTGGCGGTCAGCCGGAGTGGTCAACTATTGAAGCTGTCGCGTTCCTAGCTATTGGTGTTAATGAGTTTGTGTAATTTGATATCGGGGACATTAAGTGATTGAAAATTATAATCAGAGTTAATTAATAAAGTGTTTGATTGCATCAACGGTACCCAAGAACGCCCACAGAATAAGAAATTAAATAACTGATCCCATTAATAACGATGTCGGCGGAGAACCCTACGTCCCTGTGCTTTATGCTTCTCCGTTCTCTCTTATTCTCCGACACAAACTCCGATATATATATATACCAATACTGTATTGGTATTTTTTAAAACAAATGAGAAGCTATTTAAGTACTGTAATAGCGAATGCAGGGAAAATAAGCTTTGCCATATAAAGCACACGACGACCCCATTTGGGGAATAGAGTTTTTAGTATGGCGCCTCAAATTTATAAAAAACTGCTATTGACTTTAATAGACAGAAATTTAGGTGTTACAAAATATAATCAAGAAATTAAAAAACTTTTAATTAAAAAAAAATATTATTCAGTAAAGGAATCTTTAGCGGATACATTAATATAACTGACATATTGTAAATTTAAATTTAGCCCTGTAATTATTATATCGTTAAATTTTGTAATATAATTTTAATTGAATATTAGCATGCCATTCTGTGGTGGATTGTTGCACTTATTTATTATAAGACCTGAATTATGTACACAACCGGCAATAAATGATTTGATTTATATTTACTATATATTTCTGTGCGTAACTTTGTGTTATGTTTATGAAGCAAAACAAAAATTAGTTGTTTGTAAAGTCTGTTTACGGAGGACAATTTAACGTGATAATGTTATAAGAAAACATTGATGGAAAATTGCATTCTTTATTAATTAAATTGAATTATTATAACTGAGATAGATGCATAACTAGCAGAGCGCTTAGGTCGATCGCGTCTCTCTATCGTTTGTTCTGCGCTCTCGCTTGCACACTCGGACCAGGCGGAATGTGACAATGAGTCATGCTTTTTTCCACGTGCCCCATTATATTGCATTGCATATAAGGCAAATCAACGATTGTTATATTCTTCCTTCTACATATATGCTCTATAATTTGCTTTTTTTAAATTTTGGAATGTATTAAATCTTTATATAAATAATAAATTGCTGTATGTTTAAGACCACACGACAAAGGTGACAACTTCGTCAAGGCGGGTTTAATAATACGAAATACTATTGTTTTTCATCTATATTTATAAAATAATAACGTTTGCAATATATAATTATACACTTGTATTCATTAAAGTAACTAATATAGCTGTGACACGTTTAGTCTAACTCTCTCGCTCCCTTAGTTGTTTAAAGCCAACTTTACTCTAGGGAGTGCTATATAGCTGTTTCAGCTCATTCCTATTCAATACCCACAAAGTAAAGTGTACAGTGCTTCTTCTTTTGTTAAATGGCTTTCAGGTGTGCCAATCTGTTGGATTATCTCGCCAGTGACAAGTGTTGGAGAAGACACGAAGGAAATTTGTCGGTTCACACATACTTTTGAATTTTGATTACCCTATTTTAGTTAAAATATATTGTTAGACCACCACCAAATAACAAAATGAACAAATATTATACAAATGACTAGTAATAAACAATTATTTTACAACTAAATCCTATTACAATACCATAGGTATTTACAATTACAACTGTATACAAAAGTTAATAAATACTCTACATTTATAGGACGAGGCTTATGTGAGGAGAGGAAATCATGAATAGAGAGAGAAAGTTTGGTACAATTAAGGATGCCGTGGAAAACAGAACCTTCGTCTAGGCCTCATTCAAACATGTCTCAAAACTAAAATATATTTAATTACTACTTATTCTCACGTCGCAAATATCAGGCTCTCCCCAATTAAATGAAAAACTTTAAATATTTTTGAACTTATATTTCTTTTGGCAAAACCGACACCCTGAAGTTAACTATAGTCAAAAATTTTTATTTTTACGATGCACGCGCATACCGCCACAAAAAACCGACAGCCTGAAGTTAGTAATAGTCAATATTTTAGTTTTTACGATGCGTGCGCTCACCGCCACAAAAAATCAACACCCTGAAGTTAGTCATGGTCAAAATTTTAATTTTTACGGTGCGCGTGCACACCGCCACAAAAAACCGACACCCTGAAGTTAGCTATAGTCAATATTTTAGTTTTTGAAAAGATTTTTATCTTGTTACGCCAAAGAAGTATATCTTCTAACAAGTATGCATAATTACACACACCCTTTTTTCTATCGTTTTCAAGTCGCTCAAGTAACTGCAAATTTACCATTCGAGTAACAAATATGAATCTAAAGAAACATTGAAATAATAAAAAAAATATTGCATCCGCGTTGAAATGTAAAATTCTAGTACAATTTTTATCACTGATCTCAGATCAAAAGCTGATAAAGTAGAAAATTAACATATCTCCACAGTTTTTAAAGTATGGCCTTCGGTACTTTTTGTGCGTCGGACATCACATTGCTTGTTCTTTAAAATCACTTAAATGTTGCGCATAATTATGATAAGCAAATATAGTGGATGTGGTTCAAAATATTCTGCCACTGCATTGTAGATTGCTATATAAGGCTTCCTTGGGTAGCCTGTTGTTGACAATGACCTTGATATAAGAAAACATTCAGATTCGAATTTGTCGAATATGTCACGTGCAAACCTTGTCAGGTATGGTATAATATAGGTAAGGCGCAATGCTTGGCAGTGAGGTAGCATAGAATACAGTTGCCTCCTTCTGCAAGGCTGTCATCTCGTTGAAGAAGGCAATGGAGAGAAAAAGGGAAGATGCTACTGATGCCCCTCTCCTTCGAAGGAAGAGAAATGTAGGAGGCGTCTCCTGCTTCCTTCTTAAACCCCCTGTGTTAGTTGCATCCGGAAATATCAGAGCGAATGCATCAGAGAGCCTCGGACACCTCCGATTCATGTTAATCAGGGTGTCGCTGGGTTTTAGTGAGTATTTTGGTCAAGCGAGTTCCACACTCCCTGCCCTCGTGGCAGGGGTGCTTAAAAGCATTTTCCGGCGCAAAAAAAGGCCATACTGATTTGTATTTTACCTTTATAAAATTTTTACCCATAATATAATTCTAACCAAGCCTGGCGGTGTCCATCTTGTGGCTCCTGATGTCGTGGGAATATATGTTTCAGTAAGTTCTCTAAGTTTACTTAACAACAAAGGTACAAGTAATGGCCTTTTCATATGAACGATTGGCATTTGAAATTATCTAGAATGAGTCTCATTCTACTTAAATTACTTGTCGTAGTCTCTCGAATTTGATATACTATTACAATTTTGAGATACACACATTATAGTTCACACCCGAACCCTTAAGTTTAGAGTGGGACTAGGTAAATAGTAAATATAATACTTGTTTATTATTTGAGACATGACAAGGCAAGTGACCTACCTTGGCACTGATAGAAACTGAGAGATTAACAATAATATATTCAATTTTATCATATCAATATTTATAACTGAGTGAATCAAGTTTTTAATAAATATCTTTTTTATAATTACTTTACGTTTCTGTGTGTGTAATTTATAAGAAAGAAAAGGAGAACAATGGGTTCAACTATTCATATTTGGCTCTGGAATGAAAAAAAAAGAAAATAAAGAATTCATTAAGTTTTTATTCATAAATATATCTGTTATCAATTTTTTGGTGTAAAAGTTTTTCTTTCATAACATATAAATTCTACTGTCATAAAAAGTAAAAAAATAAACATAAAGTAATCTACAATAACTTGTGTTAACCCTTTAAAGCGTTATACCGATTACTTAAAATAAATAAAAGTACGTGTATACAAACTCCAAATGTCAGAAGTGAAACTTCTTTGGCAAACTAATTTTTAATTCTTGTTGTTGTTATATTTATACAAATCTGAAACTTTAGATTTCCGAGACTTAAAGGGAGGGGAAAAGGATAATATGTTAGGAATGTAATGAATTTAATTGTCATTAAAAAATAAAAATGTTTCGTGTTTTTTGTCAATATTAGTAATTATTAATTTAATTTTGTTTTTGAGTTTAAAATTTAGAAAAGAGAATTTATGAAACAGTTTATCATATTTTATGAAAAATAATATAATATAAAGCAAAAACGCTGCATATCGTCGTGATGCTAATCACGCGTTTCATCGGTATAAATGTTACCCTCGTGCGCCTAAAGAAGTTTCACTTTAATGATTTCATATATACGGAGCAAAAGTCAACGACTTCATTTCTTTTTTGGCTTGTTAAATTTACCTAATAATAGTTCCACCGTATAACTTTTGAAAATATTGACAAAATGCANAAAAGAAGTTTCTTAAGCTTGTTTTTAAGGTTAAATAAATATATGTTTTTGAACAATATGTAAACGTATTTATGTAATCTAATTTAATGAATAATTCATTTACAAACATTTACAAAACCGATCTCATTTTGAAGTTATAACTTTTCTATTTTAAGACGATCAAGTAAAGATAATTAAATATCATGGCTTAAACCTGTAAGCAATAAACAACTTTTCAAAACCTGTAAATTATTATCCATGTCTTATCACTTTTTTGCTTTAAATACAAATTACATGCTCCTGAATCGAGTACAGTGTATTAAAACATTTACATAACAAAATTAAGTATCCGTGTGACATTAAGATTTAAATACATCGCTTCAGATAGTTTGATGGTTGTTTTTTATTTGTTGCTTCAACATTATGACTTTTTTGCTATACAACCTTGATTTTTAAATACCACAGTAACGCGTGTCATACCTAATTAAAAAGCAAACGATACAAAAACTTTTGTAGATATCATTACACTAATCTTCTACCGCAACTTTATCCGAAATTTCATCGGCATTAACATAGTAATCAAATTAATGAGAACTTTTAACAAAATCTAATAAATACGAGCGTCGGTAAGGCTATTTCTGTGACTTTGAGGTAAAGAGGGAGAACGTTATCCGAAGATTCAAACTAGAAGTGAAATTTTGGTAATTTAGAAGAATCTAATACGTACGAGTATCAGATAGACGTTTCTTGTGTTATGCTCGTTGATACATACAGACAAAAATGGGATTCTTAATTATCGCAGTTTTTAAGAAAATCAACTAATAGCGAGTTTCAGATAAGTTTTATTTCTAGCTCATCATTACACATGACTGTAAGAAAGAAAGCGACGTCCTACAAAAGATTTTGAAGTCATACGAACACCGGAAAAAGTAGCAACTTCATGTTGCCATTAAATATGAAATGGTAGTTATCTAAGACACACATTTAGATAAAAAACAAAATCAAATCAAAATATTCTTTATTCAAGTAGGCTCAAAAAACACTTTTGAATCGTCAGTAGTCTGTCTGTTGGTAACAAATCTACCACCGGTTTGGAAAGTTGAATCCGCCGAGAAGAAACCGGCAGGAAACACAACGGTAACTTTTTTAAAGATAGTTTTGAATGCTACAATGTGTAATATGTTGCTTCTGTGAGCAACTGGAATCAAGTCCAAACGTTTCTATCGCTTCAATAATCTTTAACATTATAATATGTCTCTTGTAAAAAGATGTTGTTGCCATATTTCTTGAAATTATGTGGAGGCAAATCTAAAACTGATTAAGGTGTCATTAAAAATATGCATGCTCAACCCGAAAAATTATTTCTGAACTTTCTTCACTGTAAAATATGGAATAACAAGTTCGTTTTTATTGTAAAAAAAAGTAAGTAAGTAAGTAGCAGCCCATTAACGTCCCACAGCTGGGCACAGACCTCCTCCCTCATATGAGAGAGGGTTTTTAGAGCATAGACCCACCACGCTGCTCCACTGCGGATTGGCAGGCATAGTACACAAGTGCACTCTCTATTCCTTCACTCTCATAGTCCGGTGTGACGGAAATCCGACATGACCGGAGAGAGATCAGGCGCAGGACCGACGGCTTAACGTGCTCTCCGAGGCACGGGGGTGGATCACACCGCCAACTTCCCAACTTCGGGCTAATATTGAGAAAATCTTAATAGAAAACTCAATATCGATTTCGAATTGGCCCGACCTGGGACTCGAACCCAGGATCTCATGTCTGTAGTCGAACATGCTAACCACTAGACCAATGAGGCAGTTTTATTGTATATATAGTATATTTTTAGAAAAATCTTGTCGTCATTTTTATGCCAATTTCAAAAACGCGAGTTAATAATCTATACAAATAAAACATTGGAGTTTCTGTTAGAAATTTTAAATTAACAGCTCCTTTACTAAACGTATATGTAATTATATACTTAAATCAAGAACCTTTTTTTTTATTTTTTCTATCTATTTATTTCGTATGTTTGTTCTCGGTAATCTCTAAAATGGCTGGACGGATTTTGACGGAATTTTACTGGCAAATAGCTGACGTTATATTAGCTATTTTTATCTGAGAAGAAATAGGAATCGCGCGGGTAACTCCGCGAGAAAGAGCCAGTAAGGATCAAATAGGCAATATTATACAATGAAGTACAGTAAACAATATCAGACTAATCACACATTATATTAAAAGATAAAATTTTGTATTTTATTTTGATGGCAGCTTAAAACCCCGAAGAGTAGTAAAAAAATTGTTTATTAACTATACAGGGCAAGCACCTCAAGTGTATTGAAGAGTTTAATACCACCAATTAAAGTAAAAAAAATATAATATGTTATTACGAATACAACTATTATCGATTGTATTTTTTTGTATTCAAGTAGTCGTGATTTTTTCGTTGTCAAAATTACTTTTTGCATAGTAAAATAAAACAAAAAGTTGCAAATAAATTCAGCTGTTACAGATGTTTTATATTGTGTTGTACTTTGTGGGCGTGTGAATGTGTTCTTTGATGCGTCTATTATCTGAAGTGCCATATAACTTTACACATAGTTGAAGTTTTTGTGTTTTAGGTCAATAAACAGACATACAAAGATATAAATGATTATAAGAATTTTAATTTTTCCTCTAAATTGATATATAACTTTATGGGAAATCCTATATAAGTCGTAGGTTTATTGAAAGAAATAGCACCTTCAACATATAATTAAACGTTTAGAAGGCTTCACTGGTTTAATGTAATATATAATTGTTTTGTTAGTAGAAATTACAGGTTTGAGTTTCGGTAGCGCAAAAGTATATAAAGGTACTGTTGGTTCTAACTGTGACACTTATTGATATTGTTTTTGGAGTGGTTAACTTTTATATTTCGATGGTTACTGGAGTGGATGGAACCGCGATAGAGAGGCGCGAATGGCCTAAGCTTGCGGCTTGTGACGCGTCTATCACACTTAAACTGCATCGGCTAGAGAGGTAGTGGCAGCACACAATTTTCTTCTTTTTATCAATGTTTTCGTATGACAATTTTTATGTTTTTAACCGACTTCAAAAAGAGGAGGAGGTTATCAATTCATCCGTATTTTTTTGTATGTTTGTTACCTCATATCTTCGGACTAGATGGACCGATCTTGGTGATTTTTATATGAAAGATGGTGCTCGTCATAGGGTCCCATTTTTTTAAATCCAGTTCTAATGATGGCATCCATGAGAAAACCGGATGTCTTAAATTTGCATTAAGCATGTGCGCAACAGATGGAGGAATATTTCAAGATCACGCCAATCGATTTCGATGATTCTTTTTTTATTGGAAAGGATATACTTCACAGGTTGTAGTTTTGATAGTTTGGTTAGGTTCTGCTGATGGAATTCGTGACAAAGTGACGGAACTCTTCAATTCTTAGGAGCAAATCAACGATACTCGGCAGAATCTTCTATAAGCTATCCAGATATTTGAGTCGCCTACCGTAACTTCGGTATAGTCAAGTGCTAGTCGTAGTTAAATATCAAGATCAATGGATCTCCTCAACGGCTTACAGTAAGGGTGCGGTTTATGGCAGAATATACAATTGTCTGTAATCAATTGGCAATGACCTTACGTTTGTTGCTGCATTGCAATATTTGTAAGGTGAATTACGTGTGAAGCGGTGGTAGCAGAATCTGGGAAGGAGGGGGGGGAACTTTTGTGTGTTAGTGCTTTGCTCGATTACCATATAAAAGTCTGGTGATATAAGGACACCGACCCCGAATATAAGAATACGAAGAACATTCCTTACTTTTAGAGAATATTAATATATTTGGAACATTTTGTTTTGAAGGCGGTTCTTTTTTTGTTAAAATTTTTATTTATTATTCATGTCAATACAAAGTAGAACAATGCAAGTGTATTACGTATACTGTTAAAATTATGTATTTCATAACATAATTTTTGTTTGATTATATCACTCTCATCATAAAGATTATTAATATTTTTTTAATCAATATACAATTTTCATGGTCAATGGTGGAAATGATTTACTTCTGAAAAAAACAATTATGCAATGAATGCACATTATATTATATAATAGGTGAAGGTATATATGCATCAATTGAAAACAGTGTTTATATAGTCGATGTTGGTTTTCAGACCCTGACATTAAACTTATTACTAATTAATATCCTGTTCTATTAATTCATAGTTATGCCATCTTACTTTACTTACTGGTGCTACTGTAAAATACATTTTTTTCTTGAGAACACATAAAAAGGTAAGGTAGCATCTCATTAATGTTCCACTGCTGGGTAACAGACCTCCTCTAGGTATTTCCATACGAGAGAGGGTTTTTAGAGCATATATCCACCACGCTGTTCCACTGCGGGTTGACAGGCATCGTACACAAGTGCACACTCTATTCATTCACGCTCATAGCCTGATGGTTCGGCAATTCGACACAACCGGAGAGAGACTAGGCGCAGGACCGATAGCTTAACGTACTTTTCGAGGTAAGGGCCGGAGCACACCGTCAACTTTCCAACTCCGGGCAAATATTGAGAAAACCTTAATAGAAAACTCAATATCGATTTTTGAATTCGCTCAACCTGGGACTTGAACCCAGGACCTTATTTCTGTCGCCAAATATGATGAGAGATTAATGAGGTCACTAGATTTACAATAGATGCGTTTTTAAGCGAAAATTTACCTTTTTGATATATTTCGCTTATTGTTTCGGCCAGACTATTGTAATCGAAGTATAGGGAATATAGTTTATCTATATATATACATATACATAAGATTTTATGTATCTTTTTTGGGCAACGAAAGCGGTTACGTTAACAAATCACTGAGATGGTTGATCATAATCGCAAAATTGACAAAGCAGTCTTGCTAGCAATATGACTATTAAGAAGGCCAATCTGATCGTGAAAGGCATCCAAAACTTCTCTAAAGGAGACATGCTTGGAGGACCTGGAAAGCCACTAGCTTCCTCGTGCAACCTTTCTTTTTTGGGCAATAAATCCGTTACCCACAGGTCACCACTATGAAGGTCGGTAACGACAATTTTGGATCACTTGTACTTCCTTGGACTTCCCCCTGTAAGTGATAGTCTCCTTCTGCCATAAAAGACCGTCGAAAGCCATGCACTCTCACTGCTCACCATCAAACTAATGACAAGAGAATGTGAGAAGCCCACACTTACACAATACACGAAGTACAAAAATTTCATACCGTTCGATGGAATTTCAAACCTATGTAAGGTTTGAAATTCCATCGAACGGGTATAAAAGGAAAACGATTACTCACCTACTTATAATGAGACATTCTAAACTATTCGTCCTATTGTCCTTTCACACTTTACTCATAGATTCACAAACACACTACGAGATTAGCTTGTATTTTATATTTCAATGCTTAAAGCTAGTCTTAAATTTTAGTAAAATCTTTTGTTGGTCATGAAGTAGGGTATACAATATTTCTGACAGAACATGCATATAATTACACACACACACACACACACACACACACACACACACACACACGCGCGCGCGCGCTCGCTCACACGCATGCACACTCACACGCACGCACACGCACATGTTTGCATGGTCTTTCATTAACATAACACACTGATTTGCAATTAATTAAATAATTTATTTGTAAACTACAAATGTTATATTACATTTAATGTGTCATAACACCTGACAACTAATCTGTGTAGAGTCCTCCTAATACAGGTTTTCTTTTAAACTTACAAGGAGGTCTCTGCCTATAACTGTTGATGAAATAAAAATGTAATATGTAATGTAATATAAATTGTGTAATGTAATTAATCATACTAAGAGTATATATAAATAATAAAAATCGTTCCAAAATAATGTATAACAAATTTATTTAGTGAATTGATTGTAAAAAATGTTAATTAATCCGAGGAACTATACAAATAAAAAATGATAAAAAGAAAATTTGGTAGCAAATCCATAAATATTGATACAATACTTGAATGAAAATATAAGCTAATAATAATCAATAATTGACGTGCTATTTCTTTTATCGTGATTGTTCGACGTGAGCTCCGAGATTGCTTCCTCACGAATAATCATGTTTGCGAGGAGTAAATTCCTTGATTGATAAAGTTCATAACGCTTTGAAAATGTGTTAGGCACCAAGCGTAAAGATTTGAAACATGATAAAGTTTTCAATAAATTGATACGGTTCTGAGTTGTTTTTAAATTCTAACTATTAGTTCACACTCTCCAGATATACATATACCATGCTTCAATCCTTACTAAATTCTTTTATTCATCAATATTTTGCAATCAATGTATTTTATTTAATCAATGTATATTGTAATTTTGAATTTTATTGTACTAATATTAAATAAACAATTACTAAAAAACGTTGAATATTATAAGCTCTTATAAAAAATATTCCATGTGCTTTCAAACAGTTATAAATATAATGAAAAATACACAAGCGTATGTAAATACAATTATTGTATTTTAAATTAAAATAAACAGTGAAATACTGTAAGATTATACAATGTTGCAAATTTGTATACGCAATACACTTGATGTAGCTACAAAATTATCATATTTTGCTTGTAAATTTGCAAAATCTCGAAGGTGTACTAATGCTAACGAGGGCATCAAAATTAAATTGTTGGATATCAAACTTAAATTCAATATCAATTAATGCATATTGGTCAATATAACTTTATTATATAGATTGCGAAATTACTAGGAATCTAGGTTTACATTTTGATTATACAAATTAATTTTCAATGTTTCAGAGTAGAAGAAAATTACGAACTTTTGAAAGCTGACAGAATTGTTTTTATCAGCTTAAGTTTTGGAGTTTATTTATGTGTTATTGTATGATTTTATGTTTTTTACATTTTGAATTAATAAAAGTAAAATAATAATTTACAGTTCATGTGTATTTTGTAAAATCAGCTGAAGTTTCGTAATACGACGTTCTTTTGCAAGGAGTGTTAGTTTTTAAAACGCTTAACATTTTGTGATTTTGTATTTCAGAAGTCATTATTTTAAATGTGTAAGGTGTCTGTTATGGACTCCTAAAATTTGTCAATTTTATTTTGAAATGTACGAACGGATAAAATATTTCGAAATAACTATTACAGCATTTAGTTAAGCTGCTTATTTAAATAGTGTTGAATGGAATGAAATATTTACGCTATCCTTACCTTATTCTTTCAGTTTCTTTATAACTAGTCTGGTTTTTAAGACATAACTAGTTATTCTTGTCCTTTTTCTGAAGATTGTCTTTTTTTACTTGATTATGTGTTTAGTGATTAAGTGATTACAACATTTATATAGTATTTACTAGTCTATAAAATATATCTTTGTATTTGTCTAAGTAATTGTTAGAAAACCTAATAAATAAATGAAATAAGGTAAAATCTGCTAAAATGTCTCCAGCTATAAGCAAGTGTAAGAGATGTATATAATAAATGCATATTTATACGAGAAATAATCTATATAATATACGTTAAGTTTAGTATTTGGTTAAACCGTACATAAATATAGTAAAGAAATAATTTAACTGTAAAGATTCTGTAGGAATTATAAAAGATCCTTCAATTATCACGGTCTATAGTTATTATCGATAAATGCACACAAATTTCGCATTTTTCCCTACCATTATATCAATGGCTTGGAATAAGTCACGATCATTACAACACCTTTGATATGCTCGCATTAACTGATGCTCATGGCGAAATAGCACCATCGGTATTACGAAACTGATAAAGTGGCTATAAATTTCGAGATATGTTTTAACGTTTTAGCTACCTATTCATTAATGAAAATTTATATGAAAGAAATAAATAGAAAAATATTTTATGGTTATATGAAACAACGATGTAAGTGAAACAGCTGATACGAGCTGTAATAAAAAAACAAAAATCAAAATATTTTTTATTCTAGTAGGCTCAAAAAGCACTTAATCGTCAGTAGTCTGTTCATTTGTAATAAGTCTACCACCGGTTTGAAAAGGTGATTCCGTTGAGAAGAAACTGGCAAGAAACTCAAAGGTAACATAGTTTTTGTTCGTTATAATGTGTAGCTTTCATGTACAACTGGAATCAGGTCAAACATCTGTGTCGCTTAAATAATCTTCAATATTATAATCAGGTTTTTGTAATAGGACGTTTTTACCTATTTCTTAAAAGTATGTGGAGGCACACTCACAAGTGATTCAGGTATTTTATTAAAGTTTCAATGTCGGCCGCCTTACCCCATAACAGTATGCCATCACACACAATGCTATGAAAATAAGTGAAATACACCATTTCAGCAGTTTCAACATCGGTGTATTGTGTTACCTTTCTAACAGCAAATGTAACTGATATAGTTTTGCTTAATGATGCCAGGTTGCCAGGGTCTTAATATGGGCGCACAACTGAAGCTAAGTATTTTTTTTAATAAGATCACATTAATCTTCCGTCTTCCTGGAGTTGTATGTGTTAAGAAAACGGCCACAGCCATTTTGGGACTGCTCGCGACTCCAAGGTCCCACTATCAGGGATATGTAATTTCTGTCTTTCAACAGGCCGGCCCTGGTTTTTACCGTCTCCAGGAAATGGTAGGTCTTTCCCGCTCTCGCTCAGCTCTCTTTTTCTTGATTATGACGGATTCACTGAAGGAGACCATCGATTTCCACGAAGCCTCCTTTACCAGCATATTCGCTAACGACTGCTGAAGATGCTGGTTATTCCTAAGAAGACTGTAGACTTAACTTTCTTTAGTGGACTTATCTATTTGACAGACTTCTTTTGCATTTGGCAAAGCGAATTCAACACACTTAGTCTTTGCTGAGTTTATTATTAAATTAATAACAGAAAACCAATTGGAGACATGTGACAGGGTATTATTTACACCGTCATAATTATCTACATTTTTGTCTACTTTAAATAGCAACGAAGTGTCGTCTGCAAATAGGAATATATCACGTTTGTCTTTCATATGGTATACTAAATATTGGTCATGGCTGCTCTATCAACCATCTTTGTCTATGCTAAATAACGTTTCAATATTGTGTTCGACTATTAAAAGTCTTGACTTTTGCTAGGTAAAAGACTTAAATCTTCATTCATTTCGTTAACCGAAATACTGGCTTCGTTCCCCGAAAGGTCACGGGTTTACGTGTTAATTTCAATGCTAGTGACAGGATTCATAAGAGAATAGATAAGGGATTTACTACTACCTCATTCAAAAATCTCCGAAACTAGAAGTCAGATTGAGTTAAAATTTGGCACAGCTACTCTTGTCGCAACGCAAGGGCTCACAAAGATCGAGTTTCTCAATTAATATTTCGATATAATAAATTAAAAAACAATCATAAAAGTGAAAAACAATCNCGTTTTTACCTATTTCTTAAAAGTATGTGGAGGCACACTCACAAGTGATTCAGGTATTTTATTAAAGTTTCAATGTCGGCCGCCTTACCCCATAACAGTATGCCATAACACACAATGCTATGAAAATAAGTGAAATACACCATTTTAGCAGTTTCAACATCGGTGTATTGTCTTACCTTTCTAACAGCAAATGTAACTGATATAGTTTTGCTTAATGATGCCAGGTTGCCAGGGTCTTAATATGGACACACAACTGAAGTTAAGTATTTTTTTTGTCGAGTGGGAAAATAAGATCACATTAATCTGCCGTCTTCCTGGAGTCGTATGTGTTAAGAAAACGGCCACAGCCCTTTTGGGACTGCTCGCGACTCCAAGGTGCCACTATCAGGGATATGTAATTTCTGTCTTTCAACAGGCCGGCCCTGGTTTTAGCTCTTTTCCGTTCTCGCTCAGCTCTCTCCTTCTTGATCATGACGGATTCACTGAAGGAGACCATCGCTTTCCACGAAGCCTCCTTTACCAGCATACTCACTAACGACTGGTGAAGATGCTGGTTATTCCTAAGAAGACTGTAGACTTAACTTTCTTTAGTGGACTTATCTATTTGGATATTTTTACAGACTTCCTTTGCATTTGGCAAAGCGAATTCAACACACTTAGTCTTTGCCGAGTTTAATATTAAATTAATAACAGAAAACCAATTGGAGACATGTGACAGGGTATTATTTACACCGTCATAATTATCTACATTTCTGTCTACTTTAAATAGCAACGAAGTGTCGTCTGCGAATAGGAATATATCACGTTTGTCTTTCACATGGTATACTAAATATTGGCCATGGCTACTCTACCAACCATCGTTGTCTATGCTAAATAAAGTTTCAATATTGTGTTCGACAATTAAAAGTCTTGACTTTTGCTGGGTAAACGACTTAAATCATCATTTCATTTCGTTAACCGAAATACTGGCTTCGATCCCCGGAAGGTCACGGGTTTACGTGTTAATTTCAATGCTGGTGACAGGATTCATAGCAGAATAGATAAGGGATTTACTACTAGCTCATTCAAAAATCTCCGAAACTATAAATCAGATTGAGTTGAAATTTGGCACAGCTACTCCTGTCGCAACGCAAGGGCTCACAAAGATCGACTTTCTCATTTAATATTTCGATATTATAAAATAAAAAAACAATCATAAAAGTGAAAAACAATCACTTTATTTATTGTTAAATAATGTACAAAAATTTTATATGCATATTAATTTATACAAATAAAATAAATCGGATCTTAGAAAACATATTTTGCTTCAGGTCTTTATTATATCTCTTCAGTTAAATTAGCAGGTACTTAATATGTAAATATAATGTTTGTAATTGAACGACTTAAGTCTTGATGTAGAACACGCCTACCTTGATAATATAAAATATAATCATATCTGTTACGCAATGTACCTTCATACATTATAAAGCTATTTTTTTATTAAATTTTGTTTGATTTTAATAATTTTTAGTTATCAATACATTACTCAAAAATAAATTAAAAATACTTTTACGATATTCTTGACTAGTCAGTATTCTTTTTAATTTATAATACTTAGGTTAGGTAATGGCAATATTCCTCGTTTTGTGCCATTACAAAATAAGTGTATTTGTACTCCGATGTATAGTTGTGAAAATATCCATAATTCTATTGGACAAGGTTTGGTCAGTGTCTGCTACCAATACTGGCACTGTATGGTGCACCTGTGTGGATCAACGCCCTAACCACAACGAATAAAACTCTGCTATGGCGGGCCCAGAAGGTTATAGCGATCAGAGTTATTTGGGGGTACCGTATGGTGTCATGGACGGCAGCAACACTCCTGGCAGGTGATCCCCCATGGGAGCACAGGGCGGAAGTTCTCACAGCTGCTTACCAGCGCAGAGCAGCCTCGAGAATCAGATGGGTATCATCAGACGCTGACGGGATAAGGAGGGTCAGGGTTCTAGCTGACAGAGCCGTGACCCAAAGATGGAAGGAGGAACTCGGGTCCCCAGTAGCGGGGGGCCATAGTAGGGGCGATCTGTCCTCATCTGGAGAAATGGCTGGGCAGAGAGCACGGATCGCTTTCCTACAGGTTGGTACAGGTGCTTACCAGTCATGGTTGCTTCGGAAAATACCTGTCCCGAATTGTGGGGTGTGAGCCGTCGGTCAGATGTCATGAGAGTGGTACCTCGTCAGACACAGCCAACCATACGGTGGCAGAATGTCCCGCTTGGGGACCTCAACGACTCATTATGAAGTTGCTGATGGGCACAGACCTCTCACTGGCAAGTATTATAGAAGCAATACTTACCAGTGAGCAGGCGTGGAAAACGGTTGCCACCTTTTGCGAGACTGTCATCTCGCTTAAAGAGGCACGCTAAGGGGAAAGGATGAGTGCCACCGAAATACTCCAGCCCCGACGAAGGAGTGCAGGAAACAGGAGGCCGAGGTTCATACAACTTCTTCCCCTGTAGCATATATGTGAGCCGACTGTATCCGAGGGGCCAGAGAGGAATGCCTCAACGAACCTCTGGCTCCCCAGTCATGGTTGATGGCGTTCCCGCTGGGTTGTAGTAGGTATTGCGAGTGCGTTCCCCTTGCGGAGCCCCACGCTGCCGACCCCATTAGTCGGAGTGCCTAAATGCATTTCCCAGCGACTAAAAACAAAGAAGGGCTTTGGTCATGTTTTAAAACCCCTGGGTAAAACATGAACATGTAGTTTATAATATCCATCCCAATCTTTTAACACTAAAAAATGATAGTATAAATTGTTTGACCATTTAATAAAGTTACAGGAACAAACCCTGTGTAGTTTAATATTATGCGCTTTTCCTTGTTCAAAGGATACAAGCAGCCAAAATAAGCACATATATATTTAAATAGTAAAGTGACAAATAGACATAATTTAATTATATTATATGCTTATAAGGCATTGTAAAAAAAGAAATTCGTTCATGTACTTTAAACAATTATATGAATCAACCAAATAATGTAATAATAGAAATGGAAATCTCTTAAGTATATATTTGCATTGCATTTTTAACATATTTATACTCCACAAAGCCAACAGAAAAGTTACTAAGTTAATTTATTGGAGCTTGGATATACACTAAACTTGTTAAATCGTCAAATATTTACAATATATTCTGTATATACCGACATTAAATATAGCTATTCCATTCGTGGTGTAGACACTCACTAAAAACGGCTTTCGTTACATTACCACAAGATCGGGAAATACACAGGTGAAACTGCGAGTATAAGCTAGTTGATTACTAATTATTTATTGGTAAGCAATTTTTATTTAAGGGAGGTTTTTGTTAAAGCAGATAGATAGTGCAGATTGTCCTTTACCTAAATTACTAAAAAATTGAAAGCGACAATTCATTTAAAGAAACTAATACAGATTTATGCGCAAAGGCCTTATTCCAAATAATTTCTTAGAGGTTACTAAGTGGATATTTCTTAGAACAGACTTTATCTTAAGGTATATATTAATAAAATTCACCTATGTCATAAAATTTGAATATAACTTTGTAAAGCCTAAAGGAGTGATTATACGAGTAGTCGTTTCGCTACTAGAGAATTTATTTCGCTGTTTTGGATGAATAAGATTTATTTATTTGTTTATTTTTTTATTCCAAATACTTACACTACCCTTACAGGAATCCTAATTCGATAGTGTAAATTCCAATTAAACATAACTATGGATTATAACATACAAGATGAGTTAAAACGTAATTATCTTTAACTTTAAAGTATAGAATTATAATTTAGATAATGGACGAAAAAATATAAGGCGTGAGAAAGTTTCATTATGCATTTAAAAGAACTAGATAGGTCAATTAATAAATTTATTACAATTAAAGGAATTTGTTAAAAAAAAGTTGATGGAAAATTCATACTATAAGTTGCAATTAGATTACTTAAACGATAGAAACGCGCAAACTAATTTCTCTAATTTGAATTTAAATATAGTAAACTAATATGATATTGTAATGTTGATAGTAAAAAAAAAACAAAATACCCGACTGAGTTTCTTGTGGGTTCTTCTCAGGAGAGAGCGCGAAGGAGCCCCGTAACTTTAGATTTACAGTCGTTCTTTAGTGCCATTATGAGTCGTACACTGAAGTTAGTGTGTGGAAAAAAATATATTTGACGGTTCAAAAGTGCCATAATAGGTCTACCTTGAATAAAGATATTTTGAGTTTGAGTTTGAACGAGGATGCTATATTACTACTTATGTATATAACAAAAGCAAACTTTGTAAAGAAAGCATTTTATTTTCGTTGTTCTGCGTAATTATTATAGAGGCGTGTCTCTCCATCCGAAATTTACGAAATATTACTTAAAGACGCAGAAAAGGCCAGAACAGAGCTGAACATATGTACAATATTTTGTGTTGAAAAATATATTCAAATCGGTAAAAATTACGTTATGATACCACATGACATAACCCTTAGATTGTCCGGCCGCGTTATTTATTGGCACCCTTAATTTGCCCGTTCTTTTTATGGAAATAACTATCGCCTGCCCCGCCGCACTCCATCTTTGTGCGTCGATGGCCCCGCGGGTCGAATGATGCTCGCACCGGTTGAAGAAAACGGTGGAATTCTAGGGTATATAATTTATTTGAAACAAAGAGTTACAGTATGTGGTAGTTCTATGCGCGTTTAGATTTTCAGAGGATTCTGATTATTGGAATCGTTGCCGTTTAAGAGTGACAGCCGCTGCTGCGGCCATCAGCGCTGTCACCGTATTATTAAATCACAGAATATAAATTTATACGTGCGTTGGGTTTCGTTAAGCCTCGACAACGATAGAGCGGCTCTTAAAACTGAATGAACGACTGCCAAATGTTATGATTTTTATGTTTGCAAATAGTTAAACTATATAATGTTATCTTTTGTTTTTATTACATAAGACCTTCTTGTAGAGTTTTGCTGTGCTAAGTTTTGAGATATTAAATAAATTCCGTCTTGTATTTATAGGCTCACTGTGGGGCAGACCAAGATGATGCTCAGAATACACTTTAAGTGTGCCCAGCTTGGCACTCCGAACGACGCGTCTTGGCTAATAAAATTGAAATAGATCTCACGGTACAAGCAGTAGTTGCAGCTATGCTTAAGGTGCAGGGAACGTGAAGGGTGGTGGTCTCCTTTTGTAAAGATGTTCTTCGCAAAAAGGAGCCTGCCAAAATAACCCGTAAGAGGGTTGATCCCGAACTCAGGGGCGTTCATCGCGCCTGCGGCGATAACCAAACTGCAACGGCTGCGATCGCGGTAAAGTCGAGAGTTGTCAGGGTGGGGGACTCTGGCAGCTCCCACTTGAGGTGCCGGAACCACCCCAGCAGGCACGTGATGGTACCGAGGGGGTTTTAGTGGGTAAGAATCACACATAACCCGATTTCCTTTCCCCAGATCTCGGGTACGAGTATGTTTTGAACAATTCCCCAACCTGTCAAAAAAAAGGCTCATATCTTAAAAATTAAAACTTATCCCAAGGGTTTTTATTCTTATTCACATTATTTATTTATTTTGTATTTTTATATTACTTATATAATCCAAAATCCAAATTATTGAGGGCAATCAAAGGAAAAAAGTTATGTCAACTAATAATAATAATAAATCTTTATTAAGAGTAACATTTGACTCAAATTGTTAGTATACAAACTTATGACTATGTTAGGTGCAAATACACTTTGATATAAAAATTAAATATTAAATGAAATGAAATAAATAATTAAAATATTAAATTAAATTAAATGAAACTAATGATCACCACGGACAATCTAAGGGATAATATCATTGAAGGCTTCATACGTCACGTTGCATTTCCAAATGGCATTCCTCTAAAGCCAGCTTTTTGAAACTGTATCGCTATCGCAAGCATCAATATGTTAAATATAATTTATGTAGAATTTGTTGTCACAAAGTAACAACTTCATTGCTGGCCTAATATTTCCTCGAAATAAACAGTCTACCAACACGGTAGTAGATTATTGACAACAGTTCGATATGACTATTCAAAAGAGCTTGTTTTGCCTTCTTTAAAAAGTGATACCTTGTTTTTGATTCAGATTGTTTAACCCTTCTTAGTAACATGAATACAACGTTATATAACATAGCTTCCTGGTTAAAGCCCTTATGCGAAAAATCCTTTGTTGAATGCAGTAAACCTTGTTTACTTTTAAGGTTTCGTATTATGCACAGTGCAGTATGTTTATATTAATATTTATAGAGTAAACTAGTTTTAAAGTTATCCTTCGATATATTTTTGCAACATTGTTGTCTTTATAACCTTCACGCATAAGTAATATCTGATTGTATAATATATTGATGGGTCTTAAGTTACTTTTACCTTATTTGGTCCAAGCCGCTTTTAATTCAATATGAAGTTAGTGAGATAGCCACGTAATGCTACTAATTACTGTGCTACAACTCATATGCCACATAGTATTCGTAAAATATATGTGAGAGTACAAGAGATGAGGTAAATTGCCTCATATCAGACTAGCGAGCTTCCATCTTAGACTGTATAATAAGCTAAGCTATCAGCGCTAAGCTGTCAGCATTAAAAAAAACAATACTGCTATCGGTTCAGTTAATATTCTTAATGGTATTTTAAAAAAAGTTTCTTTATGTTGTAACTTTAAAATCGTTATATTTGTCGAAACAATTAATGTTATACGTAGGTGGAAGATATCATAATTTATAAAATAAAAGATATAATAATTTATAGACTAAATAAAACAAAACATACATTACTTGTTGTAATTTAAAATATAACATATTTTTAATACGTTTAACATTAGAATGGAATGATTAACAAAACATTCATTTCATTGTTTAAAAGCATATGGAGAATTAAAATTATGCTTCCTTACAATTCCACTACCCTCTCATCTATAAAGCGTGAGGACCCAGGATCTAAGATCCATCCTATATACAGGATTTTAAACATTTCCTAGTTTAAAATAAACATTTTTATGAACGAGTATAGTTGATGAGGTGTTAAACTGTTTTTCAACCCATTAAGTGATTTTTTGTTATATAAAATTTATCAGAAAATAGAAAAAATATTTTCGAAATATTTATTATAGTCATAGTTTAAAGATTAATAAAATGTTGTACTAGCTTCGTTACGAATTAAATTTTCTTTAGTGCATAGCTTAATGAAAAATTACAAACTGTTAATTATTATTTTTGTATGATTATAGTATTACTGTTTTGGACAGGTTTTTGTATATATGAAGTTTAAAATAAGGACCAATATAGACATGCTCTAACTTAAAAATCCTTTTAACAGGTCCTTGAAAAAATGATGCATGTGCTGTTGTATGTTTTACATAAAGATTTTGATTCAAATTACAATTAATTTAAGCGCGTATATTATTTTGTATATATATTTCGTAGAATGCTGTTGTTTATTGAGTTTTGTATATACTTGGCTAGTTATCACCCCTCCAGTAAAGAGATACCACCAAGCAAAAAACGTTGCGTTTGATACTATGCTGTGTACAAATAATAACGGGTAAATTACCTTATTACTTTTTATCGCTGGGAAATCATCGTGGATATCTGGAACTCTTGGGAGGCTATTCCAGGTTTTCCGAGACTCTTTGACATTCTATGCAATACTAACTCCTAAAATCACTCATAAAGACGCGTACAGATTAAGTCATTTTAAAACCTCATTGGATATGTGGATTTTATCCAAACATACAGAATATCAAACAAAAGAGGCATTGCTGTAAATTTAAATGTTTTTTAATTTATAAACGTTATTACCAAATCTGTAAATTCAGGGTACACCGACTCAGAATGTTTATGTTAAATAACTCCACGAATTCACCTGCATAAAATTCCTATATATTTACAAGTCTCTAGTTTAAATTTAGGAAATTCGGGTCAATTTTGTAATATTGTATATAACATTCTCTTTAAAGTTATTACTGCGTTATACATTACTTCAAAATAATTGACATAACACTGAGTCATACTCAAGCAGATGTCTTTTAGAAGTACAAGATTAAAGCTGTGATTTTATGTCATCAAAGTCATTTGAGCCGCTTGGATTTTGTACTGGGATATTTTATATTTGTATGAGATTTATTAATTTATTCATTATTAAGGCAGCCAAAACAGGTTACAATATTTGTGGGATCTAATTAGTAGTATTATAAAACTTTGATAAATCTTATTGTTACCACTATTTGGTCACACAGCACGGCATTTTTTAATGAAGCAATAATCATATTTCTTTAGGATCTAATAGTATTACTGTATAAGTATTAGCTACCTATCTTAATATCAATTATTTTTATTTCATTATAAAGTTTCATAAACTTATTATCTCTTTGTAGTAATAGTTTATCTACTGGTATATTAATAGTTCGCCTAATTGTACTATCTTTTATGTTTGTTCCTGTGTTACTTGTTTCATGTTTGTCGTGTACAATAAAGAGTATTCTATCTATATCTATGTTTTTAGGCTTTATTACAAATACACATGGACAGCTCAATCTCACTTTGTGTATAGATGTATTGACTATCGATTAAACCAGTATACAACCCTGATGGAAGTCGGAATGTACGGTGTAGGCGGAATAATCAATGTGACATGCAATGTCCTCAAATAAACTGCTTACATTGTATGGGAGGAGTATGCAAGTAGCTTCTGTTAGGCCACTTACACACTAGCTTCTGTTAAAATATATAATTTTTATTACTGACAGTATCGAAATTGATGCGATTTATAACAAGGTGTCACGAGTTCATGCTGAACTTTGCCAGGTAGCTTTAAATAAGTTGCAACTAAGTGTTGGAACAACCTACCGTCCCCATTTCGAAGGCTAATATCAATAAATGGGTTCAGAGTTAAATATAAGTAACATTTTTTAAGTTTGCAACTACGCACTAGTTTAATTTGGAACAATGATTTTTTTTTTATTGCTGACACATTAGCGCTTGACTGTGATCTCACCGGATGGTAAGTGATAATAAAGTCTAACATGGAAGCGCGCTAATCTGTTAAGAGGCGATATACCCCTTACGGTTTCTACACAGCATCGTACCGGAACACAAATCTCTTTGTTTGGCGGTACGTTTTTGCTGGTAGGGTGGTAACTAGCCACGGCCGAAGCCTCCCCCCAGTCCAGACTCAGACAAATTAGAAAATACAATTTCTTAAATTCGTCCTACCGGGGCTTGAACCCGGGACCTCTGCTAGCAAAGCGAATACTCGCACCACTGCGCCAGCGAGGCCGTCAAATTAGAAAAACCACTTCTCTTATTAATGTCAACGAGAGAAGTGATTATTGTTTTGTCAATGAGATGCACGGATTTAATATTTTAATACTTAGTAATTAGAAATATGTGTAATATTTAGTTTAAACATTATTATAATTGGTCCATTTTGATACTCTGCCCGTGACATCAAACTAGGCTATAGGTCTGCAGCTGAAAATCGGTGCCGTGTGTCCGGGTTTTGGTACACAGGAATACCGAGCTGTTCTGCCTTTTCCGGGCTGGGTGGGAGTTGCACAACATTTAAAACAATAGTTGTGGTTTTAATATAGTTATATAGTGCAACTGCCTCATTGGTCTAGTGGTTAGCATGTTCGACTACAGACATGAGGTCCTGGGTTCGAGTCCCGGNTTTCCTAAATTCCTCCTACCGGGGATTGAACCCGGGACCTCCGCTAGCAAAGCGAATACTCGCACCACTGCGCCAGCGAGGCCGTCAAATTAGATTCTCTTATTAATGTCAACGAGAGAAGTGGTTATTGTTTTGTCAATGAGATGCACGGATTTAATATTTTAATACTTAGTAATTAGAAATATGTGTAATATTTAGTTTAAACATTATTATATTTGGTCCATTTTGATACTCTGCCCGTGACATCAAACTAGGCTATAGGTCTGCAGCTGAAAATCGGTGCCGTAGGTCAGGGTTTTGGTACACAGCAATACCGATCTGTTCTGCCTTTTCCGGGCTGGGTGGGAGTTGCACAACATTTAAAACAATAGTTGTGCTTTTAATATAGTGCAATTACTCAATGATTCAATGCACGTTTTTCATATATATATATATATATATATATACTACCTATGCGCCAAATAAAGTTATTTTCTTTCTTTAATCAAGATATCTCTGGAACTATATAGGTGTAGAGACTTGAAATTTGGTAAGAATATTTCTTTTGCCGAGTAGAGATCAGCTAAGTACGGATTTTACGAAATTCCACCGGCAAGGGGGGATGCGGGGGTGTTTATTAATACTCAACACGATATCTCTAGACCTATAAGGCGTAGAAACTTGAAATTTAGTAGGAATATTCCTTTGTCAAGTAGAGGTCATGTTTCTTATTTGTAAAACAATTTACCTAAATTAATGAAATTGCTACCAAAAAACATTCCACGCAGACGAAGTTGCAGGTTCAGCTAGTATATTATATATAAATATCAATTGCAGTTCGTTAGTCTCTCTAACACTTATTTAAAAAACTGTTTTGGCTAATTGGCTTAGAATTATATATGGAAGTCCAGGGAAAGTTTATGGGGTGATATATAGGAAAAAAGTTATTTAGGCTACCTCAAACTAACAAAGTAGCACAAATATCCGAAACTCGTTTATTTTTATTTTTTTCAATATTAAATGTCCACTAAAGTTTTGAAAAAAGTATTTGCTCATATGTGTATATATAAAAACGTATTTATTACCGATTGACAATTGGAATTAGATATTTATAAAATTTTTAATTGTGAATTAGATGACTTTGAACTAACAGTAGAAATACAATACAAAAATAATTCAAATCTGAAATAATAGTAAATGTTGTTTATTTAACAATTACTGTAAATGTGTAACTATATAAAATCAAATTGAGCTAATTATTTTCCTCGAAATAATCGCATACATTAATCAATAATCAGCCCGCCCTTAGCTAATATGCATTAACATACAATGGGGACTCCGAAACGTAAGCTATGTTGTTAATACGAAGGCCTCCAACGCACTTAAGACTTGTTTATTATTTAACATTGATAAATTATTCTTTGAAAGCAATCTTGATGGCATTTCGCTGTAACATCTTATTGAATTATGACACATTTGCTTCTTCGAAGTGTGCAAAAAGTGATTTAAGTATTACGTTGAAACTTTTAGTCCAGCTCTCCTTTTGGGAAAGCTACTTCGGAACTTTAATACGTCAGGATAAAAGATTCTTATTCTCAAAAGAAAGTTAATAATACATGTTTAGTTTAATGTCAAAGTGTCCTTATTCTACTTCCGATCTCATTCATACCTGAAATTATAATCCTTATAATGGTAGTCCTTTTTAAGAAAGTCAGACCTACAAAAATAAAACTTTCAAGAGTGCTTTTTCAGGCGTGTTTCAGTGATAAAAACTACGAAATGTGCTATCTAAAATTTAGCCATTTACACTACGATGTAAGCTACGGTACGGTTTTGTTGGCACCAAATTGCACAGCCAGTTTGGCCCTTTGAAACACTGTCTGACTATTGATAAAGGCGTGAAGAGCACCATTTTCCATATTCTCTGCATTCACTCTCCTTTCAGTATCACTTTCACGTCTTTTGTAAATTTGGATCCCAAGTACACAAATTCATTCTCCTCTTTCACTTGTTCCCCATCTATCAAAATATTGCCAATAGTTTGTCAATATTTCGATATATTTTCGTGTCTGCTTTTATGACGTGAAATATAAAAATTAAAATTGTATTTAAAAAAAAAAATCAATGTCTACAACTAGTTTTAAGAAAATTTATAATCTACACTACTAATAAGTGTTTCCCCATCCAATGTATTAAACGTGAATTATATTGATTTTAATTCTTGAACTGCTTGTTATTTTTAATTGCCTAAAGCCATATTTCAAATGAAATAGCAGCGGACGTTAAAAATTAATATTACACGTGGATAATATGTCAACAGATTTGATCGGACAATTATAGATTAATGTCAAAAGCTTAACGCCGGAAATACAATATTATAAAAAGGAACTGCGTGAATATTTTGTAAAATTTATACTCTTAATGTGTTACGCAAGTACTCGTATATGACACGAGCGTGAATCTATATCGAGGTTATTAATATAATTTGTAAAATCAAATTATCTCATATATTAATCACCTTCGAATTTTATTACAGGGTATTTAAGACATCAATATAAACGTTTTCTATGATTTTATTTACAAAAATATGTTACTTCTTATTAAATTAACTTTTATAGAGAAAGTCCCGCAAAAAATAGGATTATAACTTGTAACATATGATTTGGACACGTGTGTCTCTGTTTGTTTCTGATTATTTGTTAATTTATTCTATAATAGCACATATTAAACGAATACAAACACATAAACAATGATGGGATAAAAAAAATATTTATAAGTATTCTTTACATTTTTTACTGATCGCAATTAATTAAGTTGGTAAAATGTTTACTTAAGAATTGTAAATAATTTAAGAATGTATTTGTATTTAAAGATTTTTTATCCAAATAGTCATAAATTGTAATATAAAAAAAAATAATAATAGTCTACTTCATAAAAATTAGTGTAATTTCAACTTTTGGATTATTTTATCATTTTACTTTGTCTACACTTACTTTTTAATTGTAATTATAAGAAATATGTATCTTAGGAAACTCTTTTAGTGTAAGGTATTTCTATATCTGTAATTTTTATGTGTTATATGTACTGTTTGTTTCCATAATAAAGCTAAATAAATAAAAAAAATATAACTTTCTTAAAATTTGATTTTATTGTGGTCATAGTTTTTATGATTACGAGTTTGTGTGAGAATTGGGTGTTAAATACGTATATGCATTATTCTTATATTTTTAGCTCATCTATGCTTTTCATAATTTTTTTACGAAGAGATGACTTTAAAAAAGTACTTCTTCTTCTTCTTAAGTCTTAATTTAAAGCTATTTAAAGGTAAGCACATGCTCGTTTACAAAATATAGAACTATGACAAATACTTCTAAATGTTATATTAAATGGAAAATTGAACCAACATGTACATATATATATGTATGAATAAGAAAGTAAAAGTACTTGCTATTTAAGGCTCTGTCAATTGATTTAGAAAAAATGGAATGAGGATTATTTGTAAATCTAATATGTAAATCTTTATTATATGATTTACACAGTCTAGGTAACGGAGAATTAGCACCAAAAACAGTAACATATACATATGAAATGGAATTTTTATAATAACTTTAAATTGAATATAATTTTTGGAAACCTTCTAATAGGTAAACGAACAACAAGCGATTGTTGCAAAGCAAAAGAATTCGCAATGTTTCAACACGGTGGTATTCCGAAAGTGCGTGGAGCCATAACGCAAACACATGTAACTATTGTAATGATGTAAAAGGTCATATTGAAGGACTATACGCGTATATATATATATATATAGGTAAGGTCTAACAACCCAATAGTTAAATACGTAAATTCTGGTTAAAAGACACGTGATGAAATCATAAGAAAACGAATTCCCTTTTTATATACATAAAGTTCGTGTTCCCGTACTGTCACAGAATCAAAATATTGAAAAAGGCTCAAAAAGCACTTTTAAATCGTCAATAGTCTGTCCGTTGGTAAAAAATCTACCACCGGTTTGGAAAGTTGAGTCCGCCGAGACGAAACCGACAAAAAACTCAACGGTTTCTCTTTTAAAGATAATTTTATATGTAACAATGTGTAATATATTGCTTCTGTGAGCAATTGGAATCAAGTCCATACATTTCTATCGCTTAAATATTCTTCAACATTATAATATGCCTTTTGTAAAAGTATGTTTTTGTCATATTTCTTATAATTATGTGGAGGCAAATCTAAAACGTGGTCATTATGGCAGAGACTCTGGAAGATCTCAATGCAATGCTCGAAAACCTCATCAGAGCTTCTCAACAGGTGGGCCTAAAAATGAACATGGATAAGACGAAAGTTTTGTTTGGTGTTCCGCCNGTAATATATTGCTTCTGTGAGCAACTGGAATCAAGTTCAAACATTTCTATCGCTTAAATAATCTTCAACATTATAATATGTCTTTTGTAAAAGTATGTTTTTGTCATATTTCTTATAATTATGTGGAGGCAAATCTAAAACGTGGTCATTATGGCAGAGACTCTGGAAGATGTCAATGCAATGCTCGAAAACCTCATCAGAGCTTCTCAACAGGTGGGCCTAAAAATGAACATGGGTAAAACGAAAGTTTTGTCCAATATCCATGTTCCGCCACACCCAATCATCGTTGAAAACTAGACACTCGAAATTGTTGACGAATACACATACCTGAGACACATAGTCCAGCTAGGTAGGTCCAATTTGGAGAAAGAGGTCAACCACCGAATTGGGCAGCGTTCGGGAAATTCCGGAAGACGTTTTCGTCCAATATCTCCCCGTGCCTGAAGACTAAAGTCTTCGAACAGTGCGTATTGCCAGTGCTTACCTACGGATCGGAAACGTGGTCGCTGACTATGGGCCTCATTCGGAATCTCAGAGTCACTCAGCGTGCGATGGAGAAGGCTATGCTCGGAGTTTCTCTACGCGATCAGAAATGAGGAGATCCGTAGCAGAACCAAAGTCACCGACATAGCCCTACAAATCGCGAACCTGAAGTGGCAACGGGCGGGGCAGGAAGACCCCCCCACAAGGTGGACCGACGATATAAGGATGGTCGCCGGTAGCCGCTGGAGCCAGGCAGCGCAAGATCGGACCTTGTGGGCATCATTTCGTGAGACCTATGTCCAGCTGTGGATGTCCATCGGTTGAAGCGACGACGACGACGAAATCTAAAACTGATTGAGGTATCTTATTAAAAATGCGTATGCTCAACCCGACAAATGATTTCTGAACCTTCTTTACTATTATGGTAGTAAATTTGTGTATTTCACTTCTTTTATTGTATAAATAAATATTTTGACGGATAAATAAGATATTATTTAATAATTATTACGACAGTGCCTTGAGAATTGACGTTTCTTTAAATTTATTTATGTCTTAGCGAAACACGAGATCCTAATTGATATTTGGCACGTATTGTTCTTTTTTGCATTATAAATATAGTTTCAATGTCCGCCGCCTTACCTCCATAACAGTATACCGTAAGACATGATGCTATGAAAATAAACAGTTTCAACACCAGTGATATCCCCAGTATACATCGACCTTGCTTAAAGAAATATGTATGCCGAATTTCAAGACAATTGAGCAAATAGTTTGAGAAAGCTCGTGATAACCGAATGACTCAAAATTTTTTGCTTATACTCTTATATACCAAAATTTGGGGGAAATTCCTCCCTTGTGACCGTCTATAGCTTGTAAGGAATATGTATATCGAAATTCAGGTAAATCAGGACAATAGTTTTGTTAATACTAAGTTAGTGATTGTTCTTCGCTTTTATACTCTTCTATATGTATAGATTTATGTAATTACTGGTATGCACATAATGTAGCGTGATTTTGTTAGTTATAGCTGGTTGTACTATTGCAAAGTATTTACGAAATATCTTCCGTGGTTTAATTACTGTTATTATATATATTTTATCATAATGTTATGCTTAAAATGAATAAAAAATTGGACAAGCCCACTATCTGCCTACTCTGTAAACACTTACATCATATTAATTGAATTATCAAAGCCTATGAAACAGGTCTTTCGTAATTTAGACTGCAACGATGTCGCTAGGTCAGATAAAGAGCAATGTTGAAAATTTTTAACAGACATTAAACACACATGACCAATTAAAACAGGCCTATATAATTTAATACCAAAGTATGTAATTATAAACAACATTTCATATCCACAAGACCATGCATAATTGGTCATACACATAATATAGTATCATTATGAATAACAGTCACCGTAGGAGGGCGTCAATAGAATTTTGAATATGAAACATTATAACATTAAAGTTGTTTATAAAACAGACAGTGATTTATAATCTCAAAATAAAGCAAAACAAAAAAGTTAAGACACGCAGTAATTGGTTATAATTCTGTAATTCCACAAAATTAACCTCGTGTTACAATAGACGTAAATAATAAAAAATATTATCTTTATACATCTAACTGCTCTATACATGTGTATATATTAGAAGTCTTCCTAAACTTGAATTTTGTGTTTGGGTTTGATTATCTGAAAAAATGACTTAGGCTGATAAATTCTACGTCATCAAAAACTACGAGGGTGACACTGCCAGATACAGATGGTATTGTTATATATGTTTATCGATTTTAACGTGAATACGTCTTTATAATCGCATGCATGGGGCGGCTGTTCAAAAAAACGAATGATAAAAAATCAGGAAATACAGTTTGATGTTGTAGCTACATATCTATCACCTCCATCCGAAATTCAATTACACCAGTAGCTAAAAGATCAAATAATTTATTACGCTAAGTAAATGCTGTAACACATATTTTATATAGAAAGTATTACCCGAGACGTATACAAGTTTAAAAAAAGGCTGTGCCCATACCACTAAATGCAGTTTGTCAAAATCATTGTAATCAAAGAGTTTTTTTTGAAGTGAAACTTGTTTATATAGGCACATGAGGGTAAAATTTCTACCGAAGAAACGCGTGATTAGCGTCACGAAGATGGGTAGCGTTTTTTATGCTAATTCGTTATAAAGTTAAGTAGTTTTAATATTTACAAATAACATGTGGAATTTTAACTTCTCACTCGCCATTTAATTATTCAATATACCATTTTACATAAAATATAAAATAAATATATATCATAAATAATCTTTTCCAAATTTTAAATTAAAAAACGAAACTTCACTAATAATTTCTAATATTGACAAAAAGCATTTTAATTACTATTCGTCATTTGAGATTTCATTAAATTGTATTAATTTTCGACAATTTCAATATTTTAATGACAATTAAATTCATTAAAATCCTGGCATATCTTCCAGTTTTCCTCCCTCTACGTCTCGGAAATCTAAATTTTTAGATTTGTATAAATATAAACAAGAATTGAAAATTAGTTTGCCAAAGTAGTTTCACTTCTGACATGTGTACTATTTACGCATGAACTTTTCATTTAATCCGCAGATGCTTCAGCTTTTATTGTTTCATTATATAGCTACAGGTACAGAACTATTAACAATACCGCTTGTATAGTAAAATGAAAATTATGCAGCAACCTATTAACATTCCACAGTTGGGCACAGTGTACTTCAGTAATTGCATAGAGAGCTTTTAGAGGATTACTACTATAGGTAAGCAGGGTTACACATACCCTAGAATACCACCCACTGAAAAGCATAATTTTAAATAGAAATTAAGCACAAAAATTTAAGAAAGAGAAGTAATTCTTGCTGGACTAGACTTTGACACTGTGACTTTTAACAAGAATCTATGTTTATCACGGGCTATCACGGCTTAGTAGTTGATATAAATATGACTGTAAAATGAAAGATATTAAACAAGGCCGAAGCAATGTGGAAAAATGTTTTCCATTACCTTCTAAAATTAGATTTAAATCTATTATCTATGGCAGTTTTCCTTTGCAGGATTCGAATTAGCTTCGTCTTATGATCAATGAATAAATTTGTAAACAGGTGTTAATTGGTACTACAATTTTTGTAGTATAACTATGGCAATCGATTAAATTTTATTACCAATAAGGCAATGAACTTTATTGGTTGTAACCAACTTAGAATACCTAAAGCTATAAGAAAATATCAGAAATAGTGTCAGAGGTCCAAGTAAAGTTTGAAGGAGAACGGCTTTTAAATTGTCGGACAGTTTTACAATGATGCGTTAGATGTTCTCATTCTTGAGTTTAATTAAGGTATAAGTGAGTAACAATATTAATAAATCGATTTATAAGCCATTTAATACGAACTTTTTAAATTCATTGTATAGTAAGATAGTTAAACTTTTACGTGAACTTTCAATAAATGACGTTCTACAGTTATTGACGCGAAATAAATCTAAGTAACGAATTTTTTTTATTGCAGAAAAGTTAGCATTTGAATGTGATCACACCTAATGGTAAGTGACGATATGGTTTAAAGCAGCAGCGAGCTTGTTACAGATAATTTTCCTCTTAGGGTGTCTAGAACGCAGTATTTTTGCTTAATAATTTCAATCCACACTTGAAACTACAATTTTTATAAGGCTGGTACGTTTTAAGAAAATCAAACCTACAAAAATACAACTTTGAGGAGAGCTGTTTGAAGGTTGATAAAAACTGAAATCTCCTATCTAAAATTTCGCCATATACACTACGATGTAAGGTACGGTACGGTTTTAGACATTTTTTTTTATTCCTGATAAGTTAACGCTTGCCTGTGATTACACCTGGTAAGTGGTGGTACAGTCAAAGATTGAGGCGCACTATTCTGTCTTTGCTGATAGGGTGGTAAGAAACCACGTCCGAAGTCTCTCACGTTTACATTCAGACAAATTAGAAAATACAATTTCCAAAATTTTCCTGTCGGGAATCGAACGTGATCGTAAGTGATGATGATAGGAAATGGTGGTAACTGATGATACAGTCTAAGATGGAAACATGCTTGTCTGGTTAGACGCAATGTGTTTTTTTTTGCGCTGAGAAATGCAACGCACCCCGAAGAAAGAATTTGTCCAATCGGGAGTGTGGGACTCGCAGACATCAGAGTACTCACTAAAGTCCACCGGATTCTTCCTCATCCATGAGTGAAATCACTAGAGGCTCCCTAACCGCATTCCACTCTAGTGACCCGGATGACATCGACTATGAGGACCCACCACTTAATGGGGTGATGTAAGAAGCACATATGTGCGACTTTTGCCAGCCAGCCTACTCTGACGTAGAGGGAGGGCTTTCGCCGCCAGAGGCAATATGATTTAGCTCTATTGATTTCGACGTAGCATCGTACCGAAATACAACTCTTATTACGTACGTCTTTGCTGGTATGGTTTCATTTCAAGCAATCTTGACAAACTTTATAGATACACTAGATAGATAGAGTGATTCTTGAGGAAGTCAAGAATCAGTCGGAGGATATCTAATATATAAAATTCTTATACTCCTCCGAAAAGGCTTGACCGATTTTGAATGAAATGTTTTTACGAATGGTTTTTATAGGTATGAGAATAGGTTTATATTCAGTTTTTACATCTTCAAATTGTAAAGGCGGTTCACCCCAAAATATGTTTGTTTTTAGTTATTTTTTTATGGTGTGGAATTAAAAATCATAAATTTTCGCCCTTATATCACCAACCCCTGTTTTTTAATAGCAATAATAGTTATTATATCGCAAAAAAAATTTTGCTGTATGAGCTAGTTTTTTTATAATATGGTTAATTCAGATATAATGCGAGACTATGACGTAAGTATGAATTTAGGTTACCTGAGCTAATAACGATACTAATTAGTGGATCTTTTATGGTGTTAACAACTCATCACAGACTTGATTAGGAGTAATAAAAATACTGAATGGGTTAGTTTCAATTAAAACATAAAAGGTTTGATGCCTTTGACCCCAGCCTTGAAACCTATATTTGGCTTTGTTTGGATTACGCATAGTTATTCAATGGTTGAACGCGTGGGTATGGCTTTTTATGGAGAATTATAGAGTGTCGTCTCGAATTTAGTAGCTGATATAGGATCGACTGTATAAAGATGACATCAAAATGTCATTATTTTAGTAATTTATTGATGATCCTCGAGAAATGTAAAATAGATGACGTGAAATGTGTTTTATAGGCAATGTTTAAATTTTTCAAATCAAAGCAGAATCTTTCTGATTAACTAGACTTTACAGTACTTTAGAATGGCCAGATAAAGGTACAGTGACTCTCTTATATCACGTCCAATGTACGATTGATGATGATATTAGAAAAGATTTAAAATCTATTTGCAAATTGTTGTGAGAAGAACTTATAACAAACACACTCTGGTATCTTTTTTATTACCATAATTGCAATACAATATCAATATACTTTTGTATAAGTTTAAATTCAATTATTTCTCTTCCACGCTTTTTATTTCCAAAGTGATCATTCTTAATAGTACAATTTTTCAATTAGTTTTCTTTTAATAAAGGTATTAAATTTACTAAGTAGAATGTTTTTTAATTGACTATATCAATCATTGTTTGTTAGCTAAACTCGACCACTCAGTGCAATAATTAAATCAGAGGCTAAAACAATGTTACGAGAGTAAACAAAAAATTTTTATAATTAACTATTTATTGACACGTGAAAGTTTATTACAAAATATATTTTATTTTTACAATATACACTACTAGTGATATTACTATTTATAATTAACATGGATATGGATAAAAGGCATTATAGATATGTCGGAGAATAAGCATAATGCGTAAGGTTCTCCGCCGACATCGTCATTAATGGCATCCATAATTTAATTTCCGTACTGTGGACGTTCATGGGTAATGTTGGTGCAATCGAACACTTTATTTTTTTTATTGTTGACAAATTAGCGCTTGACTGTGATCTCACCTGATGGTAAGTGATGACATAGTCTAAGATGGAAGCGCGCTAATCTGGGTAAGAGGCGATATATCCCTTACGGTTTCTACATAGCACCGTACCGGAACACAAATTTCTTTGTTTTGGCGGTACGTCTTTCGTGGTAGGGTGGTTACTAGCCACAGCCGATGCCTCCCACCATACCAGACTCAGACAAATTAGAAAACACAATTATCTAAATTGGCCCTACCGGGGAACGAACCCGGAGTCTCTGCTAGCAAGCCGAGTACTCGCACCACTGCGCCCACGAAGCCGTCAATGACTCAGACATCAATAACTTAATTAACTCAGATTATAATGTTCAGCCACTTAATGTTCCCGATATCAATTTACACAAACTCATTAAAAACAATAGGTAGGAACGTGACAGTTTCAATAGCCCACCACTCTGGCGGACCGTCAGTCATCACCCGAGAACTACCGAGAGACGCGCGCCGGATTTTCACTATTGACTCTGCCCCACGCCGATTGACAGATGGCGCCAGCGTTCCACAGACTATTGCACTCCGAAAGATATATGCATATATTATGTGTAATAATTGCATCTCTATACATTTAAACCCACCACCTACTTTCTCCTTTCTTTGACGGTCTTCCTAACGACAGGGTTGTCTGGAAGAGATTGCTAATGAGCGATAAGACCGCCCAATTGCACACTAAAAGTACCTAACAGTGAGTAATTGTGCATCTCTTTGTATCGTGGTGTTCAATAAAACATATTGTCTGTCTATCTATCTATAGGTGTACCCTTATCATCCTTTGATGGAAGTGTGATAATAAGGGTTGATTAAAGCCTATTTTTGCGCTGAGAAATTTACCCAACCCGATAAAAGAATTTCTTCAACTGGGAGTGTAGGTCTCGCAGATAACATAATATCTACTAAAACCCATTGGATCCCTCCTCATTCATGAGTGAGATCACTAGAGGATCCCTTACTACATTTCACTCTAGTGATCCGGATGACACCGACTGTAAATATCTATCACTCAATAGGGTGAAGCTTGAAGTGCATATAAGGGACTTCTGCCACTAAGCCTTCTCCGACGGCGAGGGAGAACTTTAGCCGCTTGTTCCCGGCTTCAGCGAGCGCATTACACCAATTACGTTCGCCATTGAAAGATCTTATCTAACCAGCGACAACAAGTTTAGCTGCGGTGATGACGCTGGTCGAATAAAACCTTAACTCAGTCTAAAATTAGACAAATCTTGTCCAATATTTGGAAATGTATTTTGATTGGTATAAACCTATTCTTTGTAGAATATAACTCATTGTTGTATTCTATAAAACTCTCCTGGCTAATTTTTGGGATTCATTGGGTAAAATGAGAGATCCGTTTAACGTTTCGTACTCTTGAAAACGAACGTTCGAACTTTCTCTTGAAGTTGGGAAGTTGGCAGTGTGCTCCACCCTTGTGCCTTGGAGAGCACGTTAAGCCGTCGGTCCTGCTTTTGATCTTTCTCTACTCGTGTCAGATTTCCGTCACTTCCCACTACAAGAGTGAAGTAAAAGAGATTGCACTTGTGCACTATACGTACCAAACCAGTGCTAGTGGGACGTTAATGGGCTGCTACTTACCTTGCTCTTGAAACCAAATTATTTTTATTATCGTGACCGATGGGTGAACTAAAGCTGGAAAAGTTAATAACTTGATAGAAATTATTATAAAGTAAATCGAATCATCTAATTAAACATTTTAAAACAACCACTATAATAAAATAGTTTTCGAGAGTTCTGTTTTGTTACCAGAATCAACTTAAATCGGGATAAGATGTAGGTTGGAATGGCTTTCAAGTTCGAAGTTCGAAGCTGAAAGTTCGAAATTAAAACACAAACAAGAATTTTCAAAAGTGTGGGTACATTAGATTTAATGTTCATTTATATTGCAAAATAAACTAAAATGTTTCTAATTCCTAGAGTTTTTTGATCTAATTGATTGCAACTGTAGTTAATTTGCCAACATAACTCGGATGGTATAATTATTCAAATGCTTCCATTAATATGAATACCAACTAAATTTATGCGAGTTTAAATAACACGGAAGTTAAATAGAACCGGTTTTTATAGAGACAACTGTATCAGAGACGATCTTGTAGGATTTTCTACGTTAGATATAATATCTTTTAAAACCTTTTACGATATTTAATTGTTAATAAAACAAAAGGAAGAGTATATCCATATTCAAAAGTTATATGCTCTATATACATAATATTTCTATATCGTGATGTAATTTCGCGTGATATTTCAATTCCCATATATTTACGGGATCAGAAGCTACTCGGTTTTCTAGGTCGGAAGCCGCTGTTTTTTTATATAAAACGCCAAACCTACGTGCGTATATTTCTGTTAATTTTTCGCTTTTTGACAATGCTATGAACTTTAATTCAGAAAAGCTCAGTTCGCTCAGAAGTTTTTTTTAATTAACTAAAAATGGAAATCATAAAGCTTAAAGTGTCGCGGTGTTTGTTACCTAACTCCTCCAAAATGGCGCGACCGATTTTAATGACATTTTGTGCATATTGGGTAAGACTGAGTGAGTGTAGTGAGTGAGTTTAGTAAAGTTACCTCAACCCAAAGAAAACAATCTTGTTGGATACAATTTTTTACAACCCTAACGTCCACTGGTTGGCACAGGCCTCCTCACTTATATGGGAAAGGGTTTTTAGAAGTCAGACCCACCACGCTGCTCTACTGCGAATTGGCAGGCATAGTACTCAATTGCACTCCGAAGTACTCTCTTGAAGAGAGATCAGGCGCAGGACCGACGTCTTAACTTGCTCTCCGAGGCATGGGGGTAGATCGCACCGCCAACTTTCCAATTTCGGGAAAATATTGAGAAAATCTTAATTGAAACTTCAATATCGATTTTTGATTTGGCCTAGCCCGGGACTCGAACCCAGGACCTCATATCTGACCAATGAGGCACCAGTGTACTTATACGTAAGAACCTGTCACAATTTTAGACTGCGATAATGTTTAAAACTAGGCAAACAATTTTTTTACATTTTCTGAATTAATTTAGACTTAGGATATGAACAGGTTGCATATTAATTTGTAATCAAAAATGTTTTTTTTATCGCAATTTTTTTATGCTGTTGATTTTTAAGTAGTAGAAGGCTAGTATTATATAAAAGTAACAAAAATGTATAACATGTGCACCTTACGCACCTTTACAAAATTTATGATAGTAATAAAGTTTAATTTGGCATGTTTTAATAGCTCTTTGGGGTAATTCTACTAGGCTTTTACGACTTGTGATAATTTCATAACCAACCCTCAGCTGGCTTTTCGAATCTATAATTTTTACAGCTGTTCTAGTTTTCAAAGTGTACACCCATAAAAGCCATCATAAATAACGAAAAGTTTAATTATTTATAATTGATACAAGTAATAAAATATATTTATCGATATAAAATTGACGACATCAAATATATATTTCCAATTTATGTGTGTCTATATGTAAAAGTTTGAATAACAGTCTTTAGTAATTCGAATGAAAAGGAATTTTGTATCACTGAAATAGTTTTGATGAAATTTATCGTCGTTTTTGTTGTTCAATTATAGCTAGTTTTAAAACCGTTCTACAGTAAAAAGAAAAAAAAATGAAATAAAAAAAGGAGCTCATTGGATTTAATATATCTCCATCTCCATCAACATAATAAAAATTAATAACCTAATTGTAATTATCAACCAAGTTTGTTTGACGACACGTTTATTCTTATTATTACCAATTAACAAGTCGTTTTTATTTATTAATTAACACACAAACCATTTGTGTATAAAATAAAGTAACCAGACCTGTCTAAATCTGGATAGATTACAATACTAGAATATAGAATACAACTCGCTCCGTCTTTACACGGGTAGTAGAACACAACTATATGTAATAAGTGTATGATTTTTTTAAGGTATCTAACATATTTAAGTTAATACTGAATAAATTTTAAATTTTCGCAATGCACCTTTTTTTTGCTGGGAAATGGTTTTACGCACTTACCCCGACCTGAATGGGTCAGGAGTGTGGGACTCAGCGAGGGAGGAGACTTCGCAATACCTACTTAAACCCAGCGGAATCCTCTTCATCCGTAAGTGAGACACCAGAGGTTCAGCTTACGCATTCTTCCCTGGTGACCCAGATGAGCCCGACTGAGGATTCATGGAGGTGGGAGCAGGTGCGCAAACAAGCGCCGCCTAGTATCCCGCCTCCTTCGGCGGTGAGAGAGAGCATCTACTGCATTCTCTCCTCCTGGGGCCTCCTTTAACGAGATTACAGTCTCACAGAAGAGGGCCACTTCCGCCCAACATCTCTCACTTCACAGCATCGCGCCTACAATGCTCTCAAGCGAGAGTTCTCCACCGATCGGCGTCATTAAGCGGGGCTACTGAGGTCCCCTTTCTGCGCATTCTGCCACAGTGAGATGTGCTGAGTCGGTAGCTGTACCACACTCGTGGCAAGCAGGCGACTCCTCTCGGCAAATTTGGTGCAGGAACTTTCCAAAGCATCCATGCCCGGTCAAAACCTGCACCAGCTGTCTCTCGCAGCTGCCCTGTGCTGATACGCAGCCGCAAGAACTTGTGCGCGCAGCTCCCAAGGGGGATTGCTCGCCAGAAGAGTCGCCGCAGTCCAGGATACTGTACGGCACCCTCGTATTGCTTTGATCGCAATCACCCTAATGCATCTGACTAGTTTTCTGAATACAGAATGTATCTCTAAAGAATTATTCAGCATTTTAATTGAAAGCAGCTTAATTTTTTCAAATGCATCCAACTATTATCGTTATATTCCAAACAATTTATACAAAACCTTGACAATTTATATACTAAAACTTTCCTTATGAAACACTTTATCTATTTGTAAAACCACATGAAAGCCCGTTCAGTAGTTTTTAAGTTTTTTACAAATAGAGACAGGGGACTTTGTTTTGTAATATGTAACAATTTTTCTAATTTTACCTAACTTTGAATCAAATTTCAAGTAGGATTAGCAGCAATGCGCAAGCGAGTGCAACATAAGATGACTTACAAGACAGACACTTTTACGTTGTCTTTATATTATTATATTTTATTGAAATGGAAATTATTAGAAACCTATAGGGCTATTATGGCTTCAGTGCTTAAGAAAAGCCTTTGCTATAAGCCAAGATTAGTGTGCCTCACGCGCCGTATAATGTTTTTCCATATTTCAAATGTCGAAATATTGCACGATAAAGAAAGTTGTTTATTGTAAATTGCTTTGCTTTAAAGCCATAGCGAGTGCTTATTCATTTTCCACTTTATAAAATTAAGTGCTCTAAAGCTTTGTAATGATTAGAACATAAATTCGATAAGAATATTGCTTTTGTTGCAAAACTATAGCCGCTTAGGATGTGCAAATTTAAAGTGAGGATAAAATTTTCAGACTTTAAGACTTATTTATATTAGAAAAAAATACTTAATTTTTGAGTATCCGTGTTATTATTTATTATAAAAATTGTTTTTTCATCATCTTCAAACTTGGCGTGTCTTTGATAAAAAAATATGGTATACTACAAAAATACGGTGATTTTTGCCCAATTAACTGAAAATTGTTAGCGTGACATTGAAAATTTTTAGGGCTTTTGTTTTAAGATACATAGCGTGTTACGTCGTGAGGTAGAGCGTTATCTATTTCAATCACACCTGATGACTTGATAACATGATAGGACAGAAGATAAATTAACCCTTTAGCGGAGGCACTGTAAAGTTTACGATATGACACTTGTTGTATTAGACGAAAAACATGTGTTGAGGATCCAATTGCAGTCTGTTAGAATTTGGACAGCAGGGAAGAGAAGGAGCATAATAAGGCTTTAATATAAACCCAAATCGGGGAACGATTCGTTTATAAGTTTTAGAAAAGAAGAGAACATCCGCATTAATGAAGTTATCTATATATCTATGTTTTACATGTAAACCTCATTCTGTAATGCAAATAATATGCACTAATTTTCATCAAATGATTCGAACTAGTTACATGATTATTATACTCCCATTTGGAGTAATACATTTCCATTTTTTATCATCATTATTTTTTTATATCTAAACAAATATCAGATTTTTGAAAGTATTTGGACATATAATTAGTTAGTAACACATTAATTGAGGCAATATTTATTGACAAATTTGTTGTCGTAAAAAGTACGACACACACCGGCTCGTAGTAAATTTAAGTTGTTACGGAATTTTTTGGCGGCTAAGAAATTGAAATCTGTTGTTAGCCGGTGCGGGAATCCAAGATCACGATATCTCTGGAACCATAAGAAACTTGAAATTTGGTTGGAATATTCCTTTTGACGAGTAGAGGTCAGCTAAGAACGGATTTTACGAAGTTCCATCCACAAGGGAGATTGCGGGGGTGTTAATTAAAAAAAAAAAATTCCTCATTAAAAACAAAAATTCAAACTTCATATTTACAAAATTATATATTTTATGGTATTTAAAACTTGGTCAGAATTTTTTTTGACATAATCAGAAGAAGTCTTGGGTTCAGCTAGTACTAACTATTATTGACAAGGCTGATAATGTAAGTAAAAACAAGGTAATTCAAATCAAATGTTTCTTATTTTTTTGTAAACATCGCACGTCTTTACATTCGTTTATGCATATACGAGTATGCATATACAAAGAAAATCAGACATTTTTTTATAAGCATGATTTAATTTCCATGCTCCCGATGTTAATCAGACCAGCAAATAAATATGTAAAATCAAAGTAAACTTAGTAATCTAACACCAATATCGCTACGAAATATGTTTTGATCGACGTATGTAAGGTTAAACATCTCATTTCTATTTAGGATATATTATATTGTATATTACATGTAAAAACATATTTAATTAAGCTATTTTCAATTCATATTATATATTAATAGCATTCTTTTCTTATTAATAGAATACTTAAAAATTCATCGACTCGAATTCAAATATATGTTTTAAACTTATAGTGGATGACGTTTGATGAATTTTTTTTCAAATATAAATTCATTTATCAAGTTTATTTTGCGAATAATTGTATAGCGGTACTTAATGAAAGAGCACGTAAAAAGTTTATTTTGTAAACAGTTTAAGAAATATCGAGCTAAAAGTTGATTTATATAGTTTTATATAACTTGGTTTATCATGGTTATAATATAGTTACATTACGGTTACAATCCATGTTCGACTACAGACATGAAAACTGCCTCATTGATCTAGTGGTTAGCATGTTCGACTACAGACATGAGGTACTGGGTTCGAGTTCCGGGTCGGGCCAATTCAAAAATCAATATTGAGTTTTCTATTAAGATTTACTCAATATTTGCCCGACGTTGGGAAGTTGGCGGTGTGATCCACCCCCGTGCCTCGGAGAGCACGTTAAGCCGTCGGTCCTGCGCCTGATCTCTTTCGGTCGTGTCGGATTCCCGTCACACCGGACTATGAGAGTGAAGGAATAGAGAGTACACTTGTGTACTATGCCTGCCAATCCGCAGTGGAGCAGCGTGGTGGGTCTATGCTCTAAAATCCCTCTATCATGCGAGAGAGGAGGCCCGTGCCCAGCAGTGGGACGTTAATGGGCTGCTACTTTCTTACTTTATGGTTCCAATCAAAATATTCTTTATTCAAGTAAACTCAAAAAGCACTATTGAACCGTCAGTTATCTAGCTAAGTTCGGAAACTTGATTCCGCTGAGAAGAAACCGTTAAGAAACTCAGCGATAACTTTTAAAATACGGTTTTGTAGGTTACAATGTACGTTATTTTGCTTTGGTGTGAAATTGGAATCAAATCCAAATAGCCTAAATAATCTTCAACATTATAATTTGACTTTTATAAATGTATTTGACATATTTCTTAAAATTACGTATTATTTATATGTTTAATTCTAGACTGTAATATTTAGATATTGTAATGACTCATAATTCAAATGGTTGCAATTGATTAGTTTAAAAGTGTACGAATATAATTAAGACTTTAAAGAGTAATAAGGATAAAAAAACTGTAAAACTTAATATTGATAAATATAAGCTCATTAATGCGGTGTTACCAGCGTAATTCCCAATCCTGTAGGAATATCCGAAAATATGACCTTGTGAGTGTTATATGTGTCGCTGTATGAGTGTTAGTGAGTTTAATGGTCTAAAACCATCTCAGCATTATTCCCTCTTAAAACTGGTTTAGGGCACATCGGTTGGATAGTTTCAAAACCAATATTTTATATATCGACTCTAAGAAGCAAACACAAAGTAACCCCTAATATATTGTTTTAACAAAACATTGTGATAATGCTGCTAAAGTTTAAAATATAGTGTCCAAAAATTAAAACTCTAGTCGTTAAAAACAGAAGTTATAATAATTTTTTGTTATTATGATTTTTTTCTGTTCTGGTTCAAATAAATAAATTAGAAAATAAGTAAGTTAATAAATAAATAAATAAGAATGTAAACAAATAAACCTCTTGTTGGCCAAACTCAAAAGAAAAGTTAATTTACATGATATTAAAAAAATCTTTATTTTACATATATACGTGATTTGATTGGTTAGGGGGCGGGGTTAGGCTGGCGCAAATTGATGACTCGCATTCTTAACGCGAACGAGCTGTAGGTGTTTAATTTCTAGCGACGAATTGTAACGAGTCGCTGTTAAACGCCAATGTATGTTGGTTTTTTATTGTGTTCTTTAATTTATAGTTAATATTTTATGGTTTAGGTATAAAACACACCTGCATAAAGTAATTAAAACGAAACAAAGGAATGAAACAGTGATAAATCCTAATGTACGGTGTCCATCAAGGTTAGATGGTTACATGCAGTTTGAATGTTATGTTCAGTAGCCCATGGCTGACCTCGGGCGTATTGTGGTCACTTAGACCGGATGCTGTAACTCATCCTGGTATTATTAACTTTATAAACAGTGTTTGTATTACTTAATAAAATATTGTTTTGTAAATCTACATAAATGATGTCATTGGCGTATGGTTAACGTGAATTTAACTGTAATAAGGAAATTATAGTTTAGGTTTAGATATTTTAAACAAAAATATAAACCACGAAAAAGTATTCTGTTCTATTACTGTGTTACGTATATATGAGTGGCAAATTACCTCTTTTCATACTCATATCATTATTTTCTATTACCTGAGATTACTGTCTTGTACTAATCTGTGAACCAAATGCTTTTTGGTTTTGCTTTTGGCTAAAAACCTATTTCCTAAGTTTTATTAACACAGCTTTTCTAAATAGCTGTTTCCCGCATTGATCCTTATCCCGTGAGAATATGGGAAGATTCGTTCTTATCCATATCTTGGAGTCACTTTGCTACACTACATAATAGAACAAGTACTTTTGTTGATAGATTTTTGCTTATGTATATATGGTTACAAAGTATGTGGTTGTAAAGTCGGACAAAGAAACAATATACACAAATTCTATTTTATTGGATTTTTACCTGTGTTCAGGTAGAATAAGATTAATAATTTAACTCATATTATCAGAGGATCAGTCACTAGACGGTAGGCACCACTAGGCACAGCTAGTTTACATATAAAAAAAAATTCCGCAAAGCAACGTCTATATTTACCAATTATCATTGGATGTTACTTAACAAAATTGACTATATCGTAAACATGTAAAATTACCATAACGGAAACGATCGAATGTAATAATGATTTATTGCGGACTGCATTGACCAATTGCTTGTTTCAAATTCGTTAACAAACCTGTAAATATTAATTATTTAATATTTTTACATGTACCTTTTAAAATGTTATTGTTCGATTAAGTAAGCAGAGATAAAATTAATATGAAATGTACATAATATGTTCGTTTAGATGTTAATTACCTTAATTGAGCAAATAATATTTCTTAATATGTTGTTTCCTGTCATTTAAAGTTTTGTAACTTAAGAGGGATGTAATGTTGACTATTAATTCCTCCGTTGTTCTGATGATACGATTAGGGGAGGTGTCAAAGGTGCAATTTTGGCCCCCTTTCTTGAACCTTTCAGTCGGATTTATCAGGATCGCAAGATCTGAATGCTTTACCAAAAATCTGGCGTCCACCACTCTGATGAAGAGGATTCCGCTGGGTTTTAGTGGGTATTCTGGTTAACAGTGAGTTAATGCTCCTAGATGGAGTTGTATATTCCATCCAGCGAGCGAAAAACATCTCCCAGCGACAAAAAAGGAAAAAAGTTGGTATGAAAATATATTTTTTAAGGAAATATAGCTCTAACGCTTCCGTATATGCTAGATAACTCCATTAAGTTTTCTGTTTAGAAATTATCTGTATTTGCCTGAAATTGGGAAGTTGCCTGTATATTTGAACCCGTGACTCGGAGAACACGTTAAGCCGTCGGTCCTGCGCCTTATCTCTCTCCGGTCGTGTCGGATTTCCATCACAACGGTTTATGAGAGCGAAGGAATAGAGAGTGCATTTATGTACTACGCCTGGCAAGCCGCAGTGGAGCAGGGTGGTGGGTCTATGATCTAAAAAAACCTCTCTCCGGCGCACTCACCGGAGGCCTGTGCCCAGCAGTGGGACGTTAATGAAATCAAATCAAATCAAAATATTCTTTTTTCAAGTAGGCTCAAAAAACACTTTTGAATCGTCAGTAGTCTGTCCGTTGGTAACAAATCTACCACCGGTTTGGAAAGTTGATTCCGCTGAGAAGAAGCCGGCAAGAAACTCAACGGTTACTCCTTTAAACCTAGCTTTTTTGTAGGTTACAATGTGTTTAGCTTTCATATGCAACTGGAATCATGTCCAAACATCTTTGTCGCTTAAATAATCTTCCACATTATAATATGCCTTTTTTATTAGGACATTTTTAACATACTTCTTAAAACTATGTGGAGGCAAACCCAGAAGTGATTCAGGTATCTTATTAAATATGCGTATGCTCAACCCGACAAATGACTTCTGAACCTTTTTCACTCTAAAATATGGCATTACAAGTTTGTGTTTATTTCTTGTATTAAAATTGTGTGTTTCGCTCCTTTTGCTGTATAAATGAATATTATCACGGATGTATAAAATGTTATTTAATATATATTGCGACGGTACTGTGAGAATTGATGTTTCTTTGAATTTTTCTCTTAATGAATGGTTAATGGGCTGATACTTGCTTACTTCAATTCTTATATTTGTTCTGACCATAATCTGCTGTAGAATTAATTTCCTTTCATAGCATCAGAATACCTGTACCCCACAATTTATGATACGGATTTTATCACGCCTTTTGTCAAAATATTTTAAAAGGGATGAAAATTTAAAAGGTTATTCCCTTGGGATATAATACTAATATTTTTAAATACAATTTTTTTAATTTAAAAAAAATTTTATTCGTAATAAAAATCCATAAAAACCATTGCTGTATTAAAAATGTTATATATTATTGAAGTGAAACTTCTTTAGGCGCATGAAGGTAAAAGTTTTACGGATGAAACGCGTCACGAAGATGTGTAGCTTTTTATGCTAATTCGTTTGAAGGTTAGGAAGTTATCATATTTACAAATAAAATGTGGAAATTTAATTTTGCCCTTAATCATTTAGTATAGGTACTATTTTCCATAAAATATTAAATAAAAATAATTCATAAATTCTCTTTTCCAAATTTAATTAATAATTTCCGATATTGACATAAAACACCTGTCATTTTTACTTACAATTCGTTATTTGAGATTTCAATCAATTATTTGTATTAATTTTCTTCTTCTTCTTTAATTCAAATTTTAAATCTGTCCAGGTATATATTCTTGAATTTCAAAATGCCAAAATAGTTTTGCTATTGATGTACTGAAGGAGATAAGTTAATACTAATTTAAAACAAACTATTGTGTGGCAATTTGTAGAATAATTTCAAAACAATGTTTTTCAAACGTTCCTTGCTTAGATAATACATATATCTACATCGAATATAGGATTGTACACGTTTAAAAAGATAAACATTAAAAATTATTACAGACTCGCCATAATAAGAAAGATACGGCCATTTTTATCCGATTGATCATTGATTTATGTCGACCATAAAACCAAATTCGTCAAGAATGATATATCAAATTGTAGTAAAACATAGTCAAACTGTGATGTTAAAAGCTATCAGACATCGAACCCTAAACTACAAAGCTTTAATATTTATTGCACGGTCTAAAACAGGTTCTGTATTAAATGGGTATACCAATGCCGATGAGATTGTGTTTTTGTCACGGTTCACGTAAACAAAGAGATAAAGTCTTATTTACAGCCAATCCGAATTAATTCACGAAGGCGATTCATATTGATAATAAAATTCGTAAGCAATTTTTTTTAACTTAAAACAATAATATCGTACTATTTTTTATGATCTTTAAGGTTCACCAGTGACATTTCCTATAAAGCTTTACATACACTGAATAACATAAAAAAAATGTCAATTCCTATGCAATCTACCACTGAATCTTTTCATCCATAATTTCTCAGGGCGTGAAGACTAAGGTCTTCGAACAGTGCGTGTTGCCCTGTTGTCCAAGACATGGCCGCTGTCTATGGGGCTAGTAAGAAGACTCAGAGTCACTCAGCAGGCAATGGAGAGGGCTATGCTCGGGGTTTTCCTACGTGATCAAATCAGAAATGAGGAGATCTGTAGGAGAACTAAAGTCACCGACGTAGCTTACCGAATCGCATAGCAGAAATGGCAATGGGCAGGGCACAGAACCGATGTACGTTGGGGCCCGAAGGTGCTAGAATAGCGGCCTCGCACCGGAAAACTCAGCGTCGGCACACCCACCAGGTGGTCCGATGACATCAGGCGGGTCGCTGGCAGCCTCTGAATACAAGCGGCGTAAGATTGCAATTCATTAAGAGAGACCTTTGTCCAGCAGTGGACGTTCATCGGTTGAAACGCCGACGACTACCACTGAATGTTTAAACTTATTACATAGAAAGAGACTTATAAACATTTTACGTGGACTTTCAATAGATGACACTGCATAATTTTCGGCCAAACAAATTTTGTCAATGAATTTTTGATGGTGCTAAAGAATGGTTTAAAAATCTAATTCTAATTATAAAGATTTCGCGTTTTAGCCAGAGAAGAACCCACGACAAACTCTAGTTGGAACTACACCTAACTTATAGAGTTACAGAATTTGTAATTATAAATACAATCCAACCGGAATAAGGGACTGCAAATCTATGTTGCTATTATAAACACAAAACTGTGTGTTTGTTTGTTGAAATTTCATATCTAAGTTATTAAATCGATGCCATTGTGTGAAAATGATGGACTGGTTTAGCTGAAAATGGTCCTTATAGGGGTTCTTCACTTAATAACAGACTACAAACTCTTATCGCAATTATTTAAAGGAATTTAGAAGTATTTTTATTGACTCCATAGACTTACACTTGGTAGTAATCTCACCTGACGGTAAGTTATGACAAACGCTGAGATTGTAGTATGGTTAGAGGTAATTAACCTCTTGCACAGCATCGTAAAAAGTATGCTTAGCACCATATCTTTGCTGAAGGGTGATAAAAATCATTGTCGAAGCCTCCTATCAGTTGAGACCTAGACGAATTAAAATAATGTGCTTACTTAATCTTCCCTTACCAAAATCGTACCTAAGATCTCTATGATGTAGTCTATAAGGCTTTATAATTTTTCAGCATCAAAAACCAAATGCTACTTAACATATTTAATCACAAAGATCTAAATCTTTGTCAAGCTGTCTATCAAAGCACCTGTCAACGAAATTGTAAAGATAGACAGCAAGAAAATTTCGTTATTATAAACAACGTGGCTATTAGGTTTAAAATTACTAATTTTACATGACAACATTATCATGTAACAATAATTTAGCACTATTAAGAATCAATATTTGCTACATTCAAATTAGTAACACATTTCCCATTATAATAATCCATGTAATTGTTTCCAACACCACTATAATCAAATCATTACTATGCCATTTTAAATTGCTATGATTATTTTAATAAGAACATCTTATTCATTAAATGAAACAAATAACATGTTTTATAATATAATGAAGTTACGTAAGAAGTGGTTTGTTATGTAAGTTTATCAATATTTCTTATTTGTTTAGGTGAGTTTTAGAATCGTTTGTGATGATGCTATGGTGTTCTTTTGGTGTGAAAAAACGTTGCGTAGTAATGTACAGTAAAGTATGAATACAGTTTAAAGTGCTTATATAAAGAGTAGTGGTCCCCAGTGGTATCAAGGAGATACGGGTACATCTGTTATTTATCATATTGAATTATCAACCTAAACCATTCCTGATTCTACCTGAAAATACACTAAACATTTCAATAAAATCGGAGCAGCTGTTTAGGAGGTGTTCAGGAACACATAAGAATTACATAGATAAAGGTTTATACATCTACATTATTTGAAAGCCTTGCAAATCACAACACTTTTCTTTACATTTTAAATATGTATTTCAACTTTACCTTGTTGCTAACCACTAAAAATAAAGAATATTATAGAATTTCAAACGTGGATACGTCTTAGTTAATTAGTATGGACTTACATTTAATGGGCGTTTTAAAAGTTATAGGTAGACCTTACAGATCTTGTCGTGAAATTATGTGGTCAAAAAAGACCACAACTACAACAACATTAAGCATCAAGCAACAAAAAAAGTATAGATAAAAATTATTTATATATTACAAAGCAAATTATAAAGATTGAAGTGATATATGGCAGTAACAGGCTTTTTTTCAGTTTTCACATTTTTAATACATCCGAATCACATGGAAATTTGTACACGTTTCAAGAACCTAATACTATATAAAAATGTATTTATATAATCCTCGTGGCATGTCCAGCGTCATTAGATAGAAAAGTATTATTCTGAATTGACACGTTAGACATATGTGAGCAATATTGGATGACGTTAAAAGTGTCATATCTAATTGAAAAAGGATTAGGGACAATTCTATCTGTGAATGTAGTCTAGACGAAGACTCTATTTGCCACATCTTTTTCAACTGCCCTAAAATTTCTCATCCTATCTATGACATCATCCCCCCAGAGTACCTTTTCCTTTAAATGTTGAGTATTTGTTAACCCTTGTATATAGTCCCTACTGTAAATATCTTTGTAAATTTATTCAATGTAATAGAATTAAGGTGTAAATGTTATGTATGGTGGTAAATGACTATAAAATGTAGTGGTGGTGGTAAATGACTATAAAATGTCCACTACTTGTAGATTATCAAAACTTTCATTTTCTATCACAAAAACTGTGCAATCTCCTACGTGCCATCTTCAAAAAACTTGACACTGGCAAGATAATCTGTGTCCAATTGGCAGACCTGAAAGCCACTAAACAAAGAAGAATTAGAAGAAGAAGTTGATTTTAAAAAGAAACATGAAAAGCTAGAAATACGATATAGAGAGATGTATTGGCTACTTGGAAGGCATTCAGCACTGACAGTATCAAATAACTTACTACTATATAAAACGGCCCTCATACCAGTTTGGACATATGGTTAACAACTTTGGGGATGTAGCAAACCTAGTAATAGCAAAATTATACGAAAATAAAGTACTTAGGACATTGTTAATGCACCTTGGTACATAAAAAGGTACGGAAGGTCTACGGAGCCTACGTCCGCTCCAGACTGACCTATGCGGCTCCTGCCTGGTACTCCTTCTGCTCAGGATACCAAAGGCGAAGGCTGCAGATCCAGCAGAACTAGAGCCTCCGCATGATAGTAGGAGCTCCGAGGTAAGTCAGGAAGGACGTAATACACCGCGACACCAGGACGCCCACCGTGGAGGTGTTCGTCCGCCAGCTGGCAAGGAGGATTTTCCGCCTAGCCGATAACTCCCCGACACACACCTCCATGGAATTGCCAGCCACCATCTTAAGAGTGGCAAATATTGGGCGCCCCTTACCTCGTGAGCTTCTGCTGTTACTACCATCCGACGTAGGTGATGAGGGCTCAGACGACGCGCCGGCAGTGGCTACACCCGGATTGACTTCAATGGACTAGATCTGGATCGGCCCGCTGGCGTCGCCGGCGGGAACCAGCCCGTTTGACACTACGAGCAAAAATAAATAACCGAGCATTCGCGCGATGCTCGAGGCTTAGCTCGGGTAATTGGACAAAAGCCCCGTAATCCTCAATGCAAGTTGAGACGTACCCGAGAGAATAAAAAAGCGACCTTCACAAGGAACATAGAGCTCATTAATAGTCTTTCGAAAGAATTTCCAAAGCTTTCGCCATCACATGAATTCCGAAGCTGCTAAACTTCTGGATGTCACACGGACAAAGAGAAGACTCAAAAGAACGAAACCTTTTAAGTTAGTAAAAGTGCAGTGACACAGTATAGTGTATTGTCGTGCTTTTAAGGTAGAACTCAAGACCAGTGTGAGTCAATAGACATTATAGTAAACTAGGCATAGTCGTTGGAATCTAGACTTACATAAGAACATATTAGATAGATTAGGTCAAAGTATTAATACTAATTAGGCTGGATTGTAATCTTATGTTATAAAACAAAGGTTGGTTATAATAACAAAAAAATGAAAAATATGTTTTACTTATACTTATACTTTACTATTGAAAAATATGTAGGTTGTGTATGAAAGCGAAGATTTTTAAAGCTATATATTAAGTAAAGGAACACTTGTAATTAAGACAAATAGGGGATAATTAACCACGATACTACCACCGACGTTATTCGGATTTTCTATGGTTCAATATGATAAAACCAACACTGATCCATTCCTTTAAAAGAAATAACTGAAAGGCATTTTTTTATTTTACAATTATAAATATTGAAGTTGCTTCCAATTTGAATACAATAGTAAGTATTTTGTACAAAAGCTCTTCTTGAACTGAAGTGCAATTAATATTCATAATACTTATCGATACAATATGATATTTTTATTTATTTGTTCAATCTTTTATGACAATAAAGAAATACGCTGTTAAACGGTCATATTATGATTTGGTATATGAATTCCTAATTTTGTGCCGTAAAATAGTTATAAAAATGTTGAAAAGATTAACATCAGTGATTTTTGTTGATAATGAGCTAAAATACGAGATTTTTTATTTAAGATAAAATACCGATTATTTCATGCCTTTTGCATATATTTGAAATGATAATTATTTCTGTGTATTCACGGGTTTATCTGCGGCTTGTGCAACAGTATGCGGGTGTTAAATCATCGTGTATGTAAATTTATTTATTGTCTGGTGATTGTGATTCTTTTAATTCTCATTGATGGCAAGGAAAGAGAAGTCACTTATTACGTCAGACTCATTGAAGGGTATATTATATACCTTATGAAAGTAAAAAAAAGATTAAAAACATTGAACGTCGCTCAAGACGTATAAATTCTTATTTAAGTACTTAATCATGACAATAAACGAAGATTAAATTAATTAGTATGTAAGGCAGTTATTTTATAGTGTATTTAGAGCTTTTTGCATAGCTTTCTGCCTTACTGTAAAAGTAAGTAGTAGCCTATTAACGTCCCATTGCTGGACACAAGCCTCCTAACTCTTAGGAGAGAGAGTAATTAGAGCATAGACCCACCACCTTGCTCCAGAGCGGGTTGGCAGGCAGATAACACAAGTGTACCCTCTATTTCCCTTACTCTCATATTCCGAGGTGACGGCAAACCGACACGACTGAAGAGAGGCGCAGAATCGTTGGATTAACCTGCTCTCTGTGGCACAGAGATGGCGCACACCACCAACTTTCCAATTTCGGGCAAATATTGGGAAAATTTGAATAGAAAACTCAATATCCCTTTTTGAATTGACCCGACCCGGGACTCGAACCCAGGACCTCATGTTTGTAGACGAACCAGCTGACGTCTAGACAATAGAGGCACTTACTCTTCGCGCAATTGGCCTTACAGCATGGTTTAAAAAAAATTACATGGTAATGAATCTGTCCTAATAATAATCTAATTTACAGATTTTCAAATGATACCAATCTTATCATAATTGTTCAAATTATTTCAATAGAGACAACATTTGTAAATAAATATTGATTAACTTAAAACACGTTAACAAGATACATACCTTATATATATTTGAAATTAAATCTTCAAGCGCACTTAAATCAAATCTTTCCTAGTCTTGATTTTTAAGTGTGTAATAAATCTTTTATAATAACAATTTACTACCGTTTCTATAAGGCAATTGTTAACCTTAGACTGCACGTGCTGTGTCATCAATCAACTGCACTCTATGCAGTATAATAAATACAGTGTTATTCACGTTTAAAGCATAGATAAGCACCATTTATTTGATGATAAAACAAAGTATTTTTAGGATCTTCATCACATATAATTTATGTAATTTATAAAACTCTGGATATATTATATTATAATTTATGGAACACTTAAAATTATTTTCATTGTCTTGAAGTTGAGCAAAGAGATTTCTTATGAGACCAAAATTCTCTAGTAGAGCATGCCATAATATTCAAGTAGGCCTTTATATTACTTTTGAATAAGCTAATATACGTATTCTCACACATTGTTTCCAATACACGACTGATAATGATATTAAGGGACGTCTTATAACGAGGTTACTTCACACCCTTTCCTAAGAAAAGTCATTCACAAACTCTTTTTTTATATAATCTGAATCTGAATAGAAATGGATGTTATCCACAACCCACTATTTTTTTCTCTCTTCCTTCACGCACCCTGTGTTGGGAGTGTGGGGTTCACCAGAAAGCTAGGATACCCACTCTAACCCAGCGAAAACCAACGACAACGTACCTGATGTTTGATATGCAATCCACTCTGGCATCCCGGATGCAACCATCTTAATGCAATGTTTCATGGAGGGGGAAGCAAATGAGCAAATCTACTCATCCTGGATGCTAGCCTATCACCCACAAACCCACTAGTTCGGGAACTATTTAGGTTACACCGCAGAGAACAGCTTTTACTTAATTTCACCAGGGATGAATGCGGAAGTTGAACCCGTAGTGCTTTTTTCTTGGATGAAGAGGGCTTCGCTTTTGGGTTTTATTTGGTATTGCGAAGCCGTAATGCTCGCCGAGTCCTAAACTCCTGACTCATGGACAGGGTTGGTGCATAAAAGCATTTCAGAGCGAAAAATAAAGCTTGTACTTCATTTTTAGTATAGACATTAAATTTGAACGTATAATAAATGTTCAAGTAGCAGTAAGAATTACGAAAACAATTTGTTTTATTTTGACTACTAACAGTAGAGTATTTATAACGACCAATTGACTAATGCAATGTTAAGTAATTGTTAACCTTAGCCTGCACGTGCTATCTTTTAGATCTACAGCATTCTATCGTGTGCCGTATAGTTGAATGTACACTTGAATTTGCAGATATACTAATTTAATAGTTTCGCTGGTATAGCCGTGTGAATACTACCTTTAATAGCTAATGTCCCGGGTTCGATCTCGGTAGAGCAAATAGAGAAAATTGCTTTTTATGATTTGTCTTTATTTGGGATAGAGGAAGGCTTCGGCTATGGTAATTTATCACCATATTAGTTATTAAATAATATCCGACTGCATTGCAAGGAGTAACTTTGACGTTAATCGAAAACAATGTATGGATCTCGGGACGAGTGAGTGAGTTTAAAGATTTTAAAACCATCTTGGCCTTATTGCCTTTCTAATGAAACCATCTTATTAGTAGAATGGTTTTAAAGACTATAATAGTCATACGTAACTGATTTACGTGGGTATATAACATATTTCAAAGTCAAAATATCTTTATTCATGTAAGCCTATTACAGCACTTTTGAATCGTCACATAATGTTTTTTTCCATATATCATTTAAATGACTAATGATAACATTAAAGAACGACTCACAATCTAAAGTTACGAGGGTTCCTTTGCACCCTGATCTGAGAAGAGGCCACGACAAACTCAGTCGGGTGTACGTTTTTTTTGTCATCATCATTACATTATATATTTTAAATTTATTCTATATCTATATACATATAGGGCAATTCATTCACTCCCACGCTTTTTTGTCTTCTAAGTATTCTTTAAATTTTTCTTCTATTATATCTATAGATAAGTTTAGGCAGTTGTAAAACTGTTGTTCACAATAATTATATTGTTGCCTAAAGAGATATTCGAGCTATTCGAGGATATTTCCAAAATATTAAATTAAAATTTAATTCCTTTAAATGTATAATATTTACCTTTTAGGGTACCAAGCTTTTAACTTTAAATTGTATATCATTTCAATTAGCATGTAATCTCAAAAGGTATTCAAAATGTGAACCTGTTAAATGCTCTATAGATTTTAAGTTGAACACTATTTATTATTCGGTCTACAGTTCGAAAAATACATTGTATTTTGTTTTGAAAATCATGTTTTTATGTTTTTAAAAGGATATACACGACAAAGTTGTTTTTTTACAACTTCCATTTATTAATTGAAAGAAGTAATCATACCAGCTGTAGAGGTAATAATGATTTAGCTTAATGAGGCATAATTTTTCAGTGTCATACAATGTATTATGATAAAGTTCGTGAACGTTTTGACTCAAATTATTCTAACTGTTACAACTGTTATAGTAGGTAGATGTTATGACATATTTTATTTCATAATTAAAATGTGACTTCAGTATTTTGTATAACGATGAGCTTTGAGTATGATTTCACCTGATTGTTAGAGATAATTCACATCTGTTATCGCAAGGTATCATTCTGGGAAGTATTTATTATAGCTTAATAATTTCCAATGTAAATTATTAAATTAACTACGGTTGATTTAGTTCATTCCAGACCGTAAAGAGAGTAGGAGTTCCTATATTTGCCTAGCTAGAATTCGAACCAGGATACAATGCTAGTGAGGTCTCTTTGTCCAAGTCGCCTACGAAGTTATAAAGTTTTTAGATTCATATATTTACGGGAAAAGCATTTGAAATTGTATATTATTTTAAGTATGCTATTATTTGTTGGAATTCAAAGAGTTTTTCTTACTAATGTCTCTAATGTTAACAATATTTGTTGAATTTTTATATATTACACGTTGAGAGGTACTTATTTACAGCTTTATTAAAGTAATATAAAAGCAGCTATAAATTTTGATAATTAAATTTATTCAAACATGAAAGCGTTTGCATTTTCCGGTTTATAAGTTTCCATGAAGTTTATAAATAGTATATATAAGTAATTAAGTTTTTATGAAATTTTCTGGTTTGCTATATAATAACCTAGTGGATCAAATGTATAGTTTTACAGATGGATTCACACGATAGAATTTGGGGAGATTTCTAAGAGAGGCCAGAAACAGAAAACGTGATACCTGCATATATCGAGAGCAATACAAGTAAGAAATCTGAAATAGTGGTTTCAAAATATAAACTCAAAATACTAAAACTCAAAGTACTATTACTTACTTTTTCCACACACTGATTCTAATGTACCACTGATGATGGTATTAAAGAATGACTTAAAATCTAAAGTTACGAGGGTTTTTTCGTGCCCTGTTTTGAGAACGGGTATTAATATCATATTATTTTCATATAAGTTTTTTAATATTTAACTTCAAATTAGAGAACTTCGTTTACTCCCACGCGTTTCTATCATCTAAGTAATCTTGCAACATATAGTATGATTTTTCAAACAACTTTCATTTAACAAAGACTTTGAATTTATTAATTGACATCTCTAGAACGTACTATAAAAAAAATTCTTCATTGTGGCCAACTGTGAAATCAAAATATTTTCATTTCAATATATAAGTAACAGCCCATTAACGTCCCACTGCTGGGCACAGGCCTTCTCGCTCCGAAGAGCGAGGGTTTTTAGAGCATAGTACACAAATGCACTTTCTATTCCTTCACTCTTATAGTCCGATGTGACGGGAATCCGACACAACCAGAGAGAGATCGGACGCAGGACGACTTAACGTGCTCTCCGAGGCACGGGGGTGGATCACACCGTCAACGTCCCAACTTCGGGCAAGTATTGAGAAAATCTTAATAGAAAACTCAATATTGATTTTTGAACTGGCCCGACCCGGGACTCGAACCCACGTCTCTAGTCGAAAATGCTAACCACTAGACCAATGAGGCAGTTTTCAATATATATTATGCTATAAATTATAAACAAGAAGTTTCTAATTGTTTTAATGAAACCGACTTTGTAACAGTTCTCCATTATAATTGCGTTTAGATGTGTAACGAAGTAAATAAACACTAAATACTACGTCATCTAGTCTGGTAAGTTGTGCATATAATAAATAATACCGACTTTCTAGAAACCTTAGAAAACATCCATAAGTTACCGCGACGTACAATAGAATAAAGGCTAATGAGGTATATGAAAGCATAGGAATACCACGTAGTTCACACGCAGTTCAAAGTATAACCGCCGGTTAGTAAAACGCGTGACGGTTCCATTCATAATAAGTAAATGATGAAAGATTCTTAAGGTAACACTTCGGTGTGTTGTATTTCAATGTTTCGCAAATTATTTTTTTATATCGCAAGCTTATCCATGGAGTTATCGGTTATCACGACGCTTGAAGGTACGCGTGCGGTACGGACGAACAGTTGATGTTCGCGCGTCGAGGAAGACGCAACCGTTCGCTGTAAGACTGTGACTTTAGTGATCGACTATTTATCGAGTGCCTTAAGGATATAAACTTTACGTGATACCAACCTTAACATAACAAAAGGGTGCGTTCAATTTTATTAAATAATATAACAACTAAAACCTCCTTTAAAATATTCAAATGTATTTTATAAAACATATTAATACTAACAATATATTCGGATATGATTGTTTTGTTCTAAATTCCAAGAGATTGTGATTTGCAGAGTATGTAGTCGTTAACGTAATAACTTTGAACTGCAGTGATGTTACAGAGTTATGATGCCGTTTTTTTTAAATAGTTTAAAAATTATGCAAGACGTTACAATGAGTAGATATAACGAGCTTTCTCTGTATAACGATATGCATATAGGAACGAATGCAAAATCGTGCGCCATGACGAATATTTATGTCCGAGAGTAATATGTTAAGAGTTTTTAATATCACATGAATAGAATTTGTTATGATAATAATCGTAATGTAAAACTTTATGAACAGTTTTTGTATCAGCTTCATAACTTATGATGAATGAGCGAGAATTAAAGTATTATTTTAATTTATTCTTTTGTGTTATTTCAATTTGTAGATTGTACGTAATATTCGCAGAAAAAATTAGCAATTAGTATTAATAATCAGAAAACTGCCAGAAACATTTCACGCTTGTGACAACATTTTGATCTCTTTGTATTTAACTGATTCGTTTAATATTTGGAGGTTAAGATTATTTAGTTGATGATTTCGTTATCAGATAAAAAATGAACTCTATCTAAGGCTTTGCTAATGTACCTAATGAAAAACCACATTATTTTGAAAGCATATTTTTAATAGATTGTTATCATTAGGACTAAACGAAACCTCCATATATGTATAAGACGTCTTCGTAATGATGCAATTGTAGTTAATTGTTTATTTCAAATTTAGCCCTGATTTAATCTGTGTATATGATTCGAGATTCATTTTGATTGATGTGGCTATAATTATGCTACTTTTTAAGTACTTCTGTCCTTGTATGAGTGTTTTGAGGGAATAATTCGACATTTTTTTTGGGTGAAATGTCGAGGCTACATTTTACATAAGTTTGTGTTTGATGATACATTTTAATATGGTAAATTGGTGATCGGGTAAAAGGTAATTTATTTCTAAATGCTAACCGGGTAAAAATTGTACCGGATTTTTTGTTGGTAGAGCGATTAATAACAACTGTTGTTTTTCGTATAAAAACAATTCTTTTACTGTGAAATATTTGAAATCTAATTAAGTAGTGAGATATATTTCTTTTTAGGTTTCTCTCTTACATTATTGTTATAAAATTAAATAAATTTCCATAACTAATTGTAAAAAAGTGTGTGGCGTATTTTTTAATACGTAAACTTCCACGCGGTCGTGCACTTACGTTTTATACTTAATAAGTTTTTAGTAATAACAATAACTGTGTCGTTAATCAATTATATTATAATTGTACTCCACCTGAAACATTCGGTATGCAACACATTATTTCAGAGAATAATTTGCACGGCAAATGTCGCACGTAAACTTTTTTAAGTAAGTACACATTCGTATAAGAGTGCCGTATATCTTAAATTACGTGTATAATTACTCTCAAATATTTATGTGACACTCACTAGACTGTTATTAAGTTAGAAATAGGTATTCTTTAATAATGGAATTCAGAGCGGAATAGTTTTGTCGCGACGTCTTGCTATGGAGCTACAATTAAAATATTATTACAACATACTTGTGTATTACGAGTACAATATTTCTGCTATCCTGATATCTCATCACTAATGCCTATTGCAGACTTCTTTTCGCCTAGAGGCATTTGTAGGACTTCGGAACTAAGATGTTTTGACCAATTTGGTTTTCGGTACTCTAACTCAAGCAACAAAACACATCAAAATATTGCTTCTTTACGTTGTTTGGAAGACTGGTACTTCTCCGGTCTCATTGGTCTAGTGGTTAGCAGGTTTGTGTTCGGCTACAGACATGAGGTCCCAGGTTCGAGTACCGAGTCGAGCTAATTCAAAAATCAATATTGAGTTTCCTGTTAATATTTTCTCAAGATCCATCATCGTGCCTCGGAAAGCAAGTGAAGCCGTCGGTTCTACGCCTGGTTTCTTTCTGGTCGTATCGAATTGCCGTCACATCAGACTATGGGAGTGAATGGAGAGTGCACTTGTGTAGTATGTCTGTCAATCCGCAGTGGAGCAGCGTGGTGGCTCAATGCTCTAAAATACCCCCTTTCCTTTCCTACCTAGTGAGGAGGCCTATGCCCAACAGTGGGATGTTAATGGGCAGCTACTTACTTTACTTCTTCGGTTGAGCAGGCTCAATTATAAGATACTCTGAGTGACTGACTAAAAAAAACTACCATTGTTAAGTCTTGGTTTTGACGGCCTCACTGGCATAATGGTGCTAGAAATTGCTTCATTAACAGAGGTCTTGTGTTCAATTCCTGGCAAGGAAAATTGTGTTTAAGTTATCTAAACCTTGTTTGGTGGGAGGCTTCAGCGGCTGAATGTCACTCTACTAGAAAGGGTGTACTGTTAATCAATATATTTGCAATAGGGTACTCTAGCATAATATATCCACAAGTAAATAGAAAACCGTGGGTTGTATCATAATTTAATATGAGGAGAGATTAAAAACAGTTGTTTTCAATTTAAAAAAATATCTATTTAAAGCTGTTGTTATTTATGAACGGTCGCAATTACTTAAAGGGACTCATTTTCTATGTTGTTATTTAAAATACATACAGCATGAGTTGCCACTAATTTTCTGTCCGCGAAAATAAAAAAATATATTTTTAGTTTCATAGATAAAAAAATCTTCTTCGTTAAACAAAATGAGCTTATGAAATAAGTTACGAAATTTCAGTATAAATAGATTATGAATATATTATGCATAAAAATGTAGATAATTAAGTGGAATATTTTTTTTATTATAGTATTAAAGATAAGCAAATTAAGATTAGAAACGAGTTGATGTTACTGATCAAATCTAGATTTCATTAAAAATTTGTTTTACGATTTGTTACAGCGGCTAAAAAAATATTATTATTTAAACAACCTGATAATCTTTTTCACGTTTATTTTATAGTGGAATTGTGTAAGCTGCATAGGTTAATCATTAGGGGTAAAAATTTCTATATTTTAGTATTTTATTAAACCTTTGTTTATTGTTCAATATTAAATCAACATAAAAAAAGGTTTCCTGCTAAAAGATGAAAGAACTATCAAGCGACCCATCAAGCACGACATTGCATCCAATATTGAAACTGTTAGACAAATTTAAAAAATTGTATTTGGTAATTTGTTTGAGTCTGGCCCAGTGAAAGGCTTCGGCCGTGGCTAGATACCACCTTACCATTAAAAACATACCGCCAAGCAAAGAGATTTGAGTACTGGTACGATGCTATTGAGAATACATAAGAGGTGAATTGCCACTTACCAAATTAACGCGCCTCCATTTTGAACTGTATTACCACTTACCATCAGATGTGATTACAGACCATCGCTAGGTAAATAAAAAAATATTTTATTTATTAGATAAGCTGACAGTATTTAATTAAAAAGATACATATACAGAAAAAGGGACAAGAAACCATATTATATAACAGAAACATCAATAACAGGCTTATACAGTGATTACATAACATATGTCCTAAATAAAAATTAAGGAAGTAAATCAGTTAAGATATAAACTTAAGACTAAGTTGTGTTTTGTAACTGTATAATATATACAGTTAGATTTATTTAAGGAAATACTGTTTATTTTTCTAAATGTGAAAAAGCTTGGCTTTATTTGTAGAGAAAAATATTTTAAGGTCTGTTTTATAGTTCAATCTATTCAAAATATCATTATCTAAAGTTACGAGGGTTCCTTCGCGCCTTGATCTCAGAAGAGCCCACAACAAACTCAGTCGGTACGTTTTTTGTCATCATCATTACAATAAGAAGTAAACTTGTTTTGATACAGATATCACATACCTTCAGAAATATAAATACAATATATATTAACCTCTCATTGCTGTAATAAGCTTCCTGACACATTTAGACCATAAACCCACTATGATGTTTCACAGTAGGTTTTCAGCCTATATATATCATAATATTGCTCTTAAGATATGACAGTTTTCTAACGATGTTCTTTCACCGAAAAGCACAATGAACAATTTCAAATAACAATTAAAAACAAAAGTGCACATGAACCTGTGACTCTAAATAATAATCCAACTGTCTGTCCTTTGGGCCATCACTAAGTACCTTTCTTTGCAGATATGCACAATAAAATAAATATAACATTGAAATTAACCACGGAGCATCTAATGTGTTAGATTATAACTTGGACCTAATTTGTTTGAATAGTTCTACATGTTCACGGCCAGTACAATTTAGAGAGACGAATGTCGACCTTGCGTTCTTTATAAATATGTTAAAGCACGATTTTTAATTTGGCTAACCCATCAAACACTCTTCGACGTTATCATTCCGTGCTCAACCTGACATATTTTAATTGAATCTATTATTTTATTGACGGACTAATTACAATTTAATACAAAGTCAACAGCTAAAATGCATTAACATAACTAACAATTTTTTTTGCATGAGAAAATTCGATGTTTTCGCAAAAATTTATTAAAAACTAATCAAGATTTTTTATGAAGATTAAAATTTACAATTCAGGATTGCTTTTAATTATCATCGGCTCTTAATAAGTGTGTAAATTTTTATAATAATGAACCATACCATAATAAACCATAACAGTTACATTGATAGATAGACACAGGTTAAGTTAATAAAAGCTTGTTAATAAGCTTCATCAAAGTATGACTCTGAAAGTTGTAGGTATAGACTAAACATGGAGCATTCAAATCTAAAGATCAAAATGAATAGAACTAAAAGTGAATAGCAATTAATATATATTAACTGTTCCTAGATGTTCTCAGTGNGTACGTTTTTTGTCATCATCATTACAATAAGAAGTAAACTTGTTTTGATACAGATATCACATACCTTCAGAAATATAAATACAATGTATATTAACCTCTCATTGCTGTAATAAGCTTCCTGACACATTTAGACCATAAACCCACTATGATGTTTCACAGTAGGTTTTCAGCCTATATATATCATAATATTGCTCTTAAGATATGACAGTTTTTTGACGATGTTCTTTCACCGAAAAGCACAATGAACAATTTCAAATAACAATTAAGAACAAAAGTGCACATGAACCTGTGACTCTAAATAATAATCCAACTGTCTGTCCTTTGGGCCATCACTAAGTACCTTTTTTTGCAGATATGCACAATAAAATAAATATAACATTGAAATTAGCCACGGAGCATCTAATGTGTTAGATTATAACGTGGACCTAATTTGTTTGAATAGTTCTACATGTTCACGGCCAGTACAATTTAGAGAGACGAATGTCGACCTTGCGTTCTTTAAAAATATGTTAAAGCACGACTTTTAATTTGGCTAACCCATCAAACACTCTTCAACGTTATCATTCCGTGCTCAACCTGACAGATTTTAATCGAATCTATTATTTTATTGACAGACTAATTATAATTTAGTACGATGTCAACAGCTAAAATGCATTAACATAACTAACAATTTCTTTTGCATAAGAAAATTCGATGTTTTCGCAAAAAATTATTAAAAACTAATCAAGATTTTTTATGAAGATTAAATTTTACAAATCAGGATTATTTTTAATTATCATCGGCTCTTAATAAGCGTGTAATTTTTTATTACAGTTACATTGATAGATACACAGGTTAAGTTAATAAAAGCTTGTTAATAAGCTTCATCAAAGTATGACTCGGAAAGTTGTTGGTATAGACTAAACATGGAGAATTCAAATCTAAAGATCAAAATGAATGGAACTAAAAGTGAATAGCAATTAATCTATATTAACTGTTACTAGATGTTCTCAGTGGTATAATCCTAGTAGTTTTCAATTCCTTATATGAGAAAATTTATTATATTTTTGGATTGAATTGTCAATGTAACCCATCATTGCATTTATCACTAAATACACAAAAAAAAAAACAAAAACGGTCCTGTTTCATACAAAAAATCCAGTTAAAAATACACGGATATAAAATGAATGCTGTTGTCATCAACGCTCCTAATTTATATTAATTTTAAAATAGGGGAGTGCGAATATCAATATTCGATTCGAAATTCCACGAATAAGTCTAAAAAAATAGATAGTCTAATAAAATTTTCGAATAATTCGCGAGTTAATAAAATATCTCTGGATTTTCAACTATTTCTATTTAAATTGTCTATCGAAATATTCGACATACAAATAATATATTTTTCGCTTAACAATTACCTAGAGAACACAATTGCTCATTTTCAATATAGGTTTATTGTACCATAAGAAATCTATACTAATATTGGCAAAAGACTCCGAAATTTTTTTACCAGAGATTCACTTTTTTTCTACTATATTTCTACAATTCGCAATTTATTGTGCAACAAAGCTGAATTGAAAATTCACTAATAATTTAATAGTTTACGAATAATTCGGACGAAATTCGAATTATTCGCACACCCCTATTTTATAGTAACAGTCATACGAACACAGATTATAAAGTGTGAATGAATAGTGTAATGTAATGAAATAATGTAGAGTGATTACAAGTCATAGATTACAGAAGGCGCGCTACGGGCACGGTCACGTTTTGGCGGGAAAAAATCTATGACTCGGAGAATAAAAATAATTCATAATACTATAGACCATTTATAAATAATTTGACAAAACAAAACGTCTAAACGGAATAAGTAAGTGTATAATTTTATATTATACAGATTGTACAGCTACATAAGAAAATAACCGAAAAAGGGGCCTAATGACCACATCATACGGGATATTTAAATTCAAGAATAGAGGATTTAATGTATCAAGCAGAAAAGTGCTAATATGTTTTGATAGAAGATTTTATTTCGGTATTTACTATTTGGTAATAATATATGCCGTTGGATATAACTGCTTTTAACTAGTTAGTCTGTAATATAATGTTTATATTATAGTGTTACTGAATAACAAAAAGGTGTTGAAAAAGCAGTGGTAATTTACTTATGACGTACAAGGAAACGTAGATGTTTTGATGCTTAACGAAATATTTAAATTTGTATGATCATTTAAAGTTTTTTGTATGGAACAGGAAACGAATTTTGCTATTAGTAATATAAACCATTTACTTTTTTAAAAATAATAATACCCTTATTTCAAAAATATGTATATCGTTATCGAATTTATTGTAACTTTCGGGTTAACTTAATTTTTTTCGCTGGGAAATGTTTTTATGCACCAAACCAAAGGGTCAGGAGTGTGGGACTCGGCGAGAGAGTAGAGCCTCGTAATACCCACTAAAACCCAGCAGAATGTTCTTTATCCATAAGTGATGCACCCCAGGTTTTCAACTTTCGCATTTATCCCTGGTACCTCAAATGAGTCCAACTGAGTATTCAAGGAGGAGAGAGGAGGCGCGCAAACACGTGCCGTTAGGTACCCTGCCTCCTTTGGCGGTGAGGGGGAGCATCAGCTGTATTCTCCCTCACTCGCTCATGGGCTTCCTTAAGCGAGACTACGGTCTCGTAGAAGTAGGTTACTCCTGCCCACATCCTTTCATTGGAGAGCATCACACCTATAATGCTTCCCAGCGAGAGATCACCGCCGATCAGCACCACCAGGAGGTGACGTTCGTAAGGTGAGGCTGCACAATCTGCAGTGTGAGGCGTTGATTCGGGTTTTGTAAACTATTTCACTATGTATTTCAAAATAAATAAATGTATTTAAATTAGAAACTTATAAAGGAATTTATGTGATTATGAAACAGTAATACAAAAACAAATGAAACAATGCAATTGTAATTCACATAAGGGAATTGATGGAAACTGACCTGAGTTGTTTTTAAAAATATACTTTTTTTATTATTGAGCTCTATTTAGAACTTATATTTTATATTTCATTATTGTACTTTTGAATTGAAACTTGTACTTTTGTATTGAAACTTGCATATCCTTAGAGAAATTCAGGAATAAATGTAGCTTGCCAACCCGCTGTGGAGGAGAGTGATGGGGCAATGCTATAATAACCTTTTCGTTTATGAGTGGGAAGGTCTATGCCCAGCCGTGGGATGTTAATAAGTTACAACTTACCGTTTTTACCTTTACACTTTTTTGCTTATTTACCTAATATGGTTTGCCATACAAACATAATGCTTTTCTTTAGGCTTTACAATATTTGGATGTTTTTCAAATTAATATTATATATTGTTATGTTATAACGTCAAGTCATTGTACGTAGCTCTACTTTCGATTTTGGATACATATTTCAATGTTAAAACTTTATACTATTTTGGTATATATCTTAAAGTCTATTTTCACTTTAAATTGTTTAATTTCTTGATACAGATAATGTGTTTATTTATTTATTTAAAAGGGAATATTCACAACTCACACATAAAGCATTTGTAAGAGATTTATAACAATTACATTTATTCTGATTTGTGATATTATGCAAACAGTATGTGATCATTAAACAATAACTGAAATATGTACAATGATACTAGTAATTAAGTTAAGCAATATACAGTAAAACACAAAATAATGCATAAATATATTTTTAAAAGTATAGTGTTATATCAACACACTAGTATTTTTGCCACGTGAATTCAAATTTGTCCCAAATTTTCTTTTACGCTATAAAAGCAATAAACGCTTAGCAAAAGCAATTAATTCATTATAAAACGTTACAATAATATTGTTTGGCAACGTAATGTTATGTAAAAGTTTTTCATCAGATGGGATTTTCACGGATAATTGTTGTGTTATGCTTATTATCTTCTTGCATTAGCGCAAGGTTGATTCAATGGGAAAGCCGAGCTACTTTATTGATTTATGTACCTCAACAATTCATTGACATACTTTTGATTTCCTTTTATATCTATAGAGTGGAATGCGAAATGGGACCCACTAGTGATCTCATCCAAGGATGATTAAGGATGTGCTGGGTTTTATTTGCTATTCTGGTTACTAATCGAGTCCCACACTCCCTATTGGAAGAATTTTTTTTTTTACGGGGTACGTAAATGCATTTTTACAGCGACAAAAAAAGTCCACTAGTCCTGGAAATATCTATTGGAGACAGGATCCACTTGACATTACAGTCATATGATATCTGTAAGTGCGTTTACTGATTTATTTTTATAAACAAAGAAAACCAGGTCACTGTGGGTATTAGATTGAAGATGTTATTGGAGATGGTTAGTTGACATCATTAAGATATATTATGGTATATAGTTCTAAGGACAGCAGTGAAAGTCTTTTAATTAGCAGTTTACACGTTTTACATTACTTTAAGACTAAAGCAGTAATGTAAAAAAATAAAATGTGCCGTGTAGCATGAACTTCCTGAACTGATTATATACTCGTAGAAAAAAACTTAATAAATAAAAAGATCAAATATAGACACAGTTCTATTAATAATCTAATGCTATTATATTTTTATATTTCCTTTTGTTAAATTTCTGGTTAAATAATCAAATATATATCGGATATCCTTATCGCGCTAATAAAATATATAATTTCGTATTTGAAATAACAATTTCCGATAATAATGCCCATAAATTATTTGTAAAAGTTACGCGTAAGTAATAAATATCTATTACTTTCTTAATTTTGTAAATTAGCCCTTGACTGTGATTTCATCTAATATTAAGTGATAGAAAAAAAATATATAATATAAATATATATACCATGTCTTATTGAATTAATAAATATAAAACTCCTCTAAACCTCTAAAAATATCTTAGCCCAATTTAATATTAGACTTTTCCTATACTAATAATATTATTTTAAAAAATCATCTGAGATGAAATTAAAATACTCCCAGTATTATAACTTCTTTACAAGACGAACTTGTTTATAATACATATTTAAAACTGTAGAATATGCGTAAGACTTGTCTATCTCCTTTGATTGATTGATCACGAAATCTTAACACGAGTATATTCAAAAGCTTAATAAGTTTAATATTGAAAATTTAAATAACAAATCGATTTCTCATTAGCTAAACGTCGCAAGAAATCACTAATATATTTGGAGGACGTATTCCGGCTGCACAATTTTGACTATATATAAAAATATTACTGCCTCATTGGTCTAGTGGTTAGCATGTTCGACTACAGACACGAGGTCCTGGGTTCGAGTCAATTCAAAAATCAATATTGAGTTTTCTATTAGGATTTTCTCAATATTTGCCTGAAGTTGGGAAGTTGGCGGTGTGATCCACCTCCGTGCCTCGGAGTGCACGTTAAACCGTCGGTCCTGCGCCTGATCTTTCTCCGGTCGTGTCGGATTTCCGTCACATCGGACTATGAGAGTGAAGGAATAGAGAGTGCACTTGTTTACTATGCCTGCCAATCCGCAGTGGAGCAGCGTGGTGGGTCTATGCTCTAAAAACCCTCGCTCCTCGGAGTGAGGAGGCCTCTGCCCTGTAGTGGGACCTTAATAGGATGCTACTTACTTACTTTTTACTTTTTATAAAGATATTTCTTTAATTTATTCAGATGCGATGGTAAGCGGAAATTATAGCCTTATTGTATTTCTATAACAATATACTTAGAAGCTGTAACACAAGAACTAAGTTTGCGGTGTCAAAATATCAAAATCGTAATATTATTAATTAAAGTAGCCACAAAAAGCACATTTGAATCGTCAGTAGTTTGTCCGCTGGTAACAAATCTACCACCGGTTCGGAAAGTTGAGTTGCTGGGAAGAAACCGACGAGAAACTCAACGGTTACTCTTTTAAGGACGGTTTTGTATGTAACAATGTGTAATATATTGCTTCTGTGTGCAACTGGAATCATATCCAAACATTTCTATCGCTTAAATAATCTTCAACATTGTAATATGCCTTTTGTAAAAGTGCTTATGCCTGCCAATCCGCAGTGGAGCATCGTGGTGGGTCTATGCTCTAAAAACCCTCTCTCTTATGAGTGAGGAGACCTGTGCCCAGCAGTGGGACGTTAACGGGCTGCTTAAAAGTTACTAATTGCGGTATCTTATTAAAAATGAGTATGCTGAACCCGAAAAGTAATTTGTGAACCTTCTTCACTCTTAAAATATGGAATTACAAGTTATTATGTATATTGCAGATATATAAGGTAATATTATATTGCGATGGTCTCAATCTGAAGAATATATTTAGCGCATATGTTAGCAAACGATAACAACAACGGCCTATGTCCAAAGGTTACGTAATGAGAAAATCAAAGATATTTTGGAAAACCTGTCGAATTCTATAAAGAAAATATATCAGTTACTTATATAGTTATCAATTACCATTATGCCTGTTTACAACCAATAAAGATATTTTCCAGGAGGTTCTGAGGAGATCATAGACGCATTGTCAATATATATGTCATATTTTCACAACCTGTTAGTTAAGACCTTAGCTTTGTAACCTAAAGAGTGATAAAATAAATATTAAATATGTAATATAACTGCTATGCTTACAATTTTCAGTGTTTTATATGTAAAGAACCTCTAACGAGACTACTTTAGACTAACCTCATGACAAAGCCGGGAAGGAGGCGAGAGGCCCACGATCACCGTCGCCCTCCTTAGTGGTGACCTTTGGGTAACGGAAGCGGGGTCCGTTGCCCAACAAAGAGAGGTCCGCGAGGTGGTTTGTGGCTTGCCAGGTGCTCCAGGCAATCCACCTTCGGAGTATGTTTTGGTCATTGACCGAGTTGGGCTTAAGTAGGCACATCGCTGGCGGGGTTGCAAACGTCTGTCCGTCGCGTTCTCGTGACCCCGTCTCCGACTGATGTAGGAGCACCGCTGGGTTTTAGCCGGTATGAGTCCGCCATATCCTGGAACATTCTAACGAGTATTCCAGGTATCCACGAGGATTTTCCAGCGTTAAAAAAAAATCTTATGACAAAAACCTATAGAGTTTCGCCTATTTTGTGTGTTTTGTCAGTAATATCTAGTAGGACTTTCTTAATAAATCAATATTCAACAAGAACTTTTATCTGTGACTAATGCGGTATTCATACACGTATAAAAGAGTTTCCAAATATTTCATTGAAGGTTATATTGATAGGTAATGTATATATTCGTCTTTCCTTATAACCTTTTCAATCCTTCAAACGTCTGTAATGAATCCGTAAAATAAAACTTGAAAGGAGTGTTAGCTTACAAAACAACATTCACTAAGAAATATTACACTTCAATCATCTAACCTATTTGACAAATGAAGGGAGCGCATTCTTTGCGTTTCAATAACAACAATTTGTAAATTATATCTTTGTCAATTATGTACTGATCCAAGGATATTTATTTAATAAATGGATAAGCGATATTAATTGTTTTAGAATCCCTCGGCATCTTTATGAAAACCTTTCTATTAGGTCCGATGAAGTTAGATAGAATCTTGTTCCTATCTAAGTATTTGTAAATATCTTAATGTGTGTAGATAATCTACATAATATATGTATGTCTTATTTTTATTATTATTAACACTGCGTACCATCTCTCTGTTTGCTTTGACTATCTCCTTAACCGCAAGGGTTATGTGAAAAAGACCGTTATTTGGTGAAAAGACCGCCCAATTCCACACTAAATCTGTTTTATGTTAAGTTATTATATTTTTATCCTTTTACTGTGGTGTTCGTGATCAATAAAACATACATCTATCCATCTCTCTACCCATTGTGAGTTATCAAGACAACAAGTTTTTATTTTTATTATATAGACAAGACCTCAGTTAAGTCTTTTGTTGTTTTGTGTGATACAAGTTATATTAAACTTTTATTAACCTTTAAAACAAAGAGATTATTTACCTCTAATGGTTTCTAAATAGCATCCTAATAAAAGGAAAATTTCTTGTTTGACTGCACTTCTTTGCTGGCGTCTAGCCACGGCCGAACCCTCACATCAGTTCAGACGCAGATAAATCAGAAAATACGATCTCCGAAATCGAGTCTCGTACTTCTGATAGTAATAGACTACGACAGATACTTTCGTCCGATATTCCTCAGGGCCTGAAGACAAAGCTCTTCGAACAGTGCGTGTTACCAGTGATGACCTACGGCTCCGAAACGTGGTCGCTTATTTGGGCCTCATACGTAAGCTCAGAGTCACTCATCGTGCGCTGGAGAGGGCTATGTTTGGAGTTTCTCTACGTGATCAAATCAGAAATGAGGAGTTCCGTAGCAGAACCAAAGTCACCGACACAGCCCTACGAATCGTGAACCTGAAGTGGAAATGTGCGGGGCACATAGTCCGATGGACCGCTGGATGTTGGGGCCCGAAGGCGCTGGAGTGGCGATTCCGCACCGGGCGGCGCGGTGTAGGGAGACCCCCACGAGGTGGACCGACGACATAAAGAGGGTCGCCGGTAGCTGCTGGAGCCAGGCGGTGCAAGATCTGGTCTTGTAGACATAATTAAGTGAGACCTATGTCCAGCAGTGGACGTCCATCGGTTGAAGCGACGACGAGGACGACTTCTGATAGTGCAGCGAGTACTCGGTATCATTACAGTAGCGAGACCGTGAAACATAGATATTTTGTAATAATCGTAAATTTAGTCAAAAGACCTTAGTAGAAGTTTATAGCATTAATTCCAAAGGACAAGATAAGGATCAGAACTTTCACTTAACGCATTAGATATGGTAATCTTAAAGGGGCGCTTTGTTTGAGGGTATCTCACGTTTTACATCTGTCCCATGTTTGGCTCGCCTTGTATGGTGTTGATTGGAAAGCTTTCACTGCCCTAGTTTAATAGAAACAGATTGTACCACAGGTAATACTGTTGATGTTCAGGAACAAGGAAGTAAGTCTAAGATATGGTTCGAAGATACTGTTACGTCTTATTGGACTTTTGCATTACCTTTATCATTTTGTAATCGTTACGAAAGATAGAGTATATTCGCGAACTATTAATTGAACAACAAGGAAGATTGTGTCTCTGGATTTGAAATTAACCCAGTCGTCGGTTTATCATTTGACTCATTATATTTGCTTAAGATTTTTCTTTCTTATTTCTGTATTAGCATATACAAGTTTTATTTGAAAATAAATATAATTTTATCAACCAAAATTAAAAAGAACCTAAACACCTGTCAGTTAAATGAGCGGTAATAAGATGGATAGACAATGTTTACTAAGAAACAATTAGTTATGCATTCTAATAACAAATACAATGCAGTAAATTCAAAGGTAAAGACAAAGTAAGTCTAAAATTATATTAGAATAAATCAACATGCTTAAAACAACTTAGTTATTTCATCAATTTTTTTATTAAACTATATTATAATGTTTATCCGTCGATATTATGCCAATAGGGAGCGGTATTAGTTAATAGAAAGTTACTTAAAAAAGCAAATGATTTTAGGAGAATTGGTTTATAAAAAATTACTTTTTATACAGAAATAATATTGTATATAGTTTAACTATTTAAAAAACACTGTCAAAAGTACTAGTTTAGATGGTCTTGCTTGCGTAATGATGCATGTAATCGCTTCCTTATTATAGGTTTGGGTTAGATTTCCATCAGATAAAACTTATAAAATTTGGCCACGATTAGTTACCACCTTGAATTTTTGAATACATATTTTAAGAAAGTGTCATTATAGCCAATTTCTTATATTGGAATTAAGTCCTAAATATGATTATCTTTGGATTTTTGAACTAATGGAAAACGAAGAAAGGAACGAACAATTTCTGCTTATAAATAAATTTCTTCGGTTTACATTCTATAATGTGTATATGTGTTTCAACTTTATTAATATATTTTATAATAAACATTAATTTTATCCATTACTAATATCTAAACCTATGTTACGTATACTAAACATTATTATGTTTATTATTACCATATATCTGCAATATGCCAAGCATAAATTTGTCTTTATTAAGTGAGCGCAAAAGGCAGAATACGTTGTAATAAACAGTTTTAGGACCAGGCTAACACTTTAATGCTGTTAAACATATCTTTCATAGCTGGACGGTTGCTTCATCTAATTCTAACACGAACTGCCTTCTATCTAATTCGGTTTCGTAACAGAGTCTTCCCATGCGATCTCAAACAAAATGTGTCTAGTGTTTTGAAATCGCGGTTTTCTGTTAGTATAACATGTGATACGACAGAAGTCGTCGGTAATCCGATATTATGATCTTAAATAAGCTTGAACGCCTTAATGAACAATTTGTAAATTATAAATGTTGTGACATGGTTTGATAACTTTACGCAAAGTAGTTTAATTTTGAAACAAATACACGAGATTATGTTCCACCATATTTCTTCATATCAGAGTACTTGGCGATTGGACCACCTTTCGTACTTGCTTTTTATTTATGTTTATTTTATTATTGGCTGTGTAAAAAAGTCTATAAATAAATAAAATATTATATTTATATAGATCATACGACTGCCTCATTGGTCTAGTGGTTAGCATGTTCGACTACAGACATGAGGTCCTGGGTTCGAGTCCCGGGTCGGGCCAATTCAAAAATCGATATTGAGTTTTCTATTAAGATTTTCTCAATATTTGCCCGAAGTTGGGAAGTTGGCGGTGTGATCCACCCCCGTGCCTCGGAGAGCACGTTAAGCCGTCGGTCCTGCGCCCGATCTCTCTCCGGTCGTGTCGGATTACCGTCACATCGGACTATGAGAGTGAAGGAATAGAGAGTGCACTTGTGTACTATGCCTGCCAATCCGCAGTGGAGCAGCGTGGTGGTTCTATGCTCTAAAAACCCTCTCTCATATGAGTGAGGAGGCCTGTGCCCAGCAATGGGATGTTAATGGGCTGCTACTTACCTTACCTTTTTATATAGATCATAAAAACTTTCAGAATAGTAAATAGGAAATTAAAATACAAAAGGCGTGGTCAATAGTTACATCTGAAGTCCTTTACAATGGTAAAGGACTTTACTATGAAATGTCATACCTAGGTTTTAAAATAAATTTCCCTAAATTTTATTTCAGACTTTTGAAGTGAAACTTCTTTAGGCACATGAGAGATTTGAAGGTTAGGTAGTTTTAATAATTACAAATAACGTGTGGCATTTTAATTTGCCACTCGTCGATTGATAGTTTAATATACTACTTTTCATAAAATATAAAATAAACATATTTCATAAATTCTCTTCTCTAATTTAGAAATTGAAATACAAAATTTAATTAAGAGTTCTAAAATTGACAATAATTTTTATATACAATTCCTTATTTGAGATTTCAATAAATTATTTGTATTAATTTTCGACACTTTTAATATTTTGATGAGACTTAAATTCGTTAAATTCTTAACATATCTTCTTTATTCCCTTTCTCTAAGTCTCGGAAATCAAAAGTTTTAGATTAGTAAAAGTTTATATAAAAAAAGACTTAAAAATTAGTTTGCCAAAAAAGTATCACTTTTACTTTTTTTATATTTTAGTAAGATAATATTTGGGATGTTGGAAATTGTTAATAATAAACTAAAGAGTTCTAATCTAATAAATATAAGACAAATAATTGTATTTTATCTTGTATAAAAAAAAGATCGAATGTAAAATCATATGGAAATTATGAATAGAGTAAGATTGTTTTGAAAATTATGTAAATATGTTAAAAGTACAAAACGCGAATAGTATTAATGAGAATTAAAATTACCGAGAGTTTCCATTAAAACTTTTCGTATCAGGGGCCTCCACATGCTTTTCTATTTGAAGATAAGTTTGCGGTATCTTATTACACGTGCGATACAATTTTCGGAACTTTATGTAACTTAAAACTGTAGCAATATTATCAATTTACTTTTGATGCGAAGAGAATATTGGACAAAACAATTCGTACACTATTGCTAGTTTTATCAAAAAATAAATGGCATTGCCGAATCTAACAAAAACCTTCGACAGTCTTATACCATCTACTTGATATCCATATAAATTTGATATTTATCTGTTATTGACACCTTATAAAAATGCGCTTGCATCAAGGTTGTGTTAATATTATTTGCTGGTCATGTTTAATATAATCGTGAGTTAATATTAGTGCTCGTAAGTGTTAAATAGTATAAGTTGGTAAGTAACGTACGTCTTAATGATTTATACACAGCATAGTATAGGAATTTAGTACTTCTGCTACTTCTGCTAGATACGAGCGGATGCAAACCTTTAATTAAAGTTAACAAACCATTAGGATGTTCTCGTGATTCAAGGGTCTTTCTTCTCAGTTTGCGGCTGTTTAGAAAGTAAAATAAATTAATGTATTAACTAACTTTCTACACAAATTAATTCTAATTAACTACTATTATTTAAATTGGATTTGTATTAGTTGACTTTGCTTATTTACTTGACAGTACGGGCCCTTTTCGCTTTCATCACACGATTTTTAGTCCTTTTTTAGAAAATTATCTATTGTCTATTTTTTGTATGATTTTAGTAATTGTCACGTGATTAAAAGGAAATATTCAGCGTAAAGTTGGAACTGTGGAATCGATTTATTCACTTGATATCCTTAAAATGTAATTTTAAAAAGTTATAACTATGACATTATTGATTAATTTCTGGATAGAAAATAAAATTATTTACTTGATCCGAGATTTGAGCCTATAGTTACGTTCTCAATAATATAATAATATCCTTTTGGTCTGATTCCATGTTATGAAAGCCAATCTCATATAATTCTTAACCATTTCTGTTAGAGATACCTATTAATTGCGTGAACACAGGTAAGTAGCTGCCCATTAACGTCCCACTGCTGGGCAGAGGCCTCCTCATTCATAGGGGCGAGGGTTATTATAGCATAGACCAACCACACTGCTCCACTGAGGGTTGGAAGGTATAGTACACAAGTTTACTCACTATTCCTTCACTCTCATAGTTCTATGTGACGGCAAATCTTAGAAAGCTCAACATCGATTTTGAATTAGTCAGACCCGAGACTGGAACCCAGGACCTTATGTCTGTAGCCAAACACGGTAAGTACTAGACCGATTTGGCAGTTCGTGAACACAGGTGCATTCTTAATTTACTCATTCTTATAGACCCACACGGCATATTCAATTCAAATAAATCTGGCAAAAGACCGACGGATTAACGAGCTCTCAAAAACAGCTCGTAATTCCCAACATTGGCTGTATACTTATTTTTATATAACAGAAAAACACAATTTCAATTTTCCTGCACCTTTTCTATGTCTAGTTAGAAATGTTCTAAGGTAAATACAATCGGACAGCCAGAACACTAAGTTAGTTTAATAGTTATAACCTAAGGTATAAAGGTTGGCATTAGAATATGCATCAATTGCGAACGCACTAATTTGCGCTATTTCGCAAATAGTCACTTATCTGATGTTGGAATTTCATGAGGCTTGGTTGTGATAAATATCGCCCTAAAACCATCCATTAGTTCATCCGTTTATTATTTTAATGTGATTTTGAAACATTCTAGAGATTTATTCTTTACTCTTATCTTAATGGTCAATTAAAGTGTCAGTGGGTTAAAGAGTGGACGCGTTGTCTTAAAAATGTTTCGCCGACAAATTATACGTTTTTTAAAGGATGGCCGCACTTAATTTCGGTCATACTTCACTGCGTGTGATGTAATGTCGTTTATACATTTAAGTAAAATTGACCTGTCTATATGTAATTTCAATATAGCTTTCTACTAAATACATACACGTGTCAGAAGTGAAACTTCTTTGGCAATCTAGTTTTTAAGCCTTATTTACACAAATTAAATAAAGTAGATAGAGGGACGGAAAAAGGAAGATATTTTAGGAATGCAATGAATTTAATTGTCATTAAAATATTAAAATTGTCGTAAATAATTTATTGTAACCTCAAATGACGAATTGTAAATAAAAATGTCACGTGTTTTTCATCAATATTAGCAATTATTAATTGATATTTCATTTTCATTTTTATATTATGAAAAATAGCATTATTATTAAATGACGAGTAGCAAATTGAAATGCTACTTGATATTTGTAAAAAAATATAAAAACTACCTAAACTTCAAACAGATTAGCATAAAAAAACGCTGCACATCTTCGTAACGCTAATCACACGTATCATCTGTATGAATTGATGAGGGTAACCTCATGCGCCAACAGAAGTTTCACTTCAAAAATCTTCCGTTAATTTTTACGATAAAAGCAAGTTTGCGCTCAAACAACTGAAGAAATGTTATTATAAATGTTTAAATAAAAATGTATATGTACATAACTAAGTCGTACGTTACACCATTTATAACTCAAGACCGCTTGGACCGTAATGATTGATGATTCGTTGAATTCCTATCTGCCCTGAATAGAAAAATAAGAAAAAACGAATAAATATTATATTATAGAAAGATATTGAAACGCATGATAAGTACTGGAATCTATAATAAACAGAAAAATTAGGTACACTTCGTTAATCGTTTGACTCGAAATTCAGCGTATATCTTTTTGCGATGTAGTTTGATACTGACAACAGGTTTCCAAATATTCTTACGAGGTCGGGGCATAACTAAAAACAATGATTTCCTGTGTGATCTCCAAAACCTTCCACCCAATTGACATCACATTCGGCATAGACGTTCCTTTTGGGATATTTATATATTAAAACTCAAACAGCCCTTTTGAATCGTGAAATATATATATTTTTTATCCACACGCTAATTCTAATGTACGACTGATTAGAGTATCAAAGAACGACTCAAAATCTAAAGTTACGGGTTCCTTCGCGCCCTATCCTGAGAAGAGCCCACAACAAACTCATTCGGGTATTTTGTATTTTTTTTAATGATGACATTACAATATCATATTAGTTTATTTTTTAAATTCTAATACGAGAAATTTGTTTAAACCCACGCATTTCTATCGTCTAAGTAATCTTGCAACTTATAGTATGATTTATTAATCTATTTTCTTTTAACAAATACTTTGAATTTCTTATGTTACATCTCTCTTGTGGGAGTTTATTATGGAAACGATGTCTTTATGTATGTATATATTATATTATGTAGTGTATTATTGCTTCTACAAACTATAACCTTAATAAGATAAATGCCCTTTCAAAATTTAATATAAACAAGCCAGATTAATAATCGAATAAAACTTATGTTGCAAATCTATGACCGTAAACCATAATGGCAAAACTTCATTCGTTTACACTTAGCGTAGTGTTGAGTAATTCGGGGCAATAAATTCATATTATGATAATATAGGAATCAGTATAACTTATAACTTTATTTTGTAATTATAATATAGCTTGATGACCTCGTTGGAGTGCCACTTATATTTTGTTACAGAGTAGTATGAGTTTGATACACGATTAGACAAAAATTAAGTTATATTATGTAAATTACTTTCGCATTTTGTTTGTTTAGAAATTTTACTCATAGGCTAAGTAGACATTGAAGATTTTAAAATTATTGTTTTAAATGGAGGTAAAGAAACTTAAATTCAACTCATCTTATATTTTTGAAGTGAAAATTCTTTACGCGTTGAAATGCGTGATTGGCGTCACGAAGATGGGCAGCGTTTTTATGCTAAGTCGTAAGGTAGTTTTATGTGGCATTTTCATTTGCCACTCGTCGTTTAATAATTTAATATACTATTTTTCATAAAATAAAAATAATTCATAAATTTTCTTTTCAAAATTTTAAATTAAAACCAAAATTTATATAATAATTTTTAAAACACGTGGCTTTTTTTACTTACAACTCCTCATTTGAGATTTCGATAAATTAATTGTATTAAATTCAATACTTATGACATATTAATGATAATTAAATTTCAAACATATCTTCGTTTTCCCTCCCTCGAAATTTCGGAAATCTATGTTTTAGATTTCTGTAAATATAAACGCGACTTAAAAATTTGTTATTAATAAGAATTTTCACTTCTGATACGTATACTTTTAACTTTTTTTGAGATATAACGGTCTCCATGGCGCAAAGTACTTTGTTAGCAGAGGTCCTTGATTCAATTCCGGGCAGGAAGAAACAAGGAAATTGTATTTTCTAATTTGTCTAAATCTAGATCGTTGGAAGGTGTCGGCTATGCCCCCACTCTACCAGCAAAGAATTGCCGCCAAGCAAAAATTAACTTCCGGTACGATAATTAATAGGAACCATAAGAGGGAAATTAACATTTACCAAGTTAGCGCACTTCCATATTAGACCGTATCATCACTTACTATCTGGTAAGAACACAGTCAAGCTCTTTTTTACACTGGGAAATGGCTTTATGCACCCCGATCTGACTACAATCTTATCGAGAGTGGGGTACTCGCTGGTAAACCAGAATACCCACTAAAACCCAGCGATACTCTTTACATCCCTTTGTGGAGCACCAGAACCTGTCAGCGATAAAGGAAAAAGGTCTATATTCAAATTATAAATAATATTAGTTGTTTTATGTTAATTTTATTTCTGTTTAAGCGAATTAGCAACGTGGTAGGGTACCCAGTTCTACCATAGTAATTGCAAAGTATGTCCTAAATCCAATGGGTAAATCTAATGGGTCGAAACGGATCGCACAGCATCTCTGTCAGAGTATAAAAAATATTGTTTTTTTAAATAAAAACCTATTAGAGCAGAGCAGCCAAGACTTACATTAGCTGTTTCACTTGCATCATGGTTTGATAATACAACACAATATTTTTTTACTTAATACGATACTTATATTTACGTGAATTATTAAAAAAAACCGATGCCTTTGATAGTACGTATATATTAACAATATTGTTATTTCTGCCGCATGGAATTTTTTTTATGATAGTGATCACAGAATCGTGTTGTAAATGCATCCAGGATGTAATTATGTAATCATAATCCATTTGTAGCTTCACTTAATAAGGCCTAATGAAGATTAAACAATGAACGTGTTTTAATATCTATGTATAAGTAAGTAAGTAACGTTTCACGATCCACATAAGTAAAGTTTCACACTACACTGTAATGCAGACATACAAATGAGAGGAACGATAAATATGGTTAAAAAGTAACAATTAGTTTGACATAAAAAACCCATGTTCCGTTAAAATGATTTCATTACAACTGTGCCTCGCAACAATAAACCCATAACATTTGTGACGCTCCAAAATATCCTCATAACAATTGTGGCGCGTCGAAATATACTCTTTACATTTGTGATACGCCAAAATGTTCTCATAACATTTGTGGCCCGCATCAGTAAACTCATTACATATATGGCCCGCCGAAATATTCTCAAAATATTTGAGGCCGTCACTAATATCCTCATAACATTTTTGGTCCGGTCCAATATCCTCATAACGTTTGTACCCTTTTTAATTTCGCTGGGAAATGTGCCGGCCCCGACCATGTGTCAGGAGTGTGGGTCTCAGCGAACAAGAAGGCCTCGCATTAACCACTAAAACCCAGCGGAACCCTCTTCATCAATGAATCACAAGGGTTCAATTTTTGCATTCATCCCTAGTGTTCCGGATGAGAAAACGTTTCTACCCTGCCAGAATATTCATACATTTGTGGCTGGTACCAGTATCTTCATAACATTTGTGGCGCGCTAAAAGATTCATGTAACGTTTGTAGCTCTTTTAGATGAAAAGGTTTCCAACCCTTGGTTTAGATAAACACTCTTTTAGCAACGATTCACGTGTCTATCAGGACTCCATTATTCTTTTGCTTATGTATAAATTTAATTTTACCTTTCAACGCAACCTTTCCTCAGACCTTTTTTATCTAAATACTTTATAAGCAATCATAACATTCCGCTATACTGAAGCATTACCTTACAACAATTTAAATTACATAGTAATTATTTTATTTTGATCATTGCACAAATAATATGAATTATAAATATACTTAATTAATTCAATGTTTATGAATTTTCACATATTTGATTAACAAAGAATGCAATTATCAACGAACATGTAAGTGAATTTAGTTCTAAGGATTTTATATCACTTTGTGTACACTTATTACGTTCGGTTTGGTTTCTCGTTGTGTAGAACATTTGTAAGAGATTATACACAGTGATATGACAGACTTTGCACAATATATTTAATATGTAATTTGTTACCGAATGACGCTTCCAATTTTGTTCGCGTTAAATTATTGCATTATAGTTATTTTATTTCAATTCAAATTCAAATCAATTATTTTAACGTAAACTTGTTAGTCTTAAATAATTTCATGTATGTAATAGATCATCATTTTGCTATTGATGATCTACTTGTAAATTTACGTAATGGACAACTAAAGGCCGATACGCTCTGTCAAATCCCTAAATTCTATTTTAATAACGCTGATCTGCAACTATCGACTGCTATATTAGTCAAGATTTAAACAATCAGTCAGCGATATACTATAAAACCCGTAGCTCTGCCTCAAACAGGCATTCGTTCTGGTAATTAGTCGAATTACTGTCCAAGACTACGGACCTGGTTTCTAGTAATAAGTCTAAAATAAATAAATCTGGACTAGTATATAAGACTAATATCCTGATCTATATACTTGCCGATAGACCTGTTGAAAAGGTTCTCGCGAGTCGCGGAATAAAGTGATTTTAGTAAACTGTCAAAGTTGTGAGAATTATAAAATCATACAAACAATTAATTAACTAAGTTTCTTGCCAGTGTAGTGTTTTCTTTTGTAAACACTGAGGCCCCGAGACTAACAGTTCGTAAACATTGAAGTTAAAAAGAACTACTGAGACAACACTTCCCTCAATTTTTACCACATAATTGGGTAAAGGAGAGGTTAAATTTTTTGATGTAATAAAGTAAAGGGAATTCCAAACATTTGAGTAAGGACACAGTAGCGTTACCGGATTTTCTAATTAAATATAAATGTAGTTAGGTAAATCATATCACGTAATTAAATAGGACAATTGCCTCTTACTGGTTCATGTGTTAATTATACGTTATAAGATTTACAACTAAGCAAACTACCTTCGTATTATTATGAATGAATAGTTCCAAGGAAGGTAATTGCGTTTTCATTTATTTATGGGATCAAATAATCATTGACTGTGTAATTTAATATTCCACTGACCACACCGAGGCAAGAAATCAAAATGTGCTTCAACTACGTCAATAGCAACAAGTGGATAATACGAGATTACTTAACCATGTAACGATTTGTTCTAATTCTTACATTGTGTAAACCTCGAGTACCCATTATATGCTAATTGGACGACGACACGCAAAATTGCTTAAAGCGTCAATATATGAAGATCAACTACAAATTTTATTTAAATCCAAGAAATAATTAGTCAGGTCCTACACTATATATAGCACGAATTTTTTAAACTCATTATGTATTTAGAAAGAAATCTATAAAGGTTTTACGTGAGTGTGCAACAGAAGGTGCTCATAAATTTTTCGTAAATACTGAATTAATATTTACAAAAACATCAATTGTCATTTACTACTAATATCAAAAAGCAGTATTTTGTCAATAACTGGAACAATTTAAACAAGATATATAGGGAGACGGTAGACTAAACGGCAGGAAATGAAAAAAGACTGCCTTACATCTATAATTGGTTAAATGTTAGTTTATATTTTAAAATACAATAATATTTAACAATGTTAATAAACATTAAATAACACATTTAGTATTACGATTAACATTTTAAGTAACGAATCAATAACCGTGTTTTTCGGCTCTTTTTGATCGTTTTATTTCAGTTTTTGGATTCGGTATGAATGGTTGTTGAATTTATAATAATACAAATGCCAATTTTGAGGAAATAATTAAGAAATCGAACTCTCATCGGTTATTATTAGTAAATATTGCCTAAGGGTTAGACGGAGAGTGTTATTTAAAAAAAAAGGGTAAACAAAATAAAATACTTCCAATAATTGGCGTAGAATTAGTCCTATAAGTACACGATACTTAAATGTTTAGCAGTCGGAATATTCCAAAAGTGACAAAGGTGAAATCGCAAGCGACAACTTTCATATATTTGTAAATTGTGGATAAGTACGGCGATAATATAATATTTTCAAGTGACATACATGCCCCATTGTTACCGTAAAAGCCTTACACTTTCTCCAAAGTGATTGATGACCCACTGCAATGTTGAAAAGTCGTGTAAAGGATGATAAAATCCGTACAGTAATTTATATAACATTATCTAGTAACGTGACTCCACTTGCGTCGGTTATATGTTTCTCTATAAAACCAAATTGGGGGCCCTATCAGGGATCCAAAATCTTACAGCAACTGTATCTTTTTATATGTACATTACAAACTTAATATTATACAGATCATCTTTTCTTACTTATAATACTACAATAAATCTGTAAACCTTTTGGACTCACTGGCTTTGATCTCCGGTGAGTCAAATTTAGTAAGTAGCTGCCCATTAACGTCCCACTGCTGGGCACAGGCCTCCTGACTTATAGGAGAGAGGGTTTTTATAGCATAGACCCACCACGCTGCTCCACTGCGGATTGGCAGGCATAGTACACAAGTGAACTCTCTATTCCTTCCCTTTCATAGTAAGATGTGACAGGAATTCGACACGACCGGAGAGAGAGACAGGCACAGGACCGACGGCTTAACGTGCTCTTCGTGGCCCGGGGGTGGAGCACACCGCCAACTTCCCAACTTCGGGCAAATAATGAGAAAATAACTCGATATTGATATTTTAATTGGCCCGACCCGGGACTCGAGCCCAGGACCTTATGTCTGTAGTCGAACATGCTAACCACTAGACCAATGAGTCAGTCAAATTTAGGAAATTGCATTTTCTTCAGCTTCGGTCGTGGTTAGTTACCACCATACCAGCCAAGACGTACTACCAAGCAATGAGATTACTATGTAGAAACCATAAGAGGTAAATTGCCTCTTTCCAGAAAGTCTTAAATCGTATCAGATGTTATCACAGTCAAGTGCTAACCTGTCATACTAAAAATTATACGGATATTTACAGACATTCTAGAACTACGCTAACAATTGGATAATCTATTCTACGCGTAATATTCGACATCTTAATCATTCTAATAAAAGAAATAAAAGGCTTTTTGCTAAGATAGGACTACGTGAAGAAATTTCAGAAATTGAAAAAAAAAGACGATAAACTTTTTGTTTCACGAGAAGCGATTGTAGTTTCATTCGTATCGGAAAAACCGTTATAACGTAATCAAAAAGAAAAAGATGCTACTCTATTGCTGCTAGTGAAATGATATTAACTTGAAATTGCTCAACTGCTGAACTTTTTATTAAATTTAATTGTTACGTTACAAATAAATCTATCGGTGTTGGTCATGGTATAGAAAAATCTGCATTACGCCTTACGTGAAAATACTAACATATAAGATATATTAAAAACAATAGTTTTATAGAATTTAATACAATATAAGCCAAAGAAGTTTTACTTCCATCATTTATAAAGTGATACACGTACACTTTTAGTTTTTATGGATATTTTAATTACCCACTCGTCATTTTAAAATAATAATATACTATTTTTCATAAAATATAAAATAAAAATATTTTATAAATACTCTTTCGTATTTCGTATTTTAAATTCAAAAACAAAATTTAATTAATAATTTCTAATATTAACAAAAAACAGGCGGTATTTTAATTTACATGATATGAGATTATAATAAATGGTTTTTATTAATTTTCAACACTTTATTAGTTAGGAATTTATAAATTTAATTATACCTTTATCCCTCTCTCAAAATCTCGGAACTCTTTGTATTTTGAAAAGAATATAAATATAAACAAGACTTAAAAATTAGCTAAAGAAGTTTCACTTCTGACATGTGTACTTTGTACGCGCGCACTTTTAATTTTTTTTGGTTCCCAAGCCCATTTTGGTGAAAGAATTAGGTCGTCATTGAATGACCATTTTGCAATTACCTATGGGTGAAATCGCGGGTATATAGAAAAATGTAACAGAGGATTAGGCAACATATTTTATCCACGTATATATAATGCAATGGGTTAGATTAAGTAATAATAGTATAGATAAAAGGAGATATGCAAGGATCATAGCAAGTGGAAGGACGTGGTCTCTGCCTACCCCTATGGGAATGAGGCGTGATGCTATTTATGTATGTCAAAGTCAAAGTCAAAGTCAAAATGTGTTTATTCAAGTAGGCCTATTATAGCACCAATGAATAGTTAAATATCGTTTTTTTTTCATATAATATTGAAATGAATGACTGATGACAACATTAAAGAACGACTTACAATCTATAGTGACGAGGGTTCCTTCGCGCCCTGATCTGAGAAGAGCCCACAACAAACTCAGTCGGGAGTACGTTTTTTTTATGTCATCATCATAACAATATATTTTTAATTTATTCTATATCAAGATATATATAGAGCAATACATTGACTCCCAAGGTTTTTTGTCTTCTAAATATTCCTTCCTATTATGAAGTATAGATAACCTAGGATCTTGTAATTTCTATTAGTTATTATTTGAATCATCGCACATATTAAATAACTGCAATCTCTAGCTTTAAAATTGGTTGAGAGACATTTTTTTACACACTTTGTGTTACATTATCATATTTTTTATTAATGCAGCTAAATACGATTAACATAAGCAAAGACAAAAACGATACTACATTGCTGCCCGTGAAATGATATAAACTTGAAATCTCTCAATTGCTGAACTTTTTCTTTTATTTCAATGTTACGATACAAATAGATCTGTGTAGAAATTTATGTTGTCTATTTGTTTTGCGTTCAGATTTCAAAACAACATGACCAATGTTTGACTTTTGTATATAGAGAATTCACAGTTTCGTAAGTACTTGTTTCTGTCGTGATAGGTTTAGGATGGGTTGCGGTCGTATGCAATTTAATACAGACACTTTTCTAGCAAGTCAGAAACATTACAAAACTGGTGTAATTGAGATATAATAAATTTCCTAATGCCTATCCCATGACTTTTGACCTCACGGATAGCGTTAAATCTATTAACAAGTTATTAAGTAACCGTAAAGCATTATAATGTATAGACACTGTATGATGCTAATAAATTCTTGTTGCGGTAGCGTTGATGTCGTGATAATTCTAACCTTAATTGTTTGGTACGGGTTTTGAATTACGGAGAAGCAAGTTGAATGCGCCTTGCTTCGGGTAATAATGATTAGTTTAAATTTACAAGCATGAAATGCAAACGATTGTAGATAATATAAAATATTTTGGTCATATTTATATGTTATTGAGAACTATCTGACTAGCGCAACTTTTAAATTTAAATCTAAGATAAAGAACAGTTTTTAAATTAAAACAAAAGCTATCTTGTTCCCTGAATAAATACAGCAACATAAAAAAAAATTGTACAAAGCACACATGTCAGAAGTGAAACTTCTTTGGCAAACCAATGTTTAAATCTTGTTTATATATATATCTACAAATCCAAAACTTTAGATTTCCGAGACTTAGAGCGAGGGAAAAGTAAAGATATGTTAGGTATGTAATGAATTTAATTGTCTTTAAAATATTAAGTGTCGAAAATTAATACTATTTGTATTAATTTTCGACACTTAATATTTTAAAATTTTCAAAAGACGAATTGTAAATAAAATTTCACGTGTTTTCTGTCAATATTAGAAATGCTTAATAAAATTTTGTTGTTGAATTTAAAATTTCAATAAGAAAATTTATTAAATATTTATGTTTTTTTAATATTAGTATATTGAATTATTACACGACGAGTGGCAAATTAAAATGCCACATGTTATTTGTAAATATTAAAAGTACCTAACGTTCAAACGAAACGCTGCCCGTCTTCGTGACGTTAATCACGCGTTTCATCCGTAAAAATTTTACCATCATGCGCCTAAAGAAGTTCACTTCAAATATCATCAAAATCGGTTGAGTAGTTTCGGAGTCTATTATATACCTTGTAAAGTATTACTTTTGACTAATCAAAAGCCTACATCAAGAGCTTTAATAAATATTTTACAACAAAATCAAAATATTCTTTATTCAAGTAGGCTCAAACAGCTCTTTGAATCATTGATAGTCTGTCCGTCTGTAACAAATCTACCACCGGTTCGGAAAGTTGAGTCCGCTGAGAAGAAACCGGCATGAAACTCAACGGTTACTCCTTTAAACATAGTTTTTGTACGTTACAATGTGTTTAGCTTTCATGTGCAACTGGAATCAAGTCCATACATCTTTCTCATTTAAATAATCTTCAGTATTATAATATGCTTTTTGTCATAGGACATTTTTAACATATTTTTGAAATCTATATGGAGGCAGACTGATAAGTGATTCGGGTATCTTATTAAAAAGGCGTATGTTCAACCCGACAAATTATTTCTGAAGCTTCTTCACTCTGAAATATGGCGATACAAGTTTGTTTTTATTTCTTATATTAAAATGGTATGTTTCGCTCCTTTTGCTGAATAAATGAATATTATTACGGATATATAAAATGTTATTCAATGTATTACGACGGTACTGTGAGAATTGATATTTTTTCGAATATTTCTCTTAAAGAAACGCGAGATCCCAATTGATATATGGCACATATTGCTCTTTTTTGCAATATAAAGATAGTAACCAATAAAATAGGCGCTAAGCACAGCTCAGTTTTCAAATGTCACTCCTATATAGTGATCTTTTTTACTGTCACCATTTCGCCAAAGTTATTAAAATTCCAAGCACTACGAAAGAAATGCATCTTGTATTGCAATCAAATTTTTCAGTGCCGTTAGAACACAAATTCTCATCTCAGTAACATTTTCTCTGATAAAATACAGTTGATTTAAAGATAATGTGAAATAGCAACTGAATTTAGTCTTAAGTAATTCGGTTTTTATAATATTGCCGGAAGAGCTAACAACCGCTGCACAATGTTTTACTACTGAGAATTGCATAGAAAAATATGTGGTTATATTTTCTATGCAATTGTCAACTGTGAACTGATTTTTGATTAAATAACACTTTGGACGGTATAACATCAGAATAATTAAACTTTATACATGTTTAGCGCTTGACTTAGTGGCGTAACTATACCATCTGGGGCCCGTGGCAAATCTTTTGATGGGCCCCATAGCAAATTATTTTGATGGGGCCCAATCGCAAAAATCGTCACCTACTAAGTTCAAATTTAATAGTACCGCGGAAGTAGTTAAAAAAAAAAAAGTAATTAGCAGCCCATTAACGTCAAACTACTGGGCACAGGCCTTCTCACTCCGAGGAGCGAGGGTTTTTAGAGCTGCCCACCACGCTGCTCCACTGCGGATTGGCAGGCATAGTACACAAGTGCACTCTCTATTCTTTCACTCTCATAGACCGATGTGACGGGCATCCGACACGACCGGAGAGAGATCAGGCGCAGGACCGACGGCTTAACGTGCTCTCCGAGGCACGGGGGTGGATCACACCGCCAACTTCCCAACTTCGGGCAAATATTGAGAAAATCTTAAATAGAAAACTCAATATTGATTTTTAATTTGGCTCGACTCGGGACTCGAACCCAGGACCTCATATCTGTAGTCGAACATGCTATCCACTAGACCAATAAGGCAGTCTTTAAGTAGTTATCCAACTGTAATAATAATGTTATTTTCAAGAGCATGGGCTTATACTCTCACTGCTCTGCTAGAGAGACTTCACATTCATCTTCCATTCGCCTTTCGATGAATGAACAGGTAGAAGGTATTTGTTAGGAAAAAAATATTGTTTCTAGCTTTCTGTTCAAAAAAGTGTCCATTAAATAATCAAAGTTAAAAGATCGGGCCGTAGAAGTTTCAATAGGCAGAATAGTCAAGTCACGTAACCTGACTTGTCCCATGTGCTTGAATTACCTCTTGGGCTGGGCCCTTTTGGGCCAGGGGCCCGTGCCATTTTGTCAGTCCTGCCACTCTATAGTTACGCCCTGGCTTGAAAAGTCAACCGGATTAACCGGATTAACGAAAAGATAACCGGATGTGAGCGAGTTTCGCAGGTAAGAGGTAATTTACATTTTATGGTTTCTACACAACATCGCTTAGAACTAAAATCTCTTGCTTGGTGATACGTCTTTGTTGATAGGGTGGTAACTAGCCACGGTCGAACCAAATTCAGATACAGCAAACTATTATTGAATCCAGAACCTCTAATAGCGAGGCAGTTAATCGCACCATTGCACGTTCAACATATATATATTTAGGAACTATTTAGAAAGGTTAAACTACACAACCATATGGTACTGGAATTCTAAATATGGTCTCACCTATTAGTTCCATTGTTTAGTTGCCAATCAAACAGTTGAATGCATTGTTTTTTTGCTAGTATAGGAACATTGATATGTTACATATGATTAAAACGTCTAGTATTAGTCAAATTAATTGTGTTTGCTAAAGTATAACAATGGTATTATAATAATTTGTTCGAGTGTAAAAAAATAAAGCGCCTACGATTAGGAATAAATTGTTTGTATTAATTTTCTTACACAGAAGTCTTAAGTAGGATAAATGTAGAAAATTACGTATAAGTTTAAGAAAACAGCAACTTTTTCTTATTAATCAATTATTCTTGTACAGAATTATGATTATTATGAATGTATATTTTTTACAAGAAAATCGTTGTAGACAAGACGCTAATTATAAGAAAAACTCCGTTTGCAGGAGTCATTTAACTGTTATTTTTATTCGTAAAATATAAGTGCATAATATAAAAATGTTATAGTTCAAATTTAATCATTCAAATCTTTTATAATTTAAATGTTTTACGCAAAATATTAAGCGTCTTAAAAAATCTCAAACGTAAACTTTTTTTTGACGGCAAGATACCGTTTGACTGTGATATTTTCTGTTGGTAATGGATATATAAATATTAACAGAGAACACAGTCTAAGATATTAATAAGAAGTCATTTACCTTTTAATGATTTCTACACCATACCGAAAAGTGGATTTAAGAAAACCCGGCTTCAATTCCTGGCCGGACATATACGAGGTGTGTTCAAAAAGTATCGCGAATTTTGAATTTTCGCGGGTTACGTATATTCGAATTTCGAATTTTTTGTACAGGAAATTGTATACAGGAAATAGTATTTGCGCTGATGAGAGGTTTCCGCTGTTACTGTTCACCTAATCAGTAAAGATAGATCGACTGGTGTAGTGGCTCCAGTATTCGCTTTGCTAATAGAGGTTTGGCCTCGATCCCTGATAGGGCGAATTTAGAAAATTCCATTCTCTTATTGGTATGAGTCGGGACTGTAAGAGGCTTCGGCCACGGCTATTTACCACCTTACAAGCAAACACGTACCGCCAAGTCAAGAGATTTGTGTTCCGGTACGATGTTGTACAGAAACCTTAAGAGGTAAGTCGCCTCTTACCACACTGGCACGCTTCCATCTTAGACAGTATCGTCACTTACCATCATGTGAGATAACAGTGAATATATTTATGCCTATCAGCTATAAAAAAGACAATTCTTAATATCAATCCATCTAGTAGGAATCTATAAACAATTTTTAAATGTGGTCGCTATACTAGCTTTAAAGCCTCTTCCATAACTATTTGTAAATAGTAAAAAAAATATAACTAATTATATGTTTCGTATAGGCGTATTTAGTCGTAAAGATTTTGCAGTAAATTCATATAAAACATGTTAGAGCGATGAGCGAGAAACGTATAATTAGGTATTGCACGTGCCTCTCGGTCGTGTTTTGACTTTCGGTAATAAACAATCACGGTACGATTCACGTAACTTATGACCTCCATTGCCAAATGGTTGCGTAAGTTAGGTAACCAGGTGAACCTGATACAAACACATCCGAATTCTGAATACTAAACTTCTTTACCAAATGTTTTTGTATATATAGTAAGTAACTGTGATAAGAGAACGTTGTGGTATAAAAGAAGACGTAGTGACTAAAATCGAGAAAGGTATGCTTAGATGGTTTGGGCATGTAGAGAGAATGAGTGAAAGGAGACTTACAAAAAGGATTTATGAGTCAAGAGTGAATGCGAAAGTTGGAAGGGGAAGACCAAGGCGAACGTTCCTGGACCAAATCCAGGACATTTTAAATAACGGCCAGGTCAAGAGTACTCTAAACCGACGAACTTGTATGAAAGGTTTAATGAGAATGAAAGAAGCGAAGGAGATATGCAAGGATCGTGGCAAGTGGAAGGACGTGGTCTCTGCCTACCCCTATGGGAATGAGGCGTGATGCTATGTGTAAGTAGCAGCCCGTTAAAAGTAGGAAAGAGGGTTTTAAGAACATAGACCCATCACGCTGCTCCATTGCGGATTATTAGGCGTAGTACACAAATGCATTCTTTATTCCTTCACTCTCACATTCCGATGTGTCGGGAATCCGACAGGTTAGAGAGAGATCAGACGCAGGACCGACGGCTAAACGTGCTCTCCAAGGCACGGGGGTGAATTATACCGTCAATTTCCCTACTTCGGGCAAAGATTGAAAAAATCTTAAAAGAAAACTGGGACTCATCGTGTTTGTGGGCTAAAATGCCAACCACTAGACCAATGGGCAGAGAATTATTTAAGTATAATGAAAATACAATAACATCTTAATTGTTTATTTGACTGTATTAATATCAGGTGTATAAGGGAAGGAATAAAGAAAGGATTTCATTAACGGTTGAAAATTCTAACAAGACATATATATGTGAAGTAACAGTAGGAATTTTACATACAAAGGGCAGGTTACTCCATAAGAGAGACCTCTTCTAGAAAATTTATAAATGGGAGAATTTAATATAAATTCGGAGGTATATTACATTTACAATTTTTTTTAAATATGATAATGCTTGAGCAAAAAAGCATTACAAAAAGTCATTGGAAAGTCAAATAGGATATGTTAGTTACACTGTAGAGTTAGTAAATCTTACTTAACTAACTTAATAGCTATAGTAAATTATAATTATTCAACTAAATACTCTAAATGACCCCTAATTATATTAAGTCTACTATACAATTCTTACTTTGTCGATGAAAGTATGTCAAACATAAATTGCCTACAACGTTTACGCTACATTACTAGACATTTAATTTTTAAATATTGTGTTTAATGTCTATGTAACGATTTTAAAGGCCTACTATTAGTTTTACACTCTCCTATATATATCTCTCTGTTTAATATTGTCCAATGTTTAGTGAAATACGTTTTAAATTCATTTACTAGTTTTAAATAATTTTTTTAGAAGAACACTTGATGTTAACACAGTTCTTAGGAGGAATTGACTATATTTATTTTTAGATTACTTGCTTATTTGTAACATAGATAAACCAAGTCATATAATCGTTCTATAATTTGAAGGGCTACTTAGAAGATAAAAAAGCGTGGAAGTGATTGAATTGCTCTAATCGAACTAGAATAAATTAAAAATATATATCGTAATGATGATGGGAAAAATGGAACCCTCATAACTTTAGATTCAAAGTTGTCGTCTTTTATATAATCATCTGTACAGTGAATTATTTGAGTAAATAAAAGTAAGTAGCAGCCCATTGACGTCCCACTGCGGGGCACAGGATTCCTCACTCATATGAGTGCGAGTTTTTGGAGCATAGACCCACCACGCTGCTCCACTGTGGATTGGCAGGCATAGTACATAAGTGCACTCTCTATTCCTTCACTCTCATAGTCCGATGTAACGGGAATCCGATATGAACGGAGAGAGATTGGGCGCAGTACCGACGGCTTAAAGGCACGGAGGAGAAGCATACAGCCAACTTCCTAACTTCGGGCAAATATTGAGAAAATCTTGAATGTCTGTAGTCGAATATGCTAATCATTAGACCAATAAGGCCGTGAAATAATATAAAGAAGTAACTGCATTTGACGATTCAAAAGAGCTTTTAAAGTCTATAAAGAACAATATATAGAATTTTTTGAAGTTAAATTGAACATCAACATTGAATCATTGAAGTTAAATTGAGTCAAAAAAACCATTTAACATGTATGTTTAAGATGTGTCTCAATAATAAAATTCTTATATCAGTCGCACTAGGGATATAATTATTAAACACTTTCTATGTGAAATTTTATATCATAAATGTTACTTTATAAATATTTATTTGTTATAAGGGGAGCAGCAGCGGAGGCAAAAAAATTTTATTCTACAAAAAAGAGCAGTTAGTGCAGTTTTTGGTAAAAGACCCCGTGACTTATTGCGAAACTATTTTAGGGAGACCGGTATCTTGACGCATCCGTCAATATTCATATATATAAATATTTTGTACATACGTAAGCATTTACACCTAGTCAAAAAGAAGTCTGGTTGTCATATGTATAATACATGGAGAAAAGAAAAGATACAATCGGACTTCTTAAGACTAGCTAAGACCAGCAAGTCCTTTATTGGCAATGGAATTTGCATCTGTAATAAAATCCCAAGCACAAAAAAATTTCAATTTAGCATGGTTATTAAAAAAATCCTTATGAAGAAGGCCTACTATAGTATAGGTGACTTTGTTAATGACAAACGGATCTAGACTTAACTGATGTAACATTTTAAGCTGATTATAGTGTAAACATTGTAATAATAATTGCAATGGTATTTGGTATATAGATATAATTTATAACGATGGGTGTGTAAAAGTTTATATAATATAAGTAACATAAGTGCTGCATTGCAGCCTAAATTGAAAAGAAATTATAAATAGATAAATAAAAATTCTCTCGCCTTTGAAGTTAATTTAGATTTCAATTTCGGTCGTTTAGTCTTACGCACACAAAGTTTTGATGTGAAACATTTATAATGCGTGTAAGACTGACATAGCGTGGCGACGCTTCGCCACGTTGCCTCTTTCCACTCGGTTTGCCATCTCTCTCGCTTCATCTGTCTATAGTATATACAGTTTTTCGTTTACTACGGTAGACTTTGCTAAAAAATTCAATGTTTCACATCTTCACAAGCGCCCCGTGGCAGATACGTTTTTTAAATATTAATATCTTTATACATTATTATTACTTCTAATAAGTGTGAATTTGTCAACGGAAAGTTTAACATCTTATTGCTATATCTATGCAATAAAAAGTATAAATCTTTTAAGGTTGGCTCTTTATAACCTATTTTATGCTAAACAAATTTGTTCCATATGGTTTGTAGATGGAGTTGCGCGTAATAGGCAGAATTATACCACTATAATCTCCAAATATCAAACATTAAAATTTTCAAACTATGCTTAGCACACTACAAAATTATAAATAGCTATAACTCACCGGTAAGAGGTCAATATGCATAAAAATAGTATGTAAAAACATCGTTTCGTTTAGGGAAGACGCACATTAATGGGCGGTTGTACGGCTCGACGCGATCCAAGGTCATGGTCAGCCGAGGTTGTTTAACGAATGTAAACGTAAAAAAATATTCAACGGCCTTTCTGGCGAAGTGATGCGAGTACTCGCTTTGCTGGCAGGGGTTCTGGGATCGATTCCCGGGACCTCTACTAGCAAATTGATAAAATTGTTAAATTTTAATATGTCTGAAATAGGACTAGAAAAAGATTTGAATTACAGTTCATTGCTGGGTAGAAACTATAATAGGTAAATTGCCTCTTACCCGATGAACCATTTTCGATCTTATCCTTCGCCATTACTTACTATCAGGTGAGATCACAGTCAATGGCTAACCTGTCAGCAATAAAAACAAAATGCTTCAGTCAAAATTGAAACAAAGTCAAACCAATTTCAAGCGAACTATACGTTTAATCTTTATCTAGAGTATATTTGGGTTGAGCATAAGTATTTTAAATAAGATACCCGCATCACTTTTGGGTTTTTTTCAAATAGTTTTAATAAAAATCTTAAAAACGTCCTATTGCAAAAGGCATATTATAATGTTGAAGTTTATTTAAGCGACAAAGATGTTTGCACTTGATTCCTGGAGCACATGAAAGCTAAATACCTTGTAACATACAAAAACTATAAAACTATATTTAAAGAAGTTTCTGGTCAGTTTTTAGTCGGCGGAATCAACTTTCCGACCTGGCGGTAGATGTGTCACCAGAGGACAATCTAATGACGATTAATAAAGACTATTTTGATTTGAACTTCATGTGTGGAATTTTATTTCACGATATTTTTTGCTATAACTTCTAATAATCGTATTAATGATTGATGACTATACCTTACCAATTAAGATGATATTCCTAAACCTTTTATATGTACTCTTTCTATTAGTGAATCCTGCGTGAAAGTCTAATAGCTTTGAGTTTATTTCGAATAACGAAAAGAAATTAGTTAATATTAGATATACCAACACATTTATCACAATGAAGTTTTGTTAAATGAAAGTTTTATTGGACTACGATTTGTTTTAAGCAACTGAAAATCTTTTGTTATTAATATTTTACGAAGTATTTTATGTGTCTGAACCTGTGAAGACGTAAATTACTATTGAATTGTTAGTTAAATTATTAAATGAAGTGACTATAATAATAGAGCATCATAATAACAATAAAAACAAAAGGGCAAAACAGTATAATTTAGTATTAGCTCTTATCGTCAAAATCGTTAAATCTATCAATTTCTTATATCAAGATAAGAAGATATTTCATTTAGTTTAGGATTATCATTTAGTTTCACTACTTAAATGATGTTGAAACAATATTTGGATAGTGCCTGTTATTAAAAGGATGCTCGGAATCACTTCCGTGATTTAACCGGTATCAATTACCGTATAATAGATTCACATTGAACAATGGCTTGTTAAGAGCAAAAACAAGTCCTAATTATACATTTTAATATAACATAATGATGCGTGATTGTGTATATACAGTTAGTAGTCACTTAACAGTGTAAATTAATTCCGTTCATATAACAATACACAGCTTGCAATTTCAACTTTATCACAAGGTTACTTGCATGTATATGTATTTAATTTATTCTAAACGATGTTAAAGCTTAAAGCTTAGATATCGATTGTGTGGGTGGTAAACGATTTTGACGACTCTATATTTATATATTTCAACTACATGACTTAACAAAAAAGTATGATTTTTTGGTAAATTATGCACGAAAACGAAAAGAACATACCCTTTTTCTACTGTGCGGTGTTTGATCCTAAAGCGCCCGTATATCTGAGGGCACGCTTTGAGTTCCTTGACCAGTCTCATAATCGAAATAAAAAAAAACTTAGTTTTCAAAATTCCTTGTCACTATACCACTTTTTTTTCCAAAATCGTTCTCATTTAAATTCTTCGTCTTTGGATCTCACTGCCTTTCTATATGAAATATGCTCAGGCCCACAATTTATTTAAAAAAGTGGTAAAGTACTTCCTGTCCAAGAAAATTGATTAATTGATACTGTTATTATTAATTACTATGAGTGTTATTATTATTAGTTGTAAATGGTTTTAGTACATTCTCTGCTTCATTTTTATGTGTTCTTTTAAGCTTTTTTGGTTGTCTGGAAGAGATAGCTATTTCAGCAATGAGGCCACCAATTGTACTCCATAATGTACGAGTATATGTTTATGTCTTAACTGTATTGTATTGTATAGGTCTTAAAAATTTCATTCCCCAAGAAATTTAGACATCTAAATTACATGTAATATTGGTTATACTATCTAATGCAATCCAAAATTTTCAGCGAATAGCAGAACATAGAATAGTTTATATTTTTTTATGTTAATACTCATACCGCCCAAAACGACTTTTACAACCGGCTCTACATTAAAATTGTCTTTTTTGAATTGTGTCACTATTCTTTCAAAGATAAGATATGTTAAATAAGCAAAAGATTGAAACGTGTACAAATGTCAAATGTAGTAGCGTGGTCTATGGGTCGATATTTCATTCAGTCAGACAGCTATCGTTTTATATATTTTTATATGGATTACCAGGTTATGTAAACTGTTACGCCAGTGATAAGATCAACATTTTAACATTGATTACAGGTATTATTAAATATTAATATCTGACGTTTACTTTTGAGGTTGTTTCTTTACAATGTCACTATCATGCATAATGTGCTTGCAATAAATTAATTAATATACGACAGATTAAGTATTGTAAAAGACAATTTAAACGCCACAAAGCAATATTAATTTGTTGTAAGTATTATTGTTTACCAAAAGCTTTATTTAAAACTATCTTCGTTATGTCAACTATCTTAGTTATGACAACTTTTCATATCCCATCTAAACGAATAAATAAAGTTTGAGTGTCTGTTTGTTATTTCAAATGAACTGCTATTCACTAAATACATACGAAAGTTTATAAATAACAATAATTTTTTACATTTTAAACCCTGTCTATTTGTTGCGGTTAATCTCTGAAATGGCTGGAATGTTATAAATAGATCCGAATAGCTAATTTATTAAACCTTGTTAAAATTTTCAGTTTGTTTACAATTGAGTTTACAACAAGGGAAGCTTATGAGTATCCACGTTTTTTTCATGTGTAAAGCAAAAAAATGTAGAGTAATAAATTCAAAAATAAACTTTGCTTTTTACGTCAATAAAATTAAAAAATAAAGGCAAATTTAAGAGAATAACACCTCTACTTCATAAAGGCATTGCAATAAATCAGATAACGCGGAAAAATAAAAACAGGAAAGTAGCATTTAATGTTCAAGTTCAATCACAATGACGAAATATACAATATATAGTTTTATGTGTATATATTTTTATACTAAAAGTTTAAGGAAGATTTAATTATTATTAATGTTTTATTTCCGGCATGCTAGTATCAGATATAGTACGTAGTATTTTTGCCAAGATTTGGCCATTTAATGCCTTCTTCACATAATCGTAGCGAACCAAATATTTGTAATTTACTATTGCATTTTGCTTGGCGGTACGCTTTTACTGATTGGGTGGTAGCTAGCCACCACCGAAGCCTCCCACTAGTTAAGATCAAGACAAATTTTAGATCGTGGTTCTCTAAATATGTTCTGTCAGGTATTAAACTCAAGAACTCTACTAGCGTATTGCTATAGCTTCTTTTTGTGTTGATTTTAATGTACATTTTGATTCATCTATTTAAAAAAACTGAGTTCAAGTAATTTAAAATGCGAAGGCTTAATAAGGACAAGTTGGAAATTCTGGTTTTAATAATTATTTTGTTAACTTTAAAAACATCATTATTACTATACCTTATTTAGAAGTACTTCATTTCCAATTAACAAGTTTGGTCTTATCAACGGTTACTGCGAATAATTATTATAAGACAATTAGTGTATTTTAATAACTGATTTGTCAGGCGTATATTTATTATTAATAATTAGAATGATTTAAAATAAAATTTAAATGATGATGACAAAATTGAAAGTGACTTTGGTACGTCATACGTATTGTATAACGTCCCAAAGTATTTTCGGTGTTAAAATATGGACCATTACCCAAAATATAAAAGCTTTTGAAGTGTGGGAATATATCTTTTAGGATATTGTGGACATAACATAAGTACGGAAAAATGCAGATGGTAAATGGAAAAGCAGAAATCTTAAAACGTATTAGGAAATGCAAAGTACGAACGTGAAGGTGCAGTTAATACAGGGGGTTATACAAGGAAGAAGTTCCCATGGAAGAAACCGAATCTTATGGCTAAAAAATCTTTGGGCTTTAACCTGAAGTCTAGACCCTTATTTTACGCAACTGCGTCTGACTTGAATGACAGTTGAACAGAAGTAAAAGAACTGAAAATGTCTGTGTTACGCCCAGTTATGATAAAAGTGTTACTAGCCTAAGTGATAGCCCATCGAAAGTTCAAAAACTTAACACGTACGTGGTAAGCCGCGTTAGATATTTATTACGAACAACTATGTCTAAAATTCCGATAGCTTAAATAATTGATGGACCACAAGAAGAAGAACATCTGTGTTATTTCAGCAAAGATTAATACTTTATTCTGCATATTAATAGTAAACTTCTCTTAATCAGATTTCAGCCATTTGCGCTGATATCTTATAATACACAACCGCATGCATAAATACACATGTTCTCTCTATTTTTTTACTAGTATAGTCCGATAAGACGGCAAATTCTACAATACTGGAGAGATATCAGGCGCAGGACCGGAAGTTTAAATTTGCATATGATGCACACAGACAACTTCCCATCTTTTGGGAAATACTAAGAATTTCTTAACAGAAAACTCAATATAGCTTTTGAGCTCATGATCTTTAGCGGAATAAACTAATCACTAGACCAATGAGGCAGCTAATTTTGCATATCATAACTACATTGATTAACAAAATAGCAACAAGATACACCAACGCAGTTCATAAATCAACTTCAGTTATGTCATTACCATGTCTCAGCGGCAAGCCATCGCATCGAATCACTAACCTTGTTCCATGAATGATGTCATTTTGTGATCATGAACAGTGCCGGCGTTTGTTATGCACTAGTGATAAATCGTGTTTGTTTTTGGTGGGTATAAATCATATTAAGCTTTGCAATATGCATATAAATTGTAATATGCCCAGTTGTGCTGTAGTTTTCATTTCAATGTGTATTACTTATACTCTTAGACCTTGTTACTTTTCGCGTACTCCCATCTTGCATACACAATTTTAATACAAGATATGAACACAAATCTGTAATCCCATATTTTAGAGTGAAGAAGGTTCAGAAAAAATTTGTCGGGTTGAGCATATGCATTTTTTATAAGATTTAGGTTAGTTTTAGATTTGCCTCCGCATAATTTTTAAGAAATATGTGAAAAACATACTTTTACAAAATATATATTATAATTTTGAATATAATTTAAGCGAATAAAAAATGTTTGGACTTGATTCCAGTCGCACACAGAAGCAAAATATACATATTGTAACATATACAACTATCTTCAAAAGAGTAACCGTTGAGTTTCTTGCCGGTTTCTTCTCCGCAGATTCAACTTTCCGAACCAGTGGTAGGTTTGTTATCAATGGATAGACTACTGATGATTCAAAAGTGCTTTTTTCGTCTACTTGAATAAAGAATATTTTGATTTTGCATTATCAGAAATGGAAATTCTTAACTTTGAATCGTGTTCCATAGTAGTTTTTAGTTTATAATATCTTCAATGATTTATAACAATTTATAAGCTTATGTTATATAGCTACGTTTGTATATTTATGCTATTTTAAATTTCAAGTATTTATTACCCATTTTCTAAAAGAAATGAAATATTTAAATATAGAATTAAAATATATCATTTATTCTAAATTTCTTTAAATATTTTAAGTTAATTTAAATTAAAATTATAAAAGGATAATCTGTCTTTTTAGCCTCCCGAAATGACAATTAAAATTTTATTACCACTATTAAAAAGTATTATCGTTGTACTAATAAATTACTATTTCATTAAGTTTAATGTCTGACGTAATCGTAATTTGCAAATTTTTAATATTTAATGTGAAATATATTAAAATTTTATACAAATACTTGTGTTTCTTTTAAACCATTCCTAGAAAAAGTATTTGGTATTGCAGTAATATTCGTTAATAACGGATGCCGGGGAGGGCATCGTAAACAATTTACCTAATGATGGCATGACCACGACTTAGCATAATTACGTCGACAGCCTTCACGAATGTACCGAGCGACACATGTCAATGTAAAAGACGTCTTAGATACCTATAAATTTGTCCAATATTATTATAGACTACAAGCCCATGGATAAAGTTAACCTGTGAAATGAACAAACGTGAATAACGCTTAGAAGGCTGTTACTATATCATAAAAGACCTCTGAGCGCTATGCCGTCATTTATGAGCGGTACAGGTGAGTATGTAAGTAGCAGCCCATTAACGTCCCACTGTTTGGCACAGTCCTCCTCACTCCGAGGAGCGAGGGTTTTTAGAGCATAGACCCACCAAGCTGCTCCACTGTGGATTGGCAGGCATAGTTCACAAGTGCACTTTCTATTCCTTTACTCTCATAGTCTGATGTGACGGGAATCCGACACGACCGGAGAGAGATCAGGCGCAGGTCCGATGGTTTAACGTGCTCTCCGAGGCACGGGGGTGGATTACACCGCCAACTTCCCAATTTCGGACAAATATTGAGAAAATCTTAATAGAAAACTCAATATTGATTTTTGAATTGGTCCGACCCGGGACTCGAACCCAGGACCTCATGTCTGCAGTCGAACATGCTAACCACTAGACCAATGAGGCAGTTCACAGATGAGTACGTGATTAAATATTTTTTTTTATCGTAATACATCTATTTGTTACTATTTATAATAAACGGCTTTAGGATACAACGGTAATTATATCAAAATAGTTTCCGTACATATTTATGATCTTACACCAATTATTCACATTTCAGGATTTACTGAGTTATTGCTGATGTAAGATCCTAACTTTATGTACAGCAACTTTTTTTTTAACATAATGTTATTAAATATTACCGTCGTACTCTATAGCCGTTCATTATAAATGGTAACAAATAAAAGAAAGTAAGTGAGTAGCAGCTCATTAACGTCTCACAGGCCTCCTCGCTCATATGAGAGAAGGTTTTTACAGCATAGACCCACCACGCTGCTTCACTGCGGATTGGCAGGCATAATGCACAAGTGTACTCTCTATTCCTTCATTCTTATGGTCCGACGTGAAGGCAATCCAACACGACCGGAGAGAGAAATCAGGCGCAGGACCGCTGACTTAACGTGCTCTCCGAGGCACGGGGGTGGATCACACCGCCAAATTTTTCCCAACTTTGAGAGACAAATATTAAGAAAATCTTAATAGAAAACTCAACATTGATTTCGAACTGGCCCGACACGGGACTCGAACCCAAGATTTCATGTATGTAGTCGAACATGCTAACCACTAGACCATAGCGTAATCCACGTGGGTTTATTTCACTGGTTATTTTTTTCCATGGGCTTGTAGTCTGTTATTCGATAGACACTGATACTAAATTAGATGTTGAAACGTATGGCTTCTACTATGTTTATTTTACTCATTTGTTGCAATCTCTATAACCCTTTGCTTGGAATAAATCTATAAATAGCGATAGAGCCGCCTTATTGTACTGATTTGTCTTTTATTTTAAGTGTTCCCTTTTTGTATATTATTTATGTGGTACAATATAAGTATTTCCTCTCAATTATAATCTAGCACGAACTTCTTAACCTCTTTACAAAGTAGCTTGCAATAGCGCTTTAAGTTTCTCAAAATACCTTTAATTAATAAATTTATATTTCAAAAAGAACTGTTTCAATATGAAGTCATCCATTACCACTTAAAAATGTGTTTAAACTGGAGTGAATGAATAAAACAGTATTTCATTAACAATTATCAATTTTGGACAATAACGTTTGAGATTTTAATATGCATCATCTTTATGGTGCTTGTTAATACCATAAATATTTGAAGAGGGACTAACCATTCCTAAGTTACTTTCATTGCTAATTAATAAGGGAAAGTTACACCGAAATTGGGCTCTGGTGCAAAGTTTATAAATTCTGGATTATGGTTTCAAAGTCAAAATATATAAATGCAGTACAGAAAATTCAGTAAAATAAACGTTTTAAAAATGTTTAGATTGTTATTTTTCGTCATTTATTACCGAATCTTTCTGACGTCATATATACAAGCTCACTTTTGTACAACGGTGGTTTATATTTTTCATTATTATTGCGGCTAAATATATTTTATTAACAACTTAAAACATTTGAATAACATAAACGTAATTATGAGATTAAAATGGAAACAGTTTATTACAATTATATATATTTTACAAAACACGTTTTCGCTTTTCATATGAAAATAAACACTAAAGGGAAATCTTAGAATGGTAGTAAAGCTAGTGAATGTTAAGACTCATACCATCTCAACATAAATGACATTGTTATATCACAAAAGTACTAACATAAACTAGAGAAAGGGCCCTTCTTTGATACTAAGCGCTTCCTTGTTTGTATTAGAAAATCGTTCAAAGGAATAAATTCTACAGAGATGGTGTATTACTTAAATAAAGTAAGAGATTAATTATTTAGTCTGCTATTTTGTGTTAGCAGAATTTTGTGTTATTGTAATAGTTCATTGTAAACTTGCCAGGACCATCACGCTGGTGTCAATTGTTGAAAAAATTAATAAAGAATATGCCTTTTATTTAATATTTTTCGGACGATAAAAAGCTCTATTTCATTTATTTTTTTCAAATATTAATATATATTTTTTTTCAAATTCGTACTATACAAATAAATGTCCATAGAATATAATCAAAATATCTTTATTCAAGTAGGCCTATTACAGCACTTTTGAATCGTCAAATATGATTTTTTTCCACACAATAATTCTAAGGTAAGTTTTGATGATAGTATTAAGAACGACTTAAAATCTAAAGTTGCTAGGGTTCCTTCACGTCCTGATTTGAGAAGAGCCCACAACAAACTCAGTTGGGTATTTTGTATTTTTTTTGTTACCATCATTATTACAATATTATATTGGTTTAATATATTTCAATTCAAATTAGAGCAGTTCGTTGACTCTAACGCGTTTCTATCGTCTAAGTAATCTTGCAAGTTAATAATATGATTTTTCTATCAACGTTCTTTTAACAAAGACTTGAATTTATTAATTGACAGCTGTAAAACGTCTTGTGTGAGTTTATAACAGAAACGTATACAGTTACCTTTTAATGAGTTGTTAATTTTATGCAGCCTACTAGAATTCATAACAAACTTGTTTTTGCTTCTTAAGTTATATGAAATACATTCACTGTTTTTATTAAAAGAGTCAATGTTTTTATGTACGTACAACAAGTTTTCTAATGTATATACGTAGTGAACTGTCATTATGTTAACTGCCTTGAATTTGTTTCTTCTTGAATATTAATTTATGCTATCTTTTTATAGATTGTCTGGATTAGAGCTACATTGTAACGCAAAGTATAATGTCACACTTGTACTAGATACAAGAAAGGGCATGCATAGTAGTTACCAGTAAGTAATTGCATAATAATATGCATTAATTGTGTGGGTGTGACTGTAATGGCAATCAGAATAAGCGTGCACAAATTCCGATTTAGATAAGATAGACTGTAACTAATCTTCTTGACGGTGAAACTGCTAATCGAGTTTAACCAAACAATATTAAAGTGCCATCCAATTTCTACAATAAGCTCACATACTTCCTATACATATCTTTTGAAATATTCAATCGTTAATAAAATAATACAGCGACATTTATTGAAAGTTCACGTAATGTTTAAAAGTTTCTTTTTATAATGAGTTTAATAAGTCAGTCATCGTTCAAAGTTATCAGGTCTGAGTTCTACTGTCTTCTAAATTTGCTAAGCATCGAATAAATGGCTTTAAGTCCTAAAGAGTACGCAAACAAAGTTGGGAGAGTCACCTAGTATTATAGATTCTTTCGAAGTAATATAGACTCAAAACGGATTGTTTTACGGTAGTTTGAAATCATTTATCGGGAGTAAATACAGAAAATTGTGTCAAGTACTCAAAGGTGATTAATAATGATTGTGTTAGCTAGGTCTTGTTTAATTTGCCGGTAGTCAAGTAACCTGACCAGGAACAACTAGAAATTTATCATTTTCTAAATTAACTCTTCCGGCACTATCCTGTGCACTTGTCTGTAGAAATATTCCTATAAATCAGTGCTTATATAATTTGTTTCATAAATCTCAATATTCAGTAGCTATACCTTTTAAATAGTTTAGGTAAACAGTGGTGCGAGTACTCGTCTTGCTAGCACAGGCCCCGGGTTCAATCCCCGGTAGGGCGAAACTAGAAAATTGTATTTTCTAAATTCTCTGAGTCTGGTGGAAGGCTTTGGACGCGGCTAGTTAACACCTTACCAGCAAAGACATATCGCCAAAACAAAGAGATTTGTGTTGGGGTTTGATGCTGTGTAGAAACCGTAAGGGATATATCGCCTCTTACCCAGATTAGCGCTTCCATCTTAGACTGTATCATTATTTACCATCAGGTGAGATTACAGTCAAGTGCTAAACTGTCTGCAATAAAAAAGGACTCATTTTGGTAGTAGAGGTTCCTGGGTTCATTCCCCGGTATGGCGAATTTAGCGAATTGCAATTTCTAGTTTGCCTGGACTGGTGGGGGACTTTGACCGTGATTAGTTACCACCCTACCTTCAATACGTACCAAGGGATAAGCTAGAGATTTGTATTCCTGTATGACGCTGTGTAAAAACCATAAGAGATAAATTGCCTCTTACCAGACGATCGCGCTTTCATATTAAACAGTATCATCACCATCTGGTAGTACCACAGTCAAACGCTAACCAGTCGGTAATAAAAATAGATAATAATCTTTGCGACTAACTAGCTCATCCCGAATCTGTGCGGATATAAGGAAATCTGTAATGGAAATAGTGTATTCAAACTCAGATAGTTTTGAAAATCTCGATGTGCAAGCGAGTGAATGGGTTTAGTCATTTACACCACTAAACCGACTATCACTAACCATCTTTGCATTATTGCAATTGTAATAAAAGCAATTTCTACACATTGGTTGAATGGTTTGAAAGTCTATAGAAGATATAGATAGGAACGTTTCTTATGTTATATAAAACAGTTTAATATTACAGCGGTATTAAAATATATGATATATTACAAATGATTTGCTAAAGATGTTTGCTGCACGATAGGTAAAAAGCTAAGGTAGCAAACCATTAACGTCCTGCTGGGCACAGGCCTCCTCACTCATAGGAGAGAGGGTTATTAGAGTATAGCCCCACCACGCTGCTCCACTGCAGGTTAGCAGGCATAGAACAAAGTGCATTCTTAATTCCTTCACTCTCATAGTTCGATGCGATGGGAATCCGACACGAGCGGACAGAGATCAGGTTGTCTGACAGAAATGTTTTTATTACATATATTATAAGGCTTAATTGTGACATCACCTAATGGTCTGTGATTCAGTCTGAAATGTCAATGTTCTTACATAGTACTAATAGAGGTAGGCTGTAAACGTTTCTACATATTAAATATCATCTGGGAATGTAAAAATTTTGCTTAAAATACGCATTATTAATAGAGATTACGACTGAAACCCCCACTAGCAGGGATTTGAATGAATTAGGAAATGCAATTTCCTATTTTTTTGTCATGACGGGAATCGGAGATACTACCTTTACTAGCAAAGCAACTCTTTAAGACCAGAACTTTCTCACAGTAAAATTTTAGCAATCTCGCTGTTGCAATGGAGTGAATTGTGAATTTCCCGGCGGTGTAAATTTAGGACGTAGCTTTATCTAATTTGTCTGTGGCTGGTCTGGTGGGAGGCCTGGCTCTTGGCTAGTTACCATCCAACCAGCAAAAAAGCATAGCCGGGCAAAGAATTTGCCTTCGGGACAATGCTATGTAGAAATCATAAAAGAATACCTTTTACCAGGCTTGCGCGTTGCCATTTAAGATTGTATTATCATTTACCAAGAGGTGAGATCAAGTCAAGCGCTGACCTGAAATTACGTGAATTATTACTTATGTAGAATAAATTGATGTGTTAGGTATAAAATTAAATAATTCAGGGTTATTGTAATGAAATAAATGCTGGATAATTGTGTCAATGAACATTTATTCCTTTTAAATGGCAGCCAAAGAATGTGAAGCATAGTAATTACGAGTATCACTTATCTGATGGCAATTACGGCGATGACATTTGGCATCAATCTTTAAGAAATAAATACTTATTTAATTCAGGAGTAATTAATAAACAATTGTATTAATAATAAACTTTTTCTATAAAATTAAAAGTGCGTGCGTACAGTCGTAACTTGAACGGTTTGAATGTTTCTTTCTATATATAGAGCTTAAGAAGTTCATGCTAGGTGGTGTAATTATAGCCTACTTTTTATATGTTATGATGAAGGACGGATACAGGTGATGATAAAAAACTTAACATCCACTTAACTACAACTTTTCCGTACTTTGTGTAAAAATGTAGCTATAATAATTACAGAATCCGGTTATCTCTCGAAGCGGATCTCGAAATCTCTTTAACGAACTGTAACTAATGTACATTTAGTACATTTCTTGCGAAGAAGACACTGAATGTGCCGTCTTTGTATTCAGGTCACGACATCGTGAATCGGCGTGACAAACAGGCAACACGCGCTGTAAATAAAAGGAATTGGCAGCTAAAAGGATTGCTCAACTATTACGCACAAACAAACGAGACATTCTGATTTATTGCACCTTTTTACATGATGTTAGAGTATAATAAAAACAATATTTCTGAAGTAAAACTTCTTTAGCCGCAAGAGGGTAAAATTTTGATGAGGGTGAATCGCGAGATTAGCGTCACAAAGATCTGAAGCGTTTTTTTGAAGGTTAGGTAACTTTAACAATTACAAATAACATGTGGCATTTTAATTTGCCACTTGTCATTTAACAATTTAATGTACTGTTTTTCATAAAATATAAAATAGAAATATTTCATAAATTCTCTTTTTTAAATTATAAAACAAAATTTATTTAATAATTTCTACTATTGACAAAAAGCACGTGATATTTTTTATTTACAATTCGTCATTTGAGACATCAACAAATTATTTGTTCTAATTTTCGACACTTTTAATATTTTAATGACAATTAAATTCATTAAGTTCCTAACATATCTTCCTTTTTCCCTCCCTCTAAGTCTTGGAAATCTAAAGTTTTAGATTTGTATAGAAATAATCAAGACTCAAAAATTTGTTTAGCATTTAAGTTTCACTTCTGACATGTGTACTTCGTGCAGACGTAATTTTGACTTTTTTTTCAATTCGCACTATTTAATTAAATTAATTTAAGTTCTAATACATTTTTTAAACTTTTAATGGTAGTCACTTGATGTTAATACAATTTTTTAATATTAAATACAATTCAATATTACTTTCCATCTATTACTTCACACTCCGACTAAATGTATCTTTTAAATTTCTGTTGAAGCTGTTAATTATTAATAAAATACAATTATACTTTTCTACCCATTGACTTTAGTTTAAAGGTATTATTTTAAAGATATTTGTTTAATATTAATTAAATATTGAAATTTAATTATATTATAATAATGATTTGATTCACATTAAAGGTTAAAAAGTTTCTTTCCGTTTAATAAATTTAAATAATCCGTGCTAGGTCTTGTAATTAACAATATTTTTTGTAAATTATTTGATTATATCAACAAATACGCATGTATATATACGTGTATTTACATGCCTGTGTACATAACATTGACTTAGTAAATTGTAAACATACTTCTTTTCCACTTTATCTTAAGTTATGTGTACATGAAGTAAATCTTATTATATAAAAATTAATCGCAAAATGTGTTGGTAAGCGCATAACTTGACAATGCCTGGGTCAATTTAGACAATTTTTTTTTAAGTATTCGTTGAAGTCCAAGGATGGTTTTTACGGCGAGAAAAGTTCGAATAACTGCAGGGGACAACCCTAATAACAGCCCTTTTCTGTTTTCCATACAAACTTTTTCTATGTCTGTCTAAACTTAGAGTCAATTTGAGCTTTTTTGCTATTCAATAAAATTCATAATAAATTACAAGTAGACACTATTGTCTAAGCAATGTAGGTGTGTTCCTAACATCAAATAGTCAATTTGCACTTTATTTCGCAGCACAAAGTTCAAAATCAATTGAATAGTCACTACCCGACCAAATTAAATAGTCACAATATGTAAGTGCTATAGATATTTAGTACTGCTGTAATTTCATACGTAAAACTGAAATCTGCCACATTTCAAATCTGTTTGACAGAACGAAGTCTGTCGGGTCTACTAGTGTATCAATAAAATTATATTATGTATACTTATACCTAAGATGAAGCTGTGGATTTAGTAAATAAATAAATGCTACAATTAAGATATCGTCTCAGAGAGTAATTCAGTAAGTGAAACGTATAATTAAACGTCTATATTCTTATTTATATCTAGTGAAATGCAATCTATACGTAATCAAAACAGGAGTCAAGAAAGGGGTATTTTACAAATGTCTGATATAGGAAAATGCTGCAGGCATATGCCAGTCAAATGCCAATTTATTTTCAAGACGCTTGTATATAGGATATGATTTAACATTTTGTTGCTAGCGATCTCAGGTTGTCTTGTAACTCGCCTGTCAAAACCTTATTTGTGTAACATCACGATTTTGTCCGCCATTACCGTTGTATGTTTCATTATTTCGAATTCAATTTCAAATATAGGGCAAAAGAAGATTATTTTAATATGAAATAATTAAAATACGCAACCAAGTTATTACGTGCAAATATATAATATTAATTCATTATTTTATATCTAAAAAAAGGCAAGTAGCAGCCCATTAAGGTCCCATCGCTGGGCACAGACCTCCTCACTCGTATGAGAGATTTGAATTGGCCTGACCTGGGAATCGAACCCAGGACCTCATGTCTGTAGTCGAACATGCGAACCACTAGATCAATGAGACAGTCATTTTATATCTACCTGCATTTCATTAATAAATTTCTGATATATCTGTATAAAATACCAAAAATTATTTTCAATCGAAAGTATATGACTAATGAAATCGATACGTAGTATAATCTTTTTTAACCGACTTCAAAAAAAGGAGGAGGTTATCAATTCGTCTGTATTTTTTTTTCTTTTTTTTATGTTTGTTACCTTATATCTCCCGAGTGGGTGGACCGATCTTGATATTTTTTTTAATGAAAGGTGGTGCTCGTCTTAGGGTACCATTTTTTTTAAATCCAGTTCTGATGGTGGCATCCATGACAAAACCGGATGAGTGTGAAATTTGCATTAAGCACGTGCGCGACAAATGCACGAATAACTCAAGATCACGCCAACCGATTTCGATAATTCTTTTTTTATTGGAAAGGATATAATTCAAGGGTTGTTTTGCTATAGTTTGGTTAGGTTCTGATGATGGAATCTATGACAAAGTGACGGAACTCTTCAATTCTTAGGAGCAAATCAACGATACTCGGCAGAATCTTCTATAAGCTAGCCGAATTATTGAGTTGCCTACCGTAACTTCGGTATGGTCAAGTGCTAGTCGTAGTAAAAAGATCAATGGATCTCCTCAACGGCTTACAGTAAGGGTGCGGTTTATGGCAAAAAATATCTGTACTCAAATAGCAATGAGCTTACGTTTGTTGCTGCATTGCAACACGTTTACTTCAGATTCACTAAAAATCAAAAAATAAATAATAAATTTTAAGAGAAAAAGAAACAGCCTTCAAAACAGACTTACAAATATATTGATATGCTCTAAAAAGTGAGAAATAATTGCGTATTAATATATTTGTAAGTCTGTTTAAAAGGCGGTTCTTTTTTTGTTAAAATTTTTATTTTTAATTTCACTTTCGAAGTTTCCTAGTATAATGTTCAAAAAACTTTTCTAGGCTGTCGTTATTTTGCTTTATTATTTGGAATGCAAGACACTTTTTCATTGTTATATAATTAGTAAACAAAGTTAATTTTTTCCTTTTACTGCACAAACAAGGAAAAAAATCATACAAGGCTATCTCCATGGAAAAAATATCGATGATAAAATAATTGAAATTTTAAGGTTATATATATGTCGGAGAATTAGAGAGAGGAAGCATAAAGCACAGGGGTGTAGAGTTCTCCGCCGACATCGTCAGTAATATCCATCCATCCATCATAATTCCATACTGTGGGCGTTCTTGGGTAATGTCCGTGCAATTAAACACTTTATTAATTAACTCAGATTTTTACTTACTTATAATGTTCAATCACTTAATGTTCCCTATACTAATTTACACAAACTCATTAACAATAATAGCTAGGACACATCAGTTCCAACAGTCGACCGCTCTGGCGGATCGCTACCCGAGAACTACCCAGAGATTCCCACCGAACTGCCACTATTGACTTTGTCCCACGCCGATAGACAGATGGCGCCAGCGTTCCACAGACACCTGGCCTCCGATATTTTATATCATCCTTTTTTCCATGTTTTAAAAAATATTGTTTTTTCGTTATTTATTCATAAAAATGATATTATGATTACAAAAACTTTAATAAGTACTGTTTTCCTTTTTTTACAGTTGAACATCTGTTCTATTCTTCAAATTATATGAATCTACAATACTATAATTAATCAAAAAATATACTTATAAGAATTTTTTTAACCGATACCATATTTGAAACTTCATATTAATCTTCATGTTCTTCATGTTAATGAAAACTAAATAGGCTTTAAATAATGTCACTTCGTTATTTCTACAAAAAAAGTTATTTTTATAAATAAATTAAAAATGTAAGCAAGCAAGTAGCAGCCCTATAACATCGCACCGCTAGGCACAGGCCTCCTTATTCCGAGGAACGAGGGTTTTTAGAACATAGACCCACCACGCTGCTCCACTGCGGATTGGCAGGCATAGTACACAAGTGCACTCTCTATTCCTTTACTCTCATAGTCCGATGTGACGGGAATCCGACAAGACCGGAGAGAGAACAGGCGCAAGGCCGACGGCTTAACGTGCTCTCCGAGGCACGGGGATGGAACACACCGCCACCTTCTCAACTTCGGGCAAATATTGAGAAAATCTTAATAGAAACCTCAATATTGATTTTTGAATTGGCCCGACCCGCGACTCGAACCCAGAACCTCATCTCTGTGGCCAACCATGCTAACAACTAGACCAATGAGTCATAAAAAACTGCATAGTATTTATTAGTGCCAACTAAAGTTATTATAATTTACACATCATATACTAAGTTGCAAATCATTATGTTGGAATGCTGTACACAATACTACGCGTTATGGAATTTATGGTGAGCTTTCGATACTTTGTTTTATTTATATGACTGCTATAATATTATTCCATGTACATAAAAGGAGCGAAAATTTAAATTATGCCAGGTGTTTTATCGATGTAATAAAGTAAAGGTAAGGTAAGTAGCAGCCCATTAACGTCCCACTGCTGGGCACAGGCCTCCCCGCTCATATGAGAGAGGGTTTTTAGAGCAGAGACCCACCACGCTGCTGCACTGCGGATTGGCAGGCATAGTACACAAGTGTACTCTCTATTCCTTCACCCTCATAGTCCGACATGACGGCAATCCGATACGACCGGAGAGAGAGATCAGGCGCAGGACCGACGGCTTAACGTGCTCTCCGAGGCACGGAGGTGAATCACACCGCCAATTTCCCAACTTCGGGCAAATATTGAGAAAATCTTAATAGAAAACTCAATATCGATTTCGAATTGGCCCGACCCGGGACTCGAACCCAGAACCTCATGTCTGTAGTCGAACATGCTAACCACTAGACCAATGAGGCAGTCATAAAGTGTACGTACCTATTTCTACTCATTGGTCTAGTAATTAGCATATTCAGCTATAGACATGAGATTTTGGTTCCTGAGTTTTTTGTCAATATTTACCACAAGTTGGGAAGTAGCCGGTGTGCTCCACCTCATGCCTCGGAGACCTCGTTAAGTTATCGAGCCTGTGTCTGAACTCTCTCCGGTCTTGTCAGATTGCCGTTCCGTCGGACTGAGAGAATAAAGGAATACTGAGTACACTTGTGTTAGCCTGAGCCTACATTTGTGTACTATGCCTGCCAACCTACAGTAGAACATCAATGCTATTAAAATATATTAGTTTTTTTCCATAACAATTTGTTACTTAATACATACTAGGTTGAAATCGTCTAGTAGGTATTAAGATATCCTTATCAGTAAATCTCGTCGTCCCCAAACTAATACAGTCATATAAAGTTATAAAATAAAAGATTTAAACTTCAAAATAATAATAAATAAAACTTTGAAAGCTTATCTATGTGTTTGTGTATGTTTGAGAAAGAGAATGCGTGCATTTGTGTGTTTGATGGTCCTGATTCCACATGAGCATTTAGGGTAGTCCGTATATTATCGTATTGGATTTTTAATCTGAACCATTCTTAAATCGAAACATGAATTATGAAAATCCGCATCGTCATTTAGAAGGTTTTCAGTCACATAAATACGTGCAGAAAGTATAAGTATAATAAATACATATATTAAGAACGTTGTGGTTTAAAAGAAGATGTAGTGACTAAAATTGATAAAGTTATGCTAAGATGGTTTAGGTACATAGAGAGAATGAATGAAAGAAAGACTGACACAAAGGATTTATGAGTACGTTCCTGGACCAAATCTAGGATATTTTTAATAAGGACCAGGTCAAGAATTCTCTAAACCGATGAGCTTCTATGAAAGGTTTAATGAGAATGAAAGAAGCAAAGGAGATATGCAAGTGGAAGGACGTGGTCTCTGCCTACCCCTACGGGAATGAGGCGTGATGCTATGTATGTATTTATTAATATTAACATTAAGAACTTATCTACCTTTCAACCTCGGAAATGTAAAAAAAATATATATTATATACAACAGCGGTAATATTTATGGAAATATGTTTTTTCACATACGATTTCCTTGCTCTTCAAGGAGATCATCTGATGCGATTTTGTTTAATGTGTTCCACTTTACGCGCGCTATTTCTCTTATCAGTTATTGCTTTCTGTAAAATAGCAATCTTGTTGAATGGTACTTAAGTTTACGAGATAAAAATAATACGAGAATATAATCTTGATGATATTGTGTGTAAACATATAAACTCTTATTAAAGATTCGAGGGATCGAGTCCTTGTTCTCAGATACTTGAGTGTGCAAGATAAAAAACAAGAATGGGGTTGTTTATTTAATGTCTTGAAAATCTAGTATATACGTTAATTCTTGTTAAAACGATTGAATCCTAGTTCTTTTAGAATTAAGTTTCATTTATAATCATGTTTTAATTGTTTATAAAAATAAATATAATTATTTTTTATGATACAGCAGAATATTTTGTGAAGACCTGTATATCTGTTCAAAGTCACATTTAAGCCAGGATAGCAGTACTCTATACTAAGGCTATCTTTCTTTATTTTATTTTTTGATACAGAAGAAAATTCTAAACTTTTCTGAATGAAAAACACTTTTTGACATCATTATGCCGATTAATTATTATTAAATCTGGTGCGTTTACAATTTATGAACACTCTCTGTTTGTATCTTATTTAACTTTTTAAACGTTAGTTAAATACTTTTTTTGAAAAGGAAATACTTTATCCCCTCGGTTTTAAATATTTAATTTATATATAATACAATGAATATAGTTTTTATAACTTTATTGATTTATTTTGTGAACTAATTTACAGATTCAGCTATTGAAAGCTCACGTGAAATGTTAAAAGCTTTTTTTATGTCCAGAGAAACCTTGGGTAAAATGTTCTATGTAAATGGTTATAAATGCTAGATGTAGAGTTGACTTAACGTTTTATATATTACTTATTAATCAATCGTTAGGAAAGTCAAAAATATATATTCCGTGGTTTTTATAATAACTACAATTTATACACAAAAGGGTGAAGTTTTAAGGTAATAGAAATTATCACGTTTTTTGTAAATTTTAATAGAAACAACTCTTTAGTTATGTAAGTAGAAGTTTTTCTACGTACATAGTATGTGGTTTTACATACACTTTTAATCGGAATGAATATGAAAACAGGTATAAATTAACTATTTTACACATTTTATGCATATGCACTTTTTCTACTATAAGAAACAACAAACGATCATAAGTAAATATTTCTACATTTTATATCAATTAAACATTAAATACTTGAAATGTTCAATAAATTAAATACTCACCACTTAAGTATGACCTCAATTCTTTATCATTGTGATTATCAACGTTAATAAGATCAAACATTCGTCTTCTTTAATTTAAGACTAAATATTAGAATATGACTATATATTCAAAGGAATAAAGAAATAAAATTCAATATAATCGTCCATTTATTTAAATATCATCGTAAATTATATGCCACGAATAGCGGAAGTTTTGGAATCAGCTCATTGCTAAGTGGATATATATTATAATTTTAGAAAACGTTTTTTATTGCACTCTTATAAGAAAATATGATTAGATAATTTTTAATCTGCTTACATATGTTATCAATAAAAACAACAATAAAGTCTGTCAAGTCAACTTTAAGATGTAGCTTGAAAAACATGGTCCAGGTAAATATTATTGAATAATAATAAATCATAAATTGATACCCTTGTTTGTATATAATGTGAAATTACTTTACTTATTAAAAACAAGTTACAACATTGTTATGGAAAAAATGATTCGAAAGATTTGGGATAATTAGTTTAAATTATGGGTTAGTATTAAATTAAGTTTTCATTTTTAATTTTTCCTTCAATAAGTAGGTTAGGCGTATAATATATTGTAAAATTGGGAAGACACTGACCCCTACGTCACGGGCTTACCTAGTTTAGGGTGCCAGGGTATTTTAATTATGTATCTTTCTTTTTATTCCCAAATAAATAAAGTTATTATTATAATATGTAACATATATCTTACAACCGAAATAGAGACATAGGTATAATATTACCATACGTGTGACCTATTTTATATAGTTGTAATTAATGATTCCGGCGGTGACATTCGTTTTGTCCCGATCCCCTAGAATTATGAGGAATACGATTGTTCGAAGTATGATTCTAAACGATTTTTAATTCTACCTAAATATACGTTCAAAAGTCCATTCAAAAGTAGCCGAGTGATTTATTATACACGTAAGGAGGAATCGTAGATATAAATATAATTTAATAAATATATTTACGTTTCTTGTAACAAAAGCTATTAAAAGATCCAAATATTTTGGCATAAACAAGTACGTATAAAAGTGGTTGGTCAAATGTATGAAACAAATTATTAACTGTTTATTTACTGTACTAAATGAGAAGATCAAGTTAACTAGAATATAAATGATAGATTTAACTATATGGAATTACGGCTGCCATCTATTAAACTTGTTAGATGTAGCCTTGTAAATTTAACCGTTTTACTACAAATTGTTGCATCTAAGGTGATGTAAATATGTTTCGAAGGTTTTTTTTTTTCATTTCCAATATAAATTAAATTACAATTAATAACTATAAGACTAAAACTACGATCTAGTTTATTAATAGATTAAGATAGTCATCGGTATCTGAAATTCTAAATATCTAAAATGTTAGTTTATTTATTATCTTATACAGATTTCTAAAACTATTGTTGCTTAACATTATAAAAAACCACAAAGGTTTGCCCTTAGTGTTAAGTTTACATCTAATTATAATTAAAAATATATTGTGTACAGATTCTATTATTATTAAATATTCATATTCGATTCCATTCAGTCGAATATGAGTATTCTTACACAAAAGCAAATGTAGTTCAATCACTGTACGTAAGGATAGCTGGTGCAAGCTGAGGAAAACCTACCCCAGCACAGTTATTAACTAAATCATCATCAAGCGATACGGAAAACTTACGAAAGGTACATATTACGACATAACTTGATAGTATCTGTACGCATAGCATTTATTGTAATGAAATATCAGGCTCTATTTACGTGAACCATCGTGATGGACTGAGATTACTTACTGGTTCACCTTTCTCGCTTGTTTCAAAATGTTGTCGTATGGCGTGTTGTATTGCCTTCTACAGATCGGATCTATATTAGTTTTACGAATATCTACTTTGATATAATTAAAGATTATGAATACATATTATGAATACACATTATGGCAATAGTAGATTTGTTCTATGGAGATATTTCGATACAGTTATATTGTTAATAAAAAAATAAATGCGGTTGAGATGAGAGCGTTGAGAGGTATGAGTGAATTGAAACTGAGTGACAAAGTAAGAAATAGAGTGATAAGAGTACGTTATGGTATAAAACAATATGTAGTAACTAAAATTGAGAAAGGTATGCTTAGATGGTTTGGGCATGTAGAGAGAATGAATGAAAGGAGACAAAAAGGATATATAAGTCAAGAGTGAATGCGAAAGTTGGTAGGGGAAGACCAAGGCGAACGTTCCTGAGCCAAAAGCAAGACATTTTAAATAAGAGCCAGGTCAACAGTACTCTAAACCGACGAACTTGTATAATGAGAATGAAACAAGCGAAGGAGATATTCAAGGATCGTGGCAAGTGGAAGGAGATCGTCTCTGCCTACCATTGTAGGAATGAGACGTGATGCTATGTATGTATGTTATGTTGTTTTTGGTTCTCGTTGAGACACATGTACTTTGTAGCAAGAAAAAATGTCATAGAAAAAACAGCTTTTTGAAGTAAAACTTCTTTAGGCCCATGAGGATCACATGGTTACGGAAAAAACATGTGATTAGCTTATTGGATAGATAGAACCTAAGAAATAGATCACGAACATGTGCAGCGTTATTTATGCTAATTCGTTGGAAGGTTAGGTGGTTTTAATATTTACCTATAACATGTGGCATTTTAATTTGCCACTCGTTATTTCATAGACAATTTTTTTTAAATATAAAATAATAATATTTCATAAACTGCTAAAAAACGCGTGGCATTTTTATTTATAATTCGTCATTTCAAATTTCAATAAATTATTTACGACACTTTTAATGGAAATTAAATTCCTAACATATCCCCCTTTTTCCCTACTTTTAAGGCTCGGAAATGTAAAGTTTCAGATTTGTATTAATTTAAATAAAACTTCAAAATAAGTTTGCCAAAGAAGTTTCACTTCTCACGTGTATGTCCATGCACTATTAATTATTAAAGTTGATGCAAAAAAACCTTCATATATATTTGAAAATTAAACAATGTGTCAATGTTTTGTCATTCTTTAACGCATCCAGAAATATTTGCCAATCAACACAAATGGACATATATCAGTCTTTTATTTCTTCCAAAGTTCCTTTGCTTTTAAATGTTGAGTATTTGTTTTATATATAGTCCCTATTGTAAATATCTTAGTAAATTTATTAAGTGTAATGGAATTAAGTTGCAAATATTTTGTAAAAAGTGTTCATCATTTGTATATTTATATTGTGTTGTCCCTAACATTTCATATTTTAATTTTTGGGGGTGGTGGTAAACGACTATAATGTGTCAACTTTTTATTATTTGTAGATTATCGAAATTCTGGTTTGTAATCACATAAACCGTACAATATCTCCTCCATGCCTTCACGTGACACTGGCGAAGTTGTGTGTGCCATGTCACTCCTGAAAGCCAATTATTAAAAGAAGGAGAAGAAAGACATACACGATGATCTGAATATTGTGGATATGCTATGGATTCGGAGTCCTATTTCATCATTTTTTGTATATTCATCCAGATTTTAGTTATAACGTTTAAATTACGTAACTTCATTAATTTTATATTTCACATTTTAATTTTATAGATAATGTTTTGTAGAAACTTCATGACCCATTATTATTCAAATATAAAACTAGATATGTCCTTGATTTATTCGCGTACTAGCTATATACAAATTAATTGTATAAATAATAAGCCATTGTTTCAACATGCAAATTCACATAAAAATGTTCTAATTAAAATAATGCCCCTATTTCAACATTGAAATGTTAGATGACATTGTAATTCATTGCGTTAAGGTTAGATAAAATGTTACATATATCGTGGTAGATTAACGCGTGTATATTACACATATAATTTTATATCATAATCGATCCAATCGTTTTGAAGTTTAATCACATATACGTACAGATGATATACAAATATTAATCCTTATCATCACTATAAATATCCTTCTTTATAGACTTAATAATTACTAATAATATAATGAACTGTTATCACGTCATCAAAATGTATTATGGAATAAATGTATCGGACTAATGCCTCTGAATACATGTAGCCACAATAACCCAAAATTTCTTGAAGCAAAACAAATGGCTGACCTTTTGTTTTAAGATAAGACGTTGTTTATTATAAGATGGACGTATAAGTTTTAGAAAAGCATTATTGGTTCTTCAAATATAGAAATTGGGTATAACACATGTTAACTGCCTCATTGGTCTAGTGGTTAGCATGTTCCGCCACAGACATGAGGTCCTGGGTTCGAGTCCCGGGTCGATATTGAGTTTTCTATTAAGATTTTCTCAATATTTGCCCGAAGTTGGGAAGTTCGCGGTGTGATACACCCCCGTGCCTCGGAAAGCACGTTAAGCCGTAGGTCTTGCGCCTGATCTATAACATTTAACATATTTGTTAATTTATATATAAAGCAGTAGCTTTACCTCCTATGAATAAACTATTATTGTTTAACATGGTTAATTCCATAAATAATATAATATTCACTTACATGGAAACATAAGGCACAATAAAAATTACTGCACTTTCGAAGGTACATTTCTGTAAACAACCTTATTACTACTTAAATAAAGAAAAAAATAAATTTTTGGTATAAACAGTCAGGTATTAATAACAACACAAGGTCATTAATGAACAGTAAAACAGAATGGATAAAAACAAGGTCATTTTGTAAAATATTGAAGATACGTAACTGGATGTGAGAAATAATAATTAGTTAGGTTTCAGTGAAAGCTATTTAAAACCTTTTTTTTTTGTTTTTTAATTTAATATATTACTTGTTTCCTTATATACTTGGGAACATACAAAATAAAAAGATATCTATGTATGTTTGTTTCTGTATCTATTATATAAAAATGAATCACAAAATGTGTTGGTAAGCGCATAACTCAACAACGATTGGGTAAATTTTGACAATTCTTTTTTTTTCAAAGTTCGTTGAAGTCCAAGGATGGTTTTACAGCGAGAAAATTTCGAATAATTGCAGCGTAAAACCCTAAAAACAGCCCTTTTCTATTTCCCATACAAACGTTTTCTAAATAAAATGTAGAGTCCAATTGACCTTTATTTCTGTTCAATAAAGTTCATAACATATTACAAGTAGTCACTGTTGTCTAAGCTACGTAGGTGTGTTCCTAACGTCAAAAAAACAATTTGCACTTTATTACCGCAGCACAAACTGCAAAATCAATTGAATAGTCACAATCCGACCAAATTGAAAAATCACGAAATGTAAGATATTTAGTATTGCTGTAATTTCATTTCGAAAATCATTCGTAAAACTGAAATCTGCCGCATTCCAAATCTTTATGATAGAACGAAGTCTGTCAGGTCTGCTAGTATTTATATATTTTCTAGCTGATCTGCACAACATAATATCGCGAAAAAGGGGCTGGGTCTCTTACCCAATGATGTAAAATGCTTACGCCCTATTTTCAGTCCTATTGAATATATTCAGTCCTATAAAAATTTCATACCTATCGCCTAGCAGTTTTGAAGGATTTCTTTATCATACACTTGGATACCATATTTTTACGTATAAGATATTTATATTTATTCCATAAATGACATACATGTACACTACGTTATAGGGAACGTTCTATTTTTATATTTCTCAGGGATATCTAAACCCAAATGTAACCTGAAAGAAATAAACCCACCTTTTTGTACTGATCTTCTTTCGTGTATTTTTTTTTATGTAAATTCTGTGACAACGATCGTGTTCTCCCTCTCTCTTATGTTTTTGTAGCTGTAATCCTTAAACTACTTATATATATACCTAATATGTTATAAATATTGTATATTGGTCTTAACTATAAGTTCATCCATTCATTACTATTTTGAATCAATACGAATTACGTTTGAGTTACCCAACTGATTATAAATCTCTTTTGTTACAGAATACTAATTTGAATCATAAGGTAGCGACAAAATCAAGAAACACGAGATGAGTTTTGCGTTGAGGGTCAAGGTGAGTATCTCTTTTAAGACTCTAAATACATTTAAATAGTTATTGTATAAGAACTTCTAATGGCACGGTTCCTACTTGAATTACTATAGGTGGTTGTTGGGTTTTTGCTTCAATTACTCACGGTTTACTCAGTAAAATAAATACGACGAAATATTTGTACATAAGACGAATTAAATGTAAAATTATATAGCAGGACTAATACAATATAAAAAAGTTTCACTTCATTGTTACCGTTGAAATTTTTATATAAAAAAGAGGCCTATGTTCCTGTTTACACATTTCTTTTGTAGAAAATTTTATTTAAAATTTTATATTACTTCGAATAATATATCGTAAGTCTGTCGATCCCGAAATAAAATTAAGGATATTTGAAGCCTGCCGAGCTGCAAAATATTAAATTTGTTGTTGTTGTTTATTAATGTTTTTAGCAATTAAATGTAGCTTGCACACAAATGAATCCATAGGCAATTTCCAAGGCACTAAAATAAGTTAATTAAATTGTAAAGATGTTTTGATAAAGAGTAGCATAATGCTACTCAAGTATTAGATTTGCCAGAGATATGCGGATAGGTGTGTTAATTTAACAAAAACAATGGTAGTTCTTTATCATCTGTTATGAAGTGGTTGAACTGGGTGACCCCGCGGTGAAATATAATTTAATCTAGCTATTTATCTACTAACTTATTTTGGACTTTCTAAATTATCAAACCATTTCTTATTTACTTTGTCAGCCTCGCTGGCGTAATGGTACGAGAGCTCGCTTCGGTAGCACAGGTCCCGGATTCGATTTCCGACTGACAAAATTTAGGAAATTTCATTTTCTAATGTGTTTGTGTCTGGACTGGTAGATGACATCCGCTGTGGCTAATTACCACCTAAGCAAAGAATTACCGCCAAGCAAAAAGACTTGCATCACGATAGGATGCTGTGTCGAAACCTAAAAGTTAATTACCTTTTTCTAGATATCGCTTCTACCTTAGTCTGTATCGTAATTTACCATAGGATTATCGAAACGACTAATAAATACGAGTACATACATAGCATTACGCCTCATTCCCATAGGCGTAGGTAGAGACCACGTCCTTCCACTTGCCACGATCTATGCTATATCTCCTTTGCTTCTGTCATTCTCATCCAAGCTTTCATACAAGTTCGTCGGTTTAGAGTACTCTTGATCTGCCCTTATTTAAAATGTCCTGGATTTGGTCCTGGAACGTTCGCCTTGGTCTTCCCCTGCCAACTATCCTATTTACTCTTAACTCATAAAACCTTTTTGTCAGTATCCTTTTATTCATTCTTTCTACTTGCCCAAACCATCTAAGCATACCTTTCTCAATTTCAGTCACTACATCTTTTATACCACAACACTTCTTCTATCATCTCTTGACACACCATTTCTTACTTTGTGTGACACCATCTAGCTACGGATAAAACGACTAATTATTGAATTAAATACGAGATTTTTATCAGTTAATTTAAATAACACTTTTATAGCACTTAATAATAATATTGAATATTAGTCGTAAAAGATTAAAATAAGTTCAAAGTTTATGGAGAAAACCAAAGTTACCCGGCGTAATCGATTAAAGTAAAGCGTGATTTTTATTTAAGTCATTGGCTCTAATAATATGATTCTACAGATTGTTTAACCTGGAGAAAAACATTTATGTAATTGTAAAATTGATTGGAAGTATCAACTTATAGGAATATAATCATAGGGGCAATTACGTACTTGAGGCACATGCCGGAACAAGTTTTTTTTTTTATTGCTAATAGGTTGATTTGCGTTTTGTGGTTTTAACACCGCATCGTATCGGAATGCATTTTTTTTTGCTCCGAGACGTCTTTGTAGGTAGAAAATACAATTTCCAACATTTTTCCTGCCAGGAATCTAACTCAGCTTCTCTGCTTACGTGGCGATTACACTCACCATTGAGCCGTCCAGGAGTTCAATCGTATGTAATATCGCTTATTATAGGTTTCCTTTTTTGGCAATACGATGAGAAAGTCGTGATTATTCTATAAAATATGTTATCAACTTTTTTTTTAAGAATAATATGTCATTATATTTATCTGGATCTAGGATGGATATTAAGGAGTGGTAGGCTATCCTGGTATGGACATGTCATTAGAAGAGAGGATAGCCATGTATATAAGAGGGTCCTAAATATGATGGTAAGTGGCAGGGCCGGGAGAGGGCGACCAAAAAAAGTGAGAATGAACTGTGTGAAAGAGGATATGTGTGAATGTAAAAATGACAGCGGATAGAGAGAAGTGGCGAAAGGAAACATGCTGTGCCGACCCCACCTAGTGGAATAAGGGCAAGAAAATGATGATGATGATCTAGGATGGATGTACCATTAAGGTATTTAATAAACATTGAGAGTCTAATTAAATAAATTATCCATTTTAATGAAACATTTTATCTATGTTGACGCTTTAAGTTACCGCATGATGCGATTGTCTTGTCATGTAAATTAATATGTCTTCTGATGCCATCAGTTAATGCCCAGTCATCATACAATTTGTTTTAACGCCCATATTTCGTCATTTGTGCGAATATTTCACTGTTGCTTGATGGAATATCTCTATTTGTAATTAAATTGTTTTAAGAGATAGGAAAAGGTGCGTGAGAAAATATAAACTAGCATTTGTAATGGTCTCAAGGCTGTGAGATTCAGAATTTTACGTTGAATATTAATTAATTAATTTACGATGGTCGAAATGATAGGTTGAAATACGGATTAGTGGTGTAATTTATTTTTTAGCAGTAAAGATTAAAAGTACTGATTAAAAGCGAGTAGTGGAAGATTGCTGACGGATAAGCGAAGTCATAAATTTCTAATTAAAGCCAAACGAAATTAATTATACCTAAACATAAAAATAAAATCACGATCTTTTAAAATTGTGGTCGTGTGGTAATATTATTTTCACTTATTAATACGTATTACATATGCCCGACCTGATAATTACTGTGGATTTAACATATTTTACCGTTAATTAGTTGATAGTAATTTTTGATTTCAGTATAAAAACGTTAGTTTGCTTTGTTGGATGCCTATATTAAAAACGAAAGCATTGCATCTCTCATTTTCTCTTTAGTAATTATTGGATATTTTAAAATACCAGAAATTCCATAGAAAGGGGTCTTGACCTGCACCAATAAATTTTACATTTATAATTTTTGTCATTATGTAGTAATAATTTATTAATGCTCGTAAACACACAATATTTAAAGTGTACTCCATAACATAATAAATGGGTAAAGTACCACATAGTATGTGACAGCTTATTAACGTGCGGTTACGGAACTTAGGTCTCCACAACCATAAAACCAGAGATAATGTAGCTACAACCCACCACGCGACTCCAAAGAAGGCTATTCATTTTTCAGATTATACAGAACTCGTTTATTTCTTCACCGAAACGTACAACAACGAAGTTTAGGCAACAATTATGCACACAACAATTATGCATTATGTTTTGTTACAAAAGCACAATGATTACTAAAATAACCAATCAATATAAATCTGAAGCTTTACGTTATATATTTAATGTTTTAAGAAATGAAACTTAACTCATTTAAGGATAACTATGTCAATGTCTTTAGCAAATTCCCAAAAGATGTTTTAGAGATGTCAGTTAGTAAAATGAAATTCTTTGTTAAAAGAAAATTAATTTAAATGATTACCTAGACGATAAGAAGGTATGGGGGAATATGAATTGCTTTAATATATATAAACAAAATTTCATTATATAATAATGATGGTGGTAAAAAAATAAAAAGTGCGTGCGTACAAATTACAATTGCCAGAAGTGAAACTTCTTTTACAAACGAATTTTTAAACATATCGAAAACTTTGGATTTGCGAATTTCATTATCATTAAAATATTGAAAGTGCCGAAAATGAATACAAATAATTTAATAAAATCTCAATTAACGTATTGAAAATAAAAATGCCACCTGTTTTTTTGTAATATTAGAATTATTTATTAAATTTTGTTTGGATTTTATAATTTAGAAAAGAGAATACATGAAATAAGTTTATTTTATATTTTATGAAAAATAGTATATTAAATTATTAAATGACATATTATTTGTAAAGGTTAAAACTATCTAAACTTCAAACGAATTAGCATAAAAAGGTTTCGTGGCGCCTTAAGAAGTTTTACTGCAATAAAAAAGCTCAACTGAGTTTAATGTGGGCATTCTCAAGACAGGGCTAGAAGGAACCCTTGTAACTTTAGATGTTTTCTCTTTAATATCATGATCAGTCGTACATTGCAATTAGTTTATAGTAAAAACCATATTTTAGGATAGTTTTTTTCAACAGTTGCTGACTTGCCTGATGGTGTACGTATCTGGCGTACATTCTATTAAGGTAACGTTTGGAACCAAAGGTGGGCCTATCTTGCCGCCGGTGACGGAGCCGCCGCAACCTCCGTCGCAGCCTTTCCGGACACCGGCGCCAGTCTGGGAAGAGAGATATGATGATGCACCAGACCCTAATGCCCACTGGTAATATATAGAAAAATACTTTGTACCCGCATATCAAAATAACCTGTATGCTTGAGAAGAAGTGAAGAAGCAAGAAGACGCCAAACATAATGACGTAAAAACTAATGATATTGAATATAAGAATGACTCAAGTAACGACCTCCTCTGGCAGTTTGAGAAATGATCTACTAATATAATTATATTTTTCAATTCTTTACTCCTTTTTTATCTCTATTAAACTCTAAATGAACTTGTATAAAATTCTTGAAGATTAAAACTGCCTCATTGATAGGCCAGCTTATTCGCCTACAGATATAAGGCCTCGAGTTTTCTGTTAAAAATTTCTTAGTATTGGACCAAATTTGGAAAGCTGGTAATGTGCTCCACCCCAGTGTCTCAGTGAGCACGTTAAGCCATTGGTCCTGTGCCTGATCTTTTCAGTCGTGTTGGATTGCCATAACATGAGACTATGAGATAAAAGGAATAGTCTAATATAATTCGTAGTTGTGTGTATCTTTTTAATATTTCTAGGAATTTATTTCTTAAAGCAACATGGTTAACAAATGCTACGTAACATTAAATTATGACACAGTTTAAGATAGTAGTATCTCAGCGTAATTCCATAGAACGTCGTATCAGTTACATACTGACACAATGTTGTATATTGATAAAAATTCATTAAGCACTATTTACTTTTACGCAAATCTTATAACATGTAAAATTTTGTTCTAACAGGAGACCCCAACTCTTCATACCCCAACCAAGATATACTCAAGTGATCTTCAATGCTCCTCAACCTACACAAGAATCACTAAACAATGCTCAAAGATTTGTTAACTCCTATAAACCCGTCTATAAGACAATTAACCGACATCCAGTACGACAGTTCTTCAATCCATCGCAAGTTCTTAGTTCACAAAGCTTACCTGGAATTGGAATTCGCTACTTTGTACCTGCATATGTCAATGACCTCTATGCTAGAAAAGAAGAGAAGAAGCAAGATGACGCTAAACATAATGATATTGAAACTAATGATATTGAACATGACAATGACTCAAGTAACGACCTCCTTTGGCAATTTGAGAAAGAATCTTCTAAGAGAACTCTAAGAAATACTTTGGAAGTAAGTGAATATTAAATCCTTTACTGTAGAAATTAGAAAATTAACCACTGAATTACCAGTAGGTTTTAAATTAATGTGTTAAAAAATATTTAGGCTTTTGAACTTACAAAATGATAGATCATTTACATTTTAGATTTGATCTTATGTGATTTTGAAGTAATAAATGGTAGTCAATTTTATGGGTCTTCCTTAAAGGGAACAGACAGTCTCAATCTTTATCGCTTTATGGTTGTGGTTAGCATAAAACGCCATTTGAGAGTGTTTGTAACTTAGATGACATTAAAATCGAAAGTACAAGTGTTAGATTTATAAAATTTGAAGATAGTTTTAATGAAAAGTAGGATAGAACTTTACTTTTAATAACGTATTATAAAACATGGTTCTATATATGTTTACTTTAAAAATCATTTAGTTAAATGTTTGATTAGAAATGTTTATTCATTAGATGGTCAACCATTTGTGAGGTGTATAGGGTTGACCATATAATCATAAATAATTTTATGATTTGTGATACTTTTTATAGACAAAAATTTTTAAATTTTTTAATTTCATTTTGTTTTTCTTGTTTTAGGGTTCAGCCCGAGCAAATTATCCGTGGCCGGCGCATGTGCAAACTAGGCATTAATGTTAAAAATTTAAGATTTTAGTATTTTACAACGAAAACACCACGGTTAATAATTAGACGTAATTTTGTGTTTAGTGGTTCTAAATTTTCTATTTAATATTGAGTTCACTTTTCATTAAACGATATTTATATATTATATACTTAACTAACATAAACATGAGAAATTGTTTGATCATTTATGTATATTTACGTTGATTTACATAGTATTGATTCATTGTTATACAATGTACTTTCTGTACACACATGATGCATGTCAGGCTTCGAAAGAGGACATTAGCATTGAAAATGAAATAACCCTTTTATACAAAAGTACAATTTAAAAATTGGACTTCAGATTACAAAACTCTTGGAAACAGATTATTTGATATTTGGAGATTTCTAAATTATTGCTTGGAGATATTTTCTAGCTCTTCATTATATTTGGTCTTCACCTATTTTATGGACTGTAGGCGATTTAGAATGTAAAATTTTAATCAATGAACATTCATCGATTAGAATTTTACATTCTATATCACATCGTATAATCATATTATTGATTATTTTGCATAATAGTTACAACTTTGTATAAATGACAATGCTGCAGCTATGTTCCGTCATTGTAATAACTAAATAATATATTGCATATAAATTTTATGTTGTTATTAATTTGGTATATCATTATGTAAGCGTTATAACATTAATTATGATATCCCTAAACGGTTTTTTTTTATAAATAGAATGAGGGTCAGTAAAAAGAACTTAGTTCTCGAAAATCACTAACTGTGGTGTTTTATATAGTTATAGTGTAAGTTAAAAGTGCCAGATGTTGTAAGATATTTTTGTATAGAATTTATGTATTGTTATATCGCCCTTTCACTGTTATGAAATCGAATTTATTTGAATATATTATTTACTTTATTTGTTTTAAGTAATTGGGGTATAATTGTAATCAGACGAAGACAAATTAATTTTAAAAACCAGATCATTTAAAATAATCCTTAACTAACAGTTTAGCGTTAAGTTTAATAATATAGTAAATAAGTTTTGTTTTCTTTTTGTTGTTGTAAATGTATCGGATTTTAAACTAAATTTGAGAGGCTCTGCTTACAATATTTTTTAAGGAAGTTTACAAAAGTGATTACATTGTTTCTCATATTTTTCTCACCTATTGGTGATTAAAAAGACGATTAAATTTAAAGACACTCGAATTATAGCGATTTTAAAAAAGGGAATGTCATTTCAAGGATAACATTGCAAGAAATAGTATTTTGCAATTTTCTTTTAATACTGTACGCAATATTGGTTCAAACCGCAAAATGCATTAAGCTTATTCTTTTTTTATAAACATTGCTTTTGATCGCATATGTTCACGTCATATCAACCACGCTTACATTTCAGAAGTAAATTCTTTGATTTTTATATTTTTCCTGTTTCTAATATGTATTTAATTACCCATAATAAATCTTCTAAAGGTGCAAACGTCTTTCTAAGTTACTTTCATAGATAAATATCCAATAAATTGTATATTTTCATCAGTACATATGTTTTAATCTGGATGAAGGTATTATATATAATGAATAGAGATCATATAGTTGCTTTAGTTAGCCATTTTCTTTCTATAATTATAGATAGATATACGACATCACCGCTTTTGGTTTATTTCTTTTCCTTATTCTAAATAACCCTAACTATAAATAAAATCGTGGCGCTCTAACAATCTGTCTTATGTAATACTTGAGTTCAATGTAAATTTTAATAATAAAAACATAATGCTCCTCTACTTCTGCAGGTTCTGCAGCTGTTGCATCTGTCGTGTTTTACAAATTATAGAAAATGTTTATGTCTCCAAAAATATTGTTCAATTTAATATTTATTTCATTGAGCAGCAAATTATCGTTGTAAATTTATATTAAGCAATTTCCTTAGATACAAACAAGGTAATAAAATCTAATATTTTAAGTTATATAAAAATTTGTCCTCAATTTTAATCATGGTCGATAATTTTAGTGCATTATGTTGTTGTGGATTTTAAAAACAAATTTATTTTCACAACATGCCTAGCTATTAAGATCGGAGCAGATAACAAACGTGGATAGAATATATTTTATATTACTTACATACATTTACTTTGATTTATGATTACCACTCTATTACTCTACACTATACTACAAAATCGGTGTAATTATATAACATTTAGTACTTCTCTAATAAGAATATTAATTTGGACTCTATTTTTAAATCTCTTCAAAAAGCTTGCCTATTATTTAATATTAAAATTTCCTGTTTTTGTTCCGAAGTGCCTTCATGGGTCTCTGCCTCATTGGTCTAGTGATTTGCATATTCGACTACAGACATGCGGTCCTGAGTTCGAGTCTCGAGTCGGGCCAATTCGAAGTCGATATTGAGTTTTCTATTATTATTTTCTCAATATTTGCCCGAAGTTGGGAAAAATTTGGTGGTGTGATCCATCCCCGTGTCTCGGAGATCACGTTAAACCGTCGGTCCTGCGCCTGATCTCTCTTCGGTCGTGCCGGCATGTCGGACTACGAGAGTGACGGAATAGAGAGTACACTTGTGTAAACTTGTGCCTGCCAATCCGCAATGGAGCATGGATACCAGAAAGGTTTGAAATGACAGATTTGATTCGATAAATAACGGATTTTTGCAAGGAACCGGTAACTACACTGCTGCCGGGTATAACTAATAAATTATATAACTGTTTACACTGTATTTACTGACTTTTATAGTCTTTTCTAAAATAAAACTATTTACCTAGAAAATTATTATAAGTGTAAAAATTATATATACCTTTTTTTTATAAAATAAAAACTAAAGCTCAAGTATCTGGAAATACATCTGCACCTTTAGCTGTTTATATTGAATTTTTAAATGTAATCCCGTAAAATGAAACATAATTTCAGTTCATATATTACATTACATGTGTATTATTCGACACAAACTATCAGAGGCAAACACAAGTAATAAAATTTATATTTGACGACGTCGTTGTTGGAACATAAGAGGTTTCTGTACATTCAAGCAAACTGACAGTGTATTTTATGGTTATATAAACTTTATTGTTCCTTTATGTTTGTTCATTACGCGGTAAATCATTTTGTCGTTTACCGAAAAGTAGCGAGATGGAGAAAACGTCATCTAGCAAATAGCTTTTGTAACATGAATTAAGGTTCGTATACACAATAAATGTTAATAGAGAGTTGCAAAACGTAGCAAGAAATATTCGATTTTATATTTTACAATTTAAAAGTGAGAAACTCGTACATAACGTAAAAATGTCTTATTATTTCGATAAAGGTATATGTTTTGAATTTTGAGTAATATTTTTCTTTCAATTTGTCTTTGATGTAATTAAAAGTAGATTTTTAAAATTTCGATTGATGGTTTATTCAATAGTAATAAACTAATGAAGAACTAAAGAGCTTATTGACTCGACTTGAAGATAAAATTATTAGATTTTAACAGTTTTTGATAAATAAATCAATACAATTACGAATAAATAAACATCTATGGCGGCAATTTTGATGCGTATATTTCTTTGGGCGTACTTATTATTTGTATAAAGTAACTGAGATTAAGTTGAAATGGTCTAATAAGATAGCCAGAGGGGCATATGCTCAAAGTTTTTAACCCACACCAATATCCTTATAATAATTGTGGCCCGTGCCTATATCCAGGGTCGGACTAGGCGGGAAGGGCTCGGGTGGCTGACCAGCCGGGGCCCGAGACTAGATGATGGAAGGTGGGATATTATCAGAAAATACTGAATACACAAATTGAGATAAACAAAAAATAAAATGTAACTATTTAAGGCGTAATAAAGCTACCATTGAGTGCTTGGTTACTTCTGCAATGATGTCCTATTTTTAAGTTTTGTACAAGCTGGGACAAAAGTCCCGCTACCTTTTTCTTTCCGTATAATTTTGTTCAAAGAAAAGAAAGGTTTGGTTTTCATAATGAGTTTATTTGGTCTTTAATTATACGCGCTAAGTGATTAACTTCACTAAGCAATTTACGGCTCCTTTCAAAGCATTTTCCATGACGTCCTTCAAAATCTCAGACTGAACTTCTGCAATTTCGTCTATCGAAATAATGTCTTTAAGATGTTGAATCGTTTGGGGCTTATTCACAAACTTTTGATTTATGAAAACCCATTGTATGAAAGAACTATATGATCTATTTTTACATTTAGGTCGCAAGAGCTAAATGTAAAATTAGATCAGATAGTTCCACTAAAGTAATCTGGGCCTCCTCTCTTACGGTTGCCGCAGCAAGCCAGGTCCGTGAAAGGCCCGTGCAGGCTCTGACCCGGCTGGCAAATACTATCACGACTATATAGCCAGTCCGACACTGACTTTATCTTCATAACATTTGTGGCCCGTACCAATATCCTTATAAAACTTTTCGCCTTTGCTATGATCCCTATAACATTTAAAGCCTGAAAAAATATCCTCATAACATTACCCTTGCTTTAGATCACACGGTTTCCAAGGTTCTATAAACAATTACAATTATATATATATAGTAAATGTCTTTGCTTTAAAATCAATAAAGAAAAAAAATCGTTTTATTAATGTCGTCTTAATACAGTTTTCAATTCTGTCGTCTGGTCTAATGCACATTATTTGTTATTAATTTTTTTTCCAGATAGTATTGCCTTAAAATCTTGTATATTATGTGTGTTCAGGTCATAACATCTTACATGACGTCAATGCCTATTACTTGTTGTCGGGTAGCGTAAATAATTGTACATTTTGCTTTTACTTTGTACATCTCTATCGAAATACACACTCTTATTTTGATAAAGTTACAGGTGTTGTTGTTACTTAATGCGTTCCCTCGAATTTTCTATTTTGTTTAATAACCCCAATGTTATTGTCTAATTTTTAAGTTACATGTATATAAAAAACAGACAAATAAATCCTATGCTTGTAAATATGTAAAATAAAGAAGTTTTTGCTACTTTAAGTTTTTTTTTGCCCTTTTTTAAACTCTAATTGGATGGCATATGCCATAATATGAAAATGTTGGTGATAAACAATTATCTAGCAGTTATAAGCATTTTGACGACCTTGATGAAATAATGGCGCGAGTACTTGCTCCACTAGTAAGATTGCCGAATTCGATTTCGGCAAGATATTTCTGTCTAATTTGTCTTTATATGAATAGGTGGTAAGCTTAGACCGTAGCTAGATACGATGGTAATCATTCATTACCATCTTCAGTGGTAGCATCCTACCACTGAAGATTGCGTCCCGGTATTTCAAAATCTTTAGAGTTAAATTACCTTTTAGCAAATTAACGCGTTTCCATCTTGGACTGTGTCATTACTTACCATCAGCTGTTAGCAAACAAAAGAAAAACTCTCTCTATGGAATTAACTTTTTAAGGAAGCCCGTGAAAAATACTTGATTTAATCATTCACCAGAAGCCATAGATATTCTTCAACCATTAAATACTGGATATATACCAAAAAAATAACGAAACATAGTCGACAATAATGTATACTCATACATATTCCATTTAAATAAATCAACTTTATAGTGATATAAAGACAACAGTGAAATTTTACTAAAAAGGCCACGGTCTTTTTGCCAGACTATTTCATATATTGAATCTGGAAAAAAGATCGTGGCCTTAGAGACACTGGAAAGCTGTTACTAAATTATAGGATAATACCGGTAAAATAAATGTATTTTACAAAAATATAAATATAAGCTACAAGCTTTAACGGCTTCGCTGGCGCAGTGGTGCGAGTTCTCGCCGTGCTAGCAGAGGCCCCGGATTCGATCCCCGGAAGCGTGAATTTAGAAAATTGTATTTTCTAATTTTTCTGAGTCTGGTCTGGTGGAAGGCTGCGGCTATGGCTAGTTACCACCCTACTAGCAAAGACGTACCGCCAAAACAAAGAGATTTGTGTTCCGGTACGATGCTGTGTAAAAACCGTAAGTGGTATATCGCCTCTTACCCAGATTAGCGCGCTTCCATCTTAGACTGTATCGTCACTTAACATCGGGTGAGATCACAGTCAAGCGTTAAACAGTCGGCAAACAAAAAAATTACAACTCTAGTCAATAAATGCGGAAGATATTTTTTGTCTTGTATAAACATTTCCGATTTCCGATTCCGAAAACAGCATTTCCGATAACCAATTTTAGGTTTTCATTTCTATAAATCCGTAAGTTAGTCGTATATATCGACTTTGCCTATAAACCCCCATTTTTTCATGTGAAATGCTCTTACGCACCCCGGTGAAAGTATTTCCGAAAAACCCAGCAGAAACCTCTTCATCCGTGTGTGTGGACACTAGAGATTTATTAATCGCATTTTGTTTTTATTATTTATTTTAATGTGGTGAAGTATATAGCGCATATGTGCGACTTCTTCCGCCCATCCACCGACAAAGAAGAGAGAGGACATCAGCCTCTTGCACCCCTAGCCTCTCATTTGCCTCATTACACCAATTATACTTTCTAGTGAAATATCTCTTCTAACCAGCGACAACAAGATATGTCGTTGGGGTGTCCAAGTTTGCCAACAAACCCTATAGACTGAAGTCTTGTCCGTACTTTGTTGCCATCTATTGCGTAATAGATACTAGTTCTATTAATTATTTATTCTTACAAAAGCACGCCCTGTAATAAATAGCTCATACCATTAAAATTAACATATCTAAAGTATTTAATCAATAAGCGATAACGCCAATTAAGCTAAATTAAATGTAAATGTCAGCATCATTAGATGAAAGCAGTAGTTATCTATGAACAGAAATCGTCTACCGCTAAAATGTAGGTGTTACAAATGTCTAAAGTATATTATTAACAAGTCATAGAGCGTGTACAAAAAAAATGATTTGATTACGAAACGAATTACGTCAACGATGGCATGTAATTTAAAATGATAATATTTATTATAACTTCGATATATTTCGTTGAAATTTTAATAAAGCAATTTACAACTCAAATAATAACGGGTCTGCTCTTGGAACGTGATTTTTAACAAGTAATATGAAAAAAAAATAAAGCCGGTAACAACGTCATCTTGCACGAACTTAAACTCGTTCCATAGAAACAAAATTTTCGCGTGATTTGTGTCAAAAAATTAATGTAATTAATACATGAAAAAATCGTATTTAAAAGTGTAATCCCATACAGTTTTAATGAAAATGTATTCGAACATAAGTGGACGAATAAAAAAGCATTTTACTAGGTAATGAAAATTTTAACGAGATATATACGAGGCGACACGTCAATTAAACGGCAAGAATAACATTCCATATATTTGAAGTGAAATGTTATAGTTGCATGAGGGTAAAATGTCTACGAAAGAAACGTGTGATTAGCGTCACGAAGATGTGCAGCGTTTTTAATGCTACTTCGTTTGAATATTAGGTAGTTTTAACATTTACAAATAACGTGTTGCATTTTAAGTTGCCACTCGTCATTTAATAATTTAACATACTATTTTTCATAAAATATAAAATAAAAATATTTCTTAAATTCTCTTTTCTAAATTTTAAATTCAAAAACAAAAATAAATAATTACTAATATTAACAAAAAAATCCGTGGCATTTTTATTTACAGTTCGTTATTTGAGATTTCAATTAATTATTTATATTAATAAAGTTTTTAATATTTTAATAAAAATTGAATTCCTAAAATATTTTCCTTTTTCCCTCCCCCTAAGTCTTGGAAATCTAAAGTTTTAGATTTGTATAAATATAAACAAGACTTATAAATTAGTTTGCAAAGTAGTTTCACTTCTAACATGTGTACTTTGTACATACGCACTTTTGTGTTAAAGACTTTTTCAAAATATAACGCTGTGGCACAAAAAATGTTATTTTGTGTCACTGTTTAATTAAACAGTTCAAGTTTCAAGCGGCCTTACTCTAAATTTAGCTTTTGATGAGAAACATCCACGGCGGTGCGTGATACCGACACATTCTGTGGAGAAGCATTTCACGTCGCCCTTCTTTCTACTCGGATCGGCGCTTCGCCTTCTCTTTCGCCGTAACCACTTCAATGGGGTGCCCATATTAAGACTTTGGTGAATAAACTTAGCTCCGCTGCTTGGCTGGTAGACAGGTTGGACAATACACTGATGTAGAAACTGCCAAAATGGTGTATTTTGATTATTTTCCTAGCATTATATATTACGGTATACAGTTATGGAGTAAGGCGGCGGACATTGAAACTCTTTATATTACACAAAAGAGCCATACGTGCCATATATATCATATTGAGATCTCGCGTTAAGAGACAAATTCCAAGAAATATCAATTCTCACAGTACCGTCGCAATATATATTGAATAATATTTTATAAATCCATGACAATATTCATTTATACAACAAAAACAGTAAAATTACACATTGTTACGTAGAGAACTGTCTCTAAAGAGTAGCCGTTGAGTTTCTTGCCGGTTTCTTCTCAGTGTACTCAACTTTCCGAACCGATGGTAGATTTGTTACCAACGGACAGACTACTGGCGATTCAAGAGTGCTTTTTGAGCCTACTTGAATAAAGAATATTTTAATTTTCACTTTGATACTTATAGCATTTACTGGTGGTTAGCATGTTCGACTACAGACGTGAGGTCCTTGGTTCGAGTCCCAGGTTGGACCAATTCAAAATCGATATTTAGTTTTCTATTAAGATTTTCTCAATATTTGCCCGACGTTGGGAAAATTTTGGCGGTGTGATCCACCCACGTGCCTCGGAAAGCACGTTAAGCCGTCGGTACTGCGACTGATCTCTTTCCGGTCGTGTCGGATTGCCGTCACGTCGGACTATGAGAGTGAAGGAATAGAGAGTATACTTATGTACTGTGCCTGCCAATCTGCAGTGGAGCAGCGTGGTTGATCTATGCTTTAAAAACCCTCTGTCGTATGAGTGAGGAGGCCTGTGCCCAACAGTGGGACGTTAATGGGCTGCTACTTACCTTACTTTTTATACTTATCATATTTACAGTATTTGTCTATATGGTTCTCATCTACCACGCCTCCAGTGACGTTATTGACCCCAAATTCAAAAAGAAGTTAGGTTTAAATTCTTGGCAACTGTGATATATTGGGTCGGTAATGTCTTGTTGTAACGTAATATATTACGCGACACAAATACGAAATTAAACGTGCAGCACAAGACAAAGCGACCGCAATGCACAATTAACTATATTCTTATGCGTTAGGTCAAGGGTTTTTACGTTATCCGTAAATGTTTTTCCACGTTTTTATAATCTCTTTTTGTAAAAATTTAAATTACAACTACCATCTTATTGGTACACTTATTGTTGGTGTTGACACGCTACAAAAGACGAAGATAAATTTACTATATTAAATCTTAGTTGACTGCCTCATTGGTCTAGTGGATAGCATGTTTGACTACAGATATGTTGAGTTTTCTATTAAGATTTTCTCAATATTTGCCCGAAGTTAGGAAACATTTGACGGTGTGATCCACCCACGTTAAGCCGTCGGTCCTGCGCCTGATCTCTCTCCGGTCGTATCGAATTGCCCTCACGTCGGACTATGAGAGTGAAGGAATGGAGAGTTCACTTATGTACTATGCCTGCCAATCCGCAGTGGAGCAGCGTGGTCGATCTGTGCTCTAAAAAACCTGTCTTATATGAGTGACGAGGCCTGTGCCCAGCAGTGGGACGTTAATAGGTTGCTACTTGCCTACTTACCTTATATCTTAGTTGTTTCTTGTCTGCATCGTGCTCAAATACCTTGAAGTATTACGAAAATATAAAATTATTTTCCGATTCCTACTATTATTTTATCCTTTTCCTATATATATATATCTCTCTTTCGAAATTTCAATCGTAAATTAAAGTAATTTGTACATAAAACCTTTATACGTTTTTTTTCTATATCATGAATTCTACTAACTACAATTTAAAGAAATCGAGAAGAAACCAGATAGTGAGTTTAATAAGTTAATGCAGAATGGTGTAGGAGTTGACTTAATTTTTTTTATTACGCTACACATTAATTATTTTATAGAAAGTTTTTGTTTTGCTATGTCAGCATGTAAAAGTCATAATATTTTTTGTTTTTATTCCGAGTACCAATAAAAGGTTAAAGTCAAAGATAATAAAGCACTGATATGATATAATTAGTTAACTTTCATTATCCCTCGTGGTGAGTGATGATACAATCTAAAATGAATAGTGAGATAATCTAGTAAAAAACTTTAGCTATTAATAGTTTCTAGATAGCATCATTTTAATCATCATCGAATTCGGGATTGTTTTGGTTCATTTGTAGCGAAGGCAATGCACTTTGTTACAAATAATATAGGTCGGGAGTTTGACACATTTTAGATATTTTTTTCCTTTCTTAAGTCTGATATACGATATTGTAGATAGATAATACTTTCATTGTACACCACAAGAAATATACATACAGAAAACACTTAATATAAGAAACAAAGAAATAAAGTTTGATAAAATAAATTTACAATTGAAGAACGTTGATTCGCAATGTTTTTCATACATGATACGTTGCTGAAGTTATTTTACACATAAACAAAATACACATAAAGTAATTAGGTCCTTAAGTACTAATGAAAAATATAATAAAAACACGAATATTAAAACTTAATACCTAATGAATATAAATGCGCTGAATTATAGTGATAATGAAATATAAAACAATTTTGGGAGAGCATGCCTGTAGCATGTATGTACTTAATCGTCATCTAATGTAATTGAAAAGTTTTTTTAAATTTCATTGTCGACAATCTTTTTTATTGATCTCACGTGATGGTAAGTGATGATACAGTTTAAGACGGAAGTGTACTAAGAGAAGAGGCGATATACCTCATATGGTTTCTACACAGCATCGTAAAGTAAGGTAAGGTAAGTAGCAGCCCATTAACGTCCCACTGCTGGGCACAGACCTTCCACTCATAGCAGAGATGGTTATTAGAGCAGGCAACACAGTATCGTACCGGAAGATAAATCTCTTTGTTTGGCGGTACGTCTTTGCTGGAGGGGTGGTAGCTAGCCTCCTACCAATCCAGTTTCAGACAAATTAGAAAATAAGATTTTCTAAATTCGTCCTGTCGGAGATCGAATCCGGAGCCTCTGCTAGCGAACACTCGCACCACTGCGCCAGCGAGGCTGTTGTCGATCGAGATCAGCGCTCGACGGTGATCTTATCTGATGGTAAATAATCCAAGAAATAAGTAAGCTAGCCTGATAAGAGATGAAAAACATAAATTGAAGCAGCAGCCTGTTAACATCCCACAGCTGGGCCTGTGCCTCTTCACTCAAAGAAAACTGGGTCGCTGGGTTGGCGGGATAATAGTTAATTTACCTCTAAATGGTTTTTACACGTCATTGATATGATAACCAAACTTTCGTTGTGCGGTTCGGCTTAGCTGGTCAGGTTATAACTAGCTGTGTACAAAGCCATAACCTGTCCAACATCAAACAAATAAAAAATATAATTTACTTAATCTGTCAGTAATCGAACCAGAGACCTCTGTTAGCAAAGCGATCGCATCGTTAAGCTAACAAGGCCATCAAAAGTACTTCTGAGTTAAAATATTATTCGCATTTTGAACGCAATAAACTCGGTTTGTAATTTCATTGGCATTAAAAAAACTTTTACGTTTTTGTGAAATATATTTTTATAACTAACTTAAAAGCATAGTTTTGTTGTTCTCCGTGAACTTTAAAACGCGATGCATAAAATATATCATCTGATACTGGCGAAATTATTTTTAAATTTCATCTTTAACGCCATTGAAATTTACGCCTTTTAAAAATAACGACGGTTTAACAATATTTTATAATGTCATATAATTAGTTATAAGTATGTTTGAGGGTGACTGAACTACACCAGAAATAATTTTGATAATATTTTGTCTTCAGGTCGATTCAAGCATGTATATTCAATGGATGGGGAACTGAGAACGTTGAATGTTGATAAGTTTTGGCTAAAATATTTTTTAGTTTACCTATAATTACTTAATTAATCTCCAAAATAAATTTAAATATTACGTAATATACTTATTTATCAGTGTAATGACTTAAATAGATATTATGAGAGTGACTTTTTTGATGAAATCTGTATTTTAGCATTTTTCGCCTTGTATGAATCGATTGAATAATACGTGCATATATATATATATATACGGATCAAAAGCTTCTTCCATTAGTGAATTTGGGTAAGAGATACAATTCGAAGGATTCCTTAAATAATAAAAAAAACTGAGCAGTTAATGAATTACTATTACTTAAAACGATACCTCGTATTGCTGCGATTCACCGATGAACTATGGGCGGGAGTGGCCCTCTTCTGTGAGACGAACCTCTCACTGAAGGAGGCCATCGAACGTCAGAGTGAGATTGCAGTGGATGGTCCCACACACCGGAGGAGAAGGCGGGGTACAAAGCAGCGCTTGTTTGCCTAAGTCCTCCCGCCTTCCAGAATCAAGGAACACCGGGAATGAATGCGTAAGTTAAACTTTGGTGCATCATTCATGGATGAAAAGGGTTTCGCTGGGTGTTTCAAGGCCTTCTTGCTCGCCAAGTCCCACTCCTGACCCATGGTCGGGGCCTGGGCATAAAAGCATTTTCCTGCGAAAAAAAAAACGAGGAACTCTCGTAACTTTAACGTCGTTCTTTGATATCACCAATAAACGTATACCGGAATTTGTGTGAGAAGATGTAATTATAATTGACGATTTCAAAGTGCTGTAAAATCCTTCTTAAATAAAAAAAATTATTTCAATTCGTTATATTGGTTTTCTATAGCTGTCATTTCCAATTAAAGTTTAACTAAATCAGTTAAATGTTATTGGCAATAACTGAAAATTTTAATAAAACAAATTCTCTATATCTTACAATGTGATGTTAAAGGTTTTAAAGAATTCTTTAATGTATTTCCAAACAATTAGCGTGGTTTTGTGGTTTTTTATAACTCTATTAGTCATGGAATCTAGTTATCGCCTGTACAATTGTTTTGCAAGGATTGCATGCTTTATCTAAGAGTTCCCACGTCCACTCATCATTTAATTGTTTATCTATATAGGTGACCTAGTGTTTATAACAGACACATAAGGCTAATTACTATTGTCTTCGATGGAAAATTAAATAATAATTGTAAAACATGTTAAGTGCATTAGGTTATATCTGCAATACTTCTGAAAAGGTGATCTTAAGACACTAGATAACGTCTATATTGTGGTCAAAGTGAGATATTGCATATGCATTGAAAATGCAATGGATATAACACATCAGATTTTTTTATATTTATTATTATATATAAATTTTGAAACCAATTTTCCTTAACATTATAAAAACCACTGAAGTTTACATCTATTTATAATTAAAAATATATTAGGTATAAAGTCTATAACTATTAAATACTCATAATCGATTCAATCGAAGATGAGTATTTTTATATATTAATATGTAAATTACGGTAAAAGCTCAAGACATATTCTTTCATTTATAGGTATAATTCTGTTAATCCTGATTTATACACACTTTTATTAAAGATTAATACTTTCTTAACGCTTTACTAACACACTTAATATAAAACTACAACTATCGTACTCTACGAACAAGCTTCGCCAGCCTCCGTACACGACGTAATCATTCACGCTCCTTAACTTAGTCAATACAAAAACGAATATCATGGCGCAAACATATTTCAACTTGTTACACATTCTATTAACGCACTTTTATTAATTAGTTAAGATCTTGATAAATCAACTTTATTGTACTTGTGTCGACGATTATAATAAATAAATTATAATGGTCAATTTAAATACTTTTCATTCGTGTAACGAAAGTGGCCAACGTAGACTAAAACTATAGGTCAATAAGGTATTTCATTAAGTTCATTCTTAGAATAAACATTGAATCACAGCATTAAGTAACACATATGTATAATATGCACTAGGATCAGTCAATTAGTCAGATGATGCTTATGCAATTGTTATTTATTTTCCTTTTCAATCTTTTTCAAAATTGGTGCACAATTGTTCTTATAAATTATCTCTATAGACATACACAAACAGATATTACCTTTTTTTTTCTTGCTGACCGATAAGCGCTTGACTGTGATTTCACCTGATGGTAAGTGATGATACAGTATAAGAAGGACGCGCGCTAATCTGTTAAGAGGCGATATACCCCTTATGGTTTCTACACAGCATCGTACCGAAACACAAATCTCTTTGTTTGGCGGTATGTTTTTGCCGGTGGGGTATTAACTAGCCACGGCCGAAGCCTCCCACCAGTCCAGACTCAGACAAATTAGAAAATACAATTTCCTAAATTCGTCCTACCGGGGTCGAACCCGGAACCTCCGCTAGCAAAGCGAATGCTCGCACCACTGCGCCAGCGAGGCCATCAAATTTATAGCAATTTTATATTATTATAAGTGTTAACTATATAATATTCCACCTGGTTGTGGAATATGTTAATGTTTGTAGACATTTCTATCAGTGTAGGGGCACTCAGAACATCTAACAATGTCGAACATTTGAAAATGTTTGAATTTTTAAACAACAGTGTTGCTGCTCCATTACATACTCACTGAATCTATAATAGGCCTTCTGAGTTTGGATTATTATTTGTTTTTTGAAGTTTCTATGTGGTAGCCACGTCACTGCGTTTCTTATTTTATTATAAAAGCAAATACAATTGCCAGTAAAGGATTTGTTTGTCTTGGATTGTGTTGTTTTTATTCATACAAATCTAAAACTTTAGACTTCGGAGACTTAGGGAGGGAAAAAGGAAGGTGTGTTAAGAATTTAATGAATTTAATTGTCATTAAAATATAAAGTGTCGATAATTAATACAAATAATTTATTGAAATTTCAAATGACGCATTGTAAACCAAAATTCCAAGTGTTTTTGTCTATATTAGAACTTATTAATTAAATTTTGTATCTTTAATTTGAAATTTAGAAAAGAGAACTTTTGAAATATTTTATATTTTATGATAAATAGCATATTAAATTATTGAATGACTAGTGGCAAATTAAAATGCCACATGTAATTTTTAAATATTAAAACTACCTCACCTTCAAACAAATTAGCATAAAAAACGCTGCACATCTTCGTGATGCTTATCACGCGTTTGATTCGTAAAATTTTACCCTCATGCGCCTAAAGAAGTTTCACCTTAAAACTTAGTTCACGAGAGCTGATTTTTACTTAACACATTCGCTGCATTACGAAAACTTTTAGGTTTCCAAAGCACCAGCTGAAAGTTCTTTGAAAATGATGGCGCAGTGAACGTGTTAAGCGGTTGTCACAAAGCCGAGCGTGACGGCGCAGTCTAATTCAATACCTGCAACATAAATAACGTACCTTAAGAAATTTTCACATAACGAAAGGTTATCTATGTAACATTCTCTTCCGCTGAGGCTAGAAGTAACCTAGACCTTACTTAATAATGGCTTAAGATGACGCCACAACTTTCGTTATGCGATAGGTAAAGGCGAAATACGTATTAGTATTATCTAATCGTCTCAAACCTCGTTTCCACAATCGATTTTTATATAGTTTCCTTTATGTTTCTAAGTGTTTAAGGAAATAATATAATCTATCGTTAATCCGAAATATTTGAAATTCACACCCGAATGGCATATTAATGACTTTCAAAATTGTTACAAAGTTATGTAATTTTTATTGAATGATTATAAAATCAATCAGAATGTAATCTTTTTATGTTTATCATGTACTTAATATTTAAATTGTGGTGTTTGTTTCTATATTAATCAACTTTAATTGGTTTTACGGTATTTATATTGAGACCGGATTATAAGAAGTCATATACAAAAACGATTACGTGATGTAAAGGATTGGGAAAAATCATATTTAATATATGTAGTGACTAAAATTGAGAAAGGTATGCTTAGATGCTTAGGGCATATAGAGAGAATAAATGAAAGAAGACTGACAAAAAGGATTTATGAGTCAAGAGTGAATGCGAAAGTTGGAAGGGGAAGACCAAGGCGAACGTTCCTGGATGAAATCCGGGACATTTTAAATAAGGGCCAAGTCAAGAGTACTTTAAACCGACGAACTTGTATGAAAGGGTTAATGAAAATGAATGAAGCGAAGGATATATGCAAGGATCGTGGCAAGTGGAAAGATGTTATCTCTGCTTAACCCTATGGGAATGAGGCGTCATGCTACGTATGTTTGTATGTTAGTTAACTGATCAATGCATTGAATTAATCAGGAATTTTAAATAATGAGTTTTCTAGTAAGAGGTTTTATTTTGATATTTGAAAAGCACGTTCGTACATTTTACACACGTTAGAAGTGAAACTTCTTTGGCAAACTAATTTTTAAGTCTTGTTTATATAGAAAAAAATCTAAAACATTAGATTCCCGAGACTTACAGAGAGGAAAAAAGGAAGACATGTTAGGAATTTGAATAATAAATTGTAATTAAAATATATAAATAAAAGTATCGAAAATTAATGCAAATAGTTTAATGGAATCTCAAATGACGAATTGTTAATAAAAATGCCACGTGTTTTTTGTTAATATTAGTAATTATTAATTCAATTTTGTCTTTCAATTAAAAATTTAGAAGAGAGAATTTATGAAATCGTTTTATTTTATATTTTATGAAAAAGTGTATATCAAATTATTAAATGACGAGTGGCAAATTAAAATACCGTGAGTTATTTGTAAATATTAAAACTACCTAACCTTCAAACGAATTAGCATCAAAACGCTGCACATCTTCGTGACGATAATCACGCGTTTCATCCGTAAAAATTTACGCCTAAAGAAGTTTCACTTCAAAACTAAAACAAATGCATATTTATAGTACCAGCAGTACTTTTTACTTTACTGCCTGCATGCATATAGTTACCATGCAGCACCATAACCTGTTCAAAAAGTTAATTAGAAATTTTTAGTTTCCTCAATTTTCTGATTTATAAAAATGGCTCCCTATTGCCTTATGTTACATTATCCCGCGTGAATGACTGACCAATTTCTCTAATTCTCTTTTTTCTTGTTATTGTAATAGAAAGATCTCATGAATTTAAGACATGCTCATGATGTTCTGTTGGTCTAATTAAATTAACAATATATGTTGTAATGATATGAAAAAGGTGTGTCAGCGAACGACTGAATGCCCGCTGCCAATAATTAATTAACATATTATTATATGTATTACAAAATATCTGTCGATAAATAAATAGCGAGGGCAGTCGCTATGTGTTTGTGGTATGTCACCTGTTCCCGTATCGGAATACCAATTAAACTATTGAATATTGCGATTAAATATGAATATTACAATAAACACTATGTTTTAAATAATTATTTTATAATTCAGTATTTACATTTAAGACATAAGTAAGTCTGTCGAGTCAGTTAGTACAATAATTTTAAAGTGAAACTTCTTTAGGCGCAAAACTTTTACTGATTATGCACGTGATTAGCGTCACGGAGATGTACAGCGTTTTTTATGCTGATTCGTTTGAAAGTCAGGTAATTTTAATACTTACAAATAAAATGTGGCAATTTAATTTGCCACTTTAACAATTTTTCACAAAGTATAAAATAAATATATTTCATAAAATCTAATTCATAATACTGACAATTAGCACGTGGCATTTTTATATACAATTCATCATTTGAGATTTCAATAAATGATTTGTATTAATTTTCGACTATTTGAAATATTTTAATGACAATTAAATTCATTAAATTCCTAACATATCTAACTTTAAATTTTGAAAAAAATGTAAACAAGCCTCAAAAATTAGTTGGCCAAAGAAGTTTCATTTCTGACTTGTATACTTCGTACGCACACACTTAAAATTTTTCTAATATCTTACTCTTGTCCTATGTAGTTTGAGAGTCATTATAATAATTTACATTTATATGTTATTTCGTTGATTACTATTTTCAAATGTACCATATTAACCAGAAAAAAAACGAATGTTTGGATTGGAATTATAGGCACTGTCTTTTTAAATATTTATTTTAGCTATTGATAAAGTAAATTCGAATTCTCTATTCATAGTCATGATAGAAGAAAGTCACCTAGTCAATTATAAAAAATTTTAAGCAAATTTTGCACATTTTTCTGGCTACCGCAGGCTTGTTTACATATAAATATATGTCCTAAACTTGAAAGAGCTACTAGTATTAGCTGATGATAATATCTCGATCACCATAAAACATCGTTAGCACGCACAATAGAAAAGAGCACAAGGCCTAACCGCGTAGCTGCATAAATTGCATAATTAGAAGAGAAACATAAGGACTGTTGATCGTCCGAGACGAGAACGTCTTTAAGTCTGTTAATCTAAGAGGCGGCAGTATTTTTTATTGATGTATAGCGCTTGACTGTAATCTCATCTGTTGGTAAGGTGGTACAATCTAAGATGGAATCGCGATAATCTGGTAAGAGGTAATTTACCCTACGGTTTCTATCGCGCAGAAATACAATTTATTTACTTGTTCATGTTTTGTAGTAGGGTGGTATTAACTATCTATAGTTAATACCATAACTCTTCCTAAATTGGCTAAATTCTTAATAGATTTATTTCCAAACTTTCTCATAGTTAGAAGATGAATAAGTCTTGCTGGTCATTTGTGACCAGGAAGTCTTTCAATATGATAGACGAGGACAACAAATTTCTTTTTATATATCAAATATTTTATTTACTAGCTCTTCTCGTCAGTGCCACCCTCTCGTTTTCAATCTGATGGCAATAAAGGAAAACTCGTTCTTCTTGACCGACCTCAATTTGCTAAATGTCAAATAAATTGCTAATAGTTTTAATGAATGGGTCAGTGAGTTTAGAGTTGTAAAATTGTCTTCACATTATTGCCTTTTTTTATAACTAAAATTTCCCGAACGCTGCCCAACCGAGTTGGATTCGGCGGTTAACCTCTTTGTCGAAATTGGACCTACCTAGCTGGACTATGTGTCCCAGGTATGTGTACTCGTCTACAATTTCGAGCACTGAGTTCTCAATGATGACTGTAGAGGTAGAACGGAACATGGATATTGGACATAACTTTTGTATTATCCATGTTCATCTTTAGGGTCACATATATATAAGAATTAAAATATTTCAATAGTTTTCATTATTTCGCCATTTAAAAATTTAAGTTAATAAATCGTCTAGTAGTGTCTGCTATGTTATATAATGGTCTTGAAATTTTCAAATAATTCATAAAATAAGCATTACTTGTAGTAATAATTACCATAAAGTTTATGAGGCCAAAGTGATTTATTTTGCAATTAAATGCTAACAAATCTAGGGTTTTAATTGCGAATTTATTGTTTCAATTCAAAACAAAGTCTTAAATAAACCATATTGTTTTAATGGCATGCCTAAATATCACATTATCGCAAAAAAAATATAGATATTAAATTCTTTATTAACTCCCAAAAAAAATCTGTATTTATTACTATAGTTTTCTTACCTTACTCTTGTCCTATGTACTTTGCGACTTATCACAATATTTTTCAACATTTGTATGGTTAAATTTACCTTGAAATTTTGTTAATTACTATTTGATATATTCATCCATTCAATATTTAAAAGGGTATGAAATGTGAGAATATTGTATTACATAAACATGCGATGGTATATTTTATTTAAAAGCTTTGATTGCTTTTAGATTCATGAACTTTTAAAAGCAGTTTAATACTATAACACGCAGCATTTTGACGTTCTGGCTTGCAAAATATTGCAAATACTTATTGAGCTGAGGTACTGGGTTCAATCCTCAGGAGGGCAAATTAAAGTAATCGCATTTTCTGATTTTCCTGAGACTGGACTGGTGAAAGGCTACGGCCGTGGCTTATTACCATCCTACAAGCAAAGACGTGCCGCCAAGTAAAAAAATGTTATTAAATATCTTATTTTATCTAATGTTTCGCAAAGTTTCATATCGCTTACTCATAATTGTAGTTTAATTGGTTTCTTAAAGCCCAGTGGTATCACTAAACTACAGGTATTAACATGATATCATTGGTTTTTAATTACGTCAGTAGTTTAATGGCATTTTATTTGTTAAAAACGTAACTCATTAAATCATTTCGTATTGATCTCACTTAAACATAAAAAGTAAGATAACAAGTGTCAACTATAACGAATACATTAGACCGAAAGAAAGTTTTAGAGCTTTTACATGAGCTTTCGATATATCTTCGCTGTACAAATTTTCACCAATAAAATTTACAGTGAATGCAATTTAATTAATGTATTAACATTTGAAATAAGCCGTCTTTTTAAAATTACCGTCTGGTATCACAAACTTTTAGTAATATTTCATTTTTTGATTAACATTTCAAAATTTAAACAAAAGATAACACTAACAGTAGGAATGGAAATGTAATTCTAAGATTAATTCATTTAAAAGGCATTAAATTTATCTTCACTTACCTTCAAGTGCGATCACAGTTAAGTGCTAACCTATCAGTAATAAAAAAATAAAGGGTGTGTTCTTTATGTCACAATAATAACATTTTACTAATCATATTTAAAAAAAAGGTTAGTAGCAGCCCATTAACGTCCCACTGTAGGGCATAGGCCTCCTCACTCACATGAGAGAGGATTTATAGGGCATAGATCCACGCTGCTCCACTGGGGATTGGCAGGCATAGTACACAATAAGTGTACTCTCTATTCCTTCACTCTCATATTCCGACGTGACGGCAATCCAACAAGACCAGAGGGAGATCAGGCGCAGGACCGATGGCTTAATGTGCTCTCTGAGGCATGAGGGTGGATCTACCGCCAAATTTTTCCCAACTTCGGGCAAATATTGAGAAAATCTTAATAGAAAACTCAATATTGATTTTTGAATTGGCCCGACCTGGGACTCGAACTCAGGACCTAATGTCTGTAGTCGAACATGCTAGCCAATGAGGCAACTAATATGATATTGTAATGATGATGGTACAAAAATTACAAAAGACCTGACTGAGGTTGTTGTGTCTCTTCTAAGAACAGGGTGCGAAGGAACCCTCGTAATTTACAATTTCAGATAAAATTAGTGTGTGGAAAAAACATTAAATTTGACGATTCAAAAGTGCTGTAATAGGCCTTGAATAAAGGCATTTTAAATTAAAAAAAAGAAGCTACTAAGATAACATATCATTAGTACAAACGTGGTACAGGAATAGGTGATTTATCTTTGAAATACTATCTTACAAAATAGAATTTTATACTTGACTCTCTACCGTTTTTATAATATTTCGTCATTTGTAATTCAAAACAAAATGGCATTTATTTCTACAAACACTCTTTACACTCTTTATGTCGACTGAATTTATACAAGAAACTATTTTTAGATATTTGTCTATCTGTTATCTACTTTATTAATTGCTAATAAATTAAATCAGGCCTCTGCCGTTCAAGGTAAGGCCTAGGGGCACGGAATATGTTATAATTTTTATGATCGTCGATTTAGCCTATTAAGAAACAGTTTAATGAAATACTAAGCATTAATATCTATTTTTAGGCATTTTATGTGTAAAAAAAACTATTTAACCTTCGAATATAAAATTATTCAGTCCATTAAATATTTGCATATGAAACAATTATTAACAACCATTAACATGACTAATTGATCCAAGTGTAAATAATTAAGTATGCATAATATGACATAATTAACTATATGTATAAACAAAATGAAGCTGACAACTTATGTATAAATTAATTGAACTTTTATCCTAAAATTTTATCACTAAAATATCTGTAAATACTATAAAGCAAAGATGGCTCACTTACACTATTTCTGTAAAGCTGACATGTTATAGAAGTGAAACTTCTTTAGGTACATGGGCGCTATAATTAGCGATGAGTCAAGTTGGAGAGCAGTGACGTCCTTCTGCGAGGCTGTCATCTTGCCGAAGGAGTCGAGAAACAGGTAAAGGGAGGTTATGTCAGACGCTACTCCTTCTCGCCGGAGGAGGGTGGGCGCTAGAAGGCGCAATTTTGCTCGCCTGCTCGCGCTCAACTAAACCAAACCCTTAAGTCGGATTCATCCAGGGCACCAGAGCTGAAAAGAGTCAGCGGACATCTGGACCCCAAAACCTGCATGTATGGGGTTCCGCTGGGTTTTAGTGGGTATTCTGGTAAGTCCAGCGAGTCCCACACTCCTGGATGAAAGTTTACACTTCATCCGGCGTGCATAGAAAATTTCCTAGCGAAAAAAAATGGGGTACTTTTTTACGGATGAAACGCATGATTAGCGTCACGAAGATGTGCGGCGTTTTTTATGCTTATTCGTTTGAAGGTAAGACAGTTTTAATATTTACTTAACATATCATTATTTAATATGTCACTCGTTATTTAAAAATGACATATTCTTTTTCATAAAATATAAAATAAAAATATTTCATAAATTCTCTTTTCTACACTTTTCTCTTTTATTTACATTTCGTCATTTGCGATTTCAATAAATTATTTGTATTAATTTTCGACACTTTTAATATTTTAATAATATAAACAAGACTTAAAAATTAGTTTGTCAAAGACTTTTCACTTCTGACATGTATGCCTATGTACGCACGCACTTTTAATTTTTTTTGCTTGAATGTGATCACACCTGATGGCAAGTGATGATATAGTCTAAGACGGAATCGCGCTAACCTAGGAAGAGACAATTTACATCTATGCTGATAGGGTGGTAGCATCGGCCCAAGCCCCCCAACAATCCTGACTCAGACAAATTAGAAAATGCAATTTGCTAAATTCGCCCTAACTAACCTAACCTAACGCGGGACCTGTGTTAGCAAAGCGAGTAATTATACCACTGCGCCAGCGAAACCGTCAGAACTATACAAATTTCTTTGGATTTTTCTTTTAGAGAAACATAAATTCCTTTCGTGATATAGTAGCTCACTGGTCTGCATCATTGGTCTAGTGGTCAGCATGTTCGACTACAGACTTGAGGTTCTGGGTTCGAGTCCCGGGACGGGCCCATTCAAAATATTGAGGTTTTCATTAAGATTTTCTCAATGTTTGCCCCAAGTTGGGAAGTTGGAGGTGTATTCCACCCCCGTGCTTCGGAGAGCACGTTAAGCCGTCGGCCCTGCACCTGATCTCTCTCTGATCGTGCCGAATTTCCGTCACATCGGACTATGAGAATGAAGGAATAGCGAGTGCACATGCGTACTATGCCTGAAAATCCGCACTAGAGCAGCTCTAAAAACCCTTTCCCAACAGTGGGTTGTAAATGGTCTTTTTCTTAGAAGCTCACTAAGAACTGGTTTTGACCATATAACGTCGTCGTCGCCTGGAACAGTTAATTGTATATAAGATTTTATGCTGATTATTTTAGAATGACTAGTCTGCAACATCGACGTAACCTTGCCGGTCTGTCGGTATTTTACAGAATATATTTCGTAGTGTGCGCAGAAGCTATATGAACTTGTTCCATCATCGCCCTTTTATTATAGTACATCAAGACACAGAAACGATTGGCATCCGTACATGGTGGACATCACACACCAAACGATTTAGCCAATCGTTTCTGATCCGCATCGCTAAGGAGTGGAACGCCTTAACGGCTTCCGTTTTCCCAGACTCTTACGATCCAGGTATTTTTAAAATCAAAGTGAATAGGCACCTCTTCGGGCAGCGCGATCCACCTTATGCTGCATCTTCAATTAACATCAGGTGTGATAGCAGCCAAGCGCATGCCTATCAGTCATAAAAAAAAGATGCAATCTGTATGCTTATATATACTGTAGTACATTAGTCTTAACTATATTTTGATATGAAACGTCATTCCGATACATTTTTTAAGCGTTAGCAATCTTTGAAAGTGAGCCTAAGAGCCCAGGTCTCAAAAAATATATTTTGTAATATTATTTATCAATGACATATTATCGTAGGAAACCTATAAATAAATAAATTAAAGTTACATGATTGTCTCCTTTTGTACTTGGTCCATCAAATACAGAACGTGTGACTATGTGGGTCAAAATACATCGCTCACTAGGCAGCGTTTATTTTTTTATTACACTCATCTGCGCGATAATTTATTATGACAATATTTACTAATTCGGTAACCTTCATGGGTGTGATCATAACATCTGTTATGATCACACCCATGAAGAAAGTGTGTTTCATCATATATACATATGGGAGACATATAATGACACAATAATTTCGAATACTAAACGTTGATTGAAGTTGATTTCGCATACTTAAAAATTAGAATCAAAATACTATTTATTCAAGTGGGCTCCAAAAACAATACTTATCAGTGAGCAGGCCTGAAGAGCGGTTGCCTCCTTTTACGAGACTGTTATCTCGCTAAAGGAGACACTGCAAAGGGAGAGAGTGAATGCCGCCGAAACACTCCAGCCCCGATGAAGGGGTGCAGGAAACAGGAGGCGGAGATTCATACAACTCCTCCCCCTGTAGAATATCTGTGAACTGTAACCGAGGGGCCAGAGACGAATGCTTCAACGAACCTCTGGCTCCCCAGTCATGGTTCATAGCAGTCCCACTGGGTTTTTATGGGTATTGTGAGTTCGGACCCTCGCGGAGTGCCACATCGGTCCTCATTAGTCGAGGTGCGTAAATGCATTTCCCAGGGACAAAAAAAGTGGGCAGCAGTTTTGTATCGTTAGTAGTGAGTCCCATGGTAACAAATCTATCACCGGTTTGGTAAGTTGATTTAGCTGAGAAAATCCGATAGAAATTCAGCAGTTACTTCACGAATTATAGTTTTTGCAAGTTATAATATGTAATATTTTGCTTCTGTGTGCCACTGGAATCAAGTCAAAACATTTCTATCGCTTAAATAAGATTCAACATTATAATATGTCTTGTGAAAAATAGTATGATATATTGTGACTATGATATATTATGTAGAGATAAATCCAAACCTTGCGGTATCGTATTAAAATACATATGCTCAATCTGACAAACGAATTCTGAATCTTGTTGTTCAATGAGAGATCGATTTTTTCGGAAATTACAACACTGTAAGAAGATCGTTTCCATTTTTAGCGAAACTACATTGTAAAAGTAATCTAATAGCTCCTTTTAAATATGTCCCGATCCCGTGGGAATTTGGAAACTTTCCGGCGATTCCTTTGCGATATGGCTGTCAACGTCAAATTTCAATTCAATCTGACCTATAGTTTCGGAGATTAAGTGACAAATGATTGATGATTGAGTGGTTAAATCGCTTATATATAATTTTGTAAATAGTGCTACAATTTTCTCATCTAAGTAGCTTTCGTTGGCGAATTTATATACAATAATAATTTTTTAAGCATACTTTAATTTACCGTTACATCCCAAAAGAAGAAATACATTTTTTTATTGCTTAACTTTCACAATACTAGGATCAGAAGTGGCCGTAAACTTTAAGATGTGTCAGGGACCAAATTTGACCACTATTCGTCACAATGAGTGACATTACACTTTGAAAGTGGGTTGCGATTTATATGCGTTTAAAACACAGTGTCCAAATAGTGATAGTAAAAGTTATGTTGCAAAAGTCACTGAACTTGTGTTTATTTTTAACTGCACTGAGTGTAGTAACTAAGTGGCAGCCTATTATAGTCCTAATGTAAATCAGTGACCTCCTACCACATTATGCGATCGGGTTAATAAAAATATCTTTAGGAAACCAGGATGTCTCAGGACAATTCTGGAATATGTGTAAGGAAATGGATCAAAAAGTTGGCCTTATGCTTTTAAAACCATCAAATACCCAACAGTGGGACGTTAATAGGCTGCTACTTACCTGACATTGTTTTCTAACTAAATATCAGGATGATGTAACTTCTCAAATATGTTTAAATTTATATATATTTATAAATTAATTTCAATTAAGAAGTAATGCCGTCATTTTGACAAAAAGAGCAATGTAGTAAGGCACGTGGGTTGTCGTTCAGAGAAGTCACGGGCTCAAATCCTGGGTAAGTATCACAGCTTGCTTTAAGTAAGGTAAGTAGCAGCCCATTAACGTCCCATCGCTCCTTACTCATAGAAGAGAGGGTGTTTGCTGGGAGCTTCCTTTGAGTGTGGAGTTTAATCGATTCCGCGCACCACACTGTCAAAGACTGCCCAGCTTGGGGATCCCAGCGGCACCTTCTATCGTCGTTAATTGGAGCCGATTTCAACGATTCAACGACGGCGTGGAGGGGTTTCGCGTTATTTTGTAAGTCTGTCATCTTACAGAAGAAGGCAAGTTCCAGGGAGAGAGAGGCAGTGGTCGCTGGCTTTCTCCGTCAGAGGAGGTTGAGGAGCAGTAGGCGTCCGGTCACCCACCTGCTCCAGCTTACTTGAACCTTCTGTTGGAAGTATCTGGGGAACCATCTGTATGGAATGTGCAGGCTAACTTCTGGCCCCCTACATATTGGCTGATGAGGGTTCCGCTGAATTTTAGTGGGTATTCGAGTTATCCAGCGAGTCCCACACTGCCGAGAAGATTTTAGCACGTCGTGCATAAACTCCCAGTGACAAAGAAATGCACCCCTGAGTTTCTTTTTATAAAAACAAACTTTCATGATTGATTGCTTATTTTAATCCGTAATCATGTCATTCTTTCTAGGAAAACATCTTTAGAGCACTTGTATATGCCAGGAGTCTTGGGCATGTGTAGCCTGCCAATCCACAGTGGAGTAGCGTAGTGGGCTTATGTTTTAAAAACATTTTTCTTGTAAAGTATTCGTGCGCACCAGTGGTACTTACTTACCTTACTTGAAAATATTATCATGACAGGTCAGTCTCGCTTAGACGTTTGTTACGAGCGCACTACTACGCGGCGCGCGACGATTTCGCTAGCCGCTGGGTCGTTTTTCTTGGAATTTGTTAATGCACATGACCTTGTGTCTGTATTTTGTCAAGTATTTTATCTGGAGGGATTTGTTACTGTATTAGTGGTGATTGTAGTAAGGTTTGTTGTCGTTATACTTGTTATTGTTATGAATTCTACCTTGTGGGTTTGTTATTGGGATTGTTATTCGTCTTGTTGGTGTTTGTAGTAGGGCTTGTTTTCGTAATATTTTGTTATTGTTTATTAAGGGTTTTTGTTATCTAGGTTTGATGTTAATGTGTTGTTTGTCTGGTCTGAATATTTTGTTATATATTCTGAAGGCCGCTTAGTATGTTTGCCCCGTCATGGACGGCGGCAGGCGATTGAGAGGGGTTTCTACTCCCCAAAAAAGGGGTGTGGGCGATGTTGTAGAGTCGGGAATGGAGACAGAGGAGAGGGACCGAAGTCCCGCCTTTGACTCTGTTGCATCGGCTTCGTCTAGCAGGGCGAGTTCCGTATGCAAAGGGGAGAAGGTGGCTCGTAGAAGGAAGGGAACGGGCATTGCCCAAGCGAGAGCTGAGCAGCGTAGGCGGAAGGAAGAGGCTGAGGAGGCGGTTTTTAATCGCTTCCTCAGTGATAGAGTAAAGAATTTTCGTTCGGAGGTTTGCGCAGACTCAGAGTGTCTTTCTGGCTCGGAGGAACGTCAAAAAGGACCGACCAGTCTTCGACAATTAAGCACAGAGGAGCTGCGTGCGCTAGCTGGTCAGAAACTTACCAGTATTATGATGGTGGCCCAGAAAGCTGGCAACCTTAAGGGTAGTTTTGTTGAAACCCTAAAAGTCTCGGCGACGGCTCTTCAAGACGTGGTAGAGGCTCTAGCTTCCAGAACGGAGGCTGACCAGTCATCTCGGCTGACAGCCGATAATGGAAGGCTCCGTCAAGAAGTAGAAAATTTGAAAGCGGAGCGAAAGGCGTACCGCCGCGAATTTTCGGAAATTCGGTCTTCATTGCGGGAAGCGAAGGGCACGACATCAAAAACTTCTCAAGGACTTCTAGATGAGGAGTTTATTGAGAATTTTAAGGCCTCGATAATCACATCGATGGGAGAAATTGTAGACGCCAAGTTTGCCGGAGTTGAAGATAGGCTGTTACTGCGCCGGGGCTCAGGATCTTATGCTTCAGTAGTCCATGGCGGAGTGGAGAATAGATCTAGCGGTAATTTGTGAGCCTTACTTTGTCCCTGATCAGCACTGGATTGGAGACGTGGATAGTTCTGTGGCAGTCGTGATTAGGTCAGATAGCGGACAATCTCTAACAGTTCTGGAGAGAAGATCTGGCTTCGTTGTAGTAGGATGGGGGAAGTACATTGTCATTGGTTTGTACTTCTCCCCTAACCGCACCCTGGCGGAGTTTGAGGCTTTTCTTGACTCTGTCGGGGCAGTGGTACGCGCGAGGTCGCCGGGACACTTTATAGTCCTTGGCGACTTTAATGCAAAGTCCCAAGCGTGGGGTAACCCTACAACAAACGAGAGGGGAAGGGCGGTCCAGATCTGGGCTCTGCTCTGTGGCTTGTCCCTTCTTAACAGGGGGAATGTCCACACTTGTGTACGGCATAATGGGGGTTCCGTGGTGGACCTTTCGTTTGCCACCCAAGATGTCGCAGATAGGGTTAACGGTTGGAGAGTTGAGGACGATGTGGAGACGCTTTCGGACCATCGTTATATC
>JACTOM010000045.1:3748697-3929787 GCA_015832385.1 Elymnias hypermnestra | reverse complement strand
CCCAGCGGCATACCTTATTGTCGCTGGTTGGAGGAGACATTTCATTGGAGAGCATAATAGGGGTAATGCTCTCCAGTGAAGTTGGGTGGAGGACGGTTGCCTTCTTTTGCGAGACCGTCATCTCGCTGAAGGAGGCAAATGGGAGACTAAGGGAGCAAGAGGCTGAAGCTCTACCTAGCCGTCGGAGAAGACTTGGTGGCAGAAGTCGCACTTATGCGCTTCATGTTTCTCCCTATTGAGTGATAGGTACTCGTGGTCGGTGTCATCCGGGTCACTAGAGTGGAATGCAGCTAGGGAACCTCTAGTGATCTCACTCATGGATGAGGAGGGATCCGCTGGGTTTTAGTGGGTATTCTGTAATCTGTGAGTCCCACACTCCCGATTAGAAAATCTTTCATCGGGGTGCGTAAAGGCATTTTCCAGCGAAAAAAAAAAAAGTAAGACAGGCCAAGTCACCGACATCAGCTAGTTATACATCAAATGGTTATTAAAACTTTTGAGTAAATAATTCCAATTAAGAAGTTTGTGAATGCAAACAAGAATTTCTGTAATTCAATTCAGGATTTTTCTTGCAATTGAAAGTGTGTTCACTTGTTAGTAAAATATTAAAGTAATTCAGCATTTCCCTATTACATTACTATAGGGGATACAATATTGCAGTTTTGTACAAACAACTGCCTCATTGGTCTAGTGGTTAGCATGTTCGACTAAAGACATGAGGTCCTGAGTTCAAGACCCGGGTCGGGCCAATTCATAAATAAATATTGAGTTTTCTATTAAGATTNGTGCACTTGTGTACTATAAGCCTGCCAATCCGCAGTGGAGCAGCGTGGTAGGTCTATGCTCTAAAAACCCTCGCTCCCCGGAATGAGGAGGCCTGTGCCCAGCAGTGGGACGTTAATGGGCTGCCACTTACTTACTTACATAAACAAATAAAACCATAGGTTACTCAACGGAACAGTTTTGAATCATCGAAAAGTTTCTACTGAGAAGATACTGGCAAGACACGCAGTAGTTACTCTTTTAGGAACCACTTTTAGAACGAAATGAAATGTACCTATATTTGAAACTGGATAGTAATCCAAGCTTTTCTGCCATTTAAATATTACTCAATACTATGATACTCTTTGCGTGTGAGTGTGCTCTTTACATATGACTTGGGCTTATGTAAAGGTAAGACTAGAGTTGATTGTGGTATAGTTGCAAATTTAGATAATTATATATTCTAATTTGCCTAGATACCCGAAAGAGCTTTCGGCCATGGGTAGTTAAATAACTTTTAACCGGGTTAGGTTACGAAATATCTACGTGGTTTGGAGTCTTGAGTAATAAAACAGTTTCAGTAAAGTTTTGTGTTGCAGCTACATCTACCACACCTTAAACAATTGATCTTCATTAAGATACATTTGTATAAACAATAAATTACTTTCTAATTTGTTTATTCTAAAGGGTGCCCTTATTTCTTAACAGTATAGACTATTGCGTTAATACAAGTAGATGGCTGATAGTTTCGTTGCATACAGAATGCATGCAAATAATTTGTTATTTTATAGATATATTTATTTTCACTATGCTTTCGTTCTAGAAAATTAAATGTTACGCGAAATTTCTATTATATTAATCTCTATAGATAGTATTATACCTTATTTAATGCATGATTATAGGGTATTTTTAGATATAGTAGATATAAATTCAATTCGTATTTTCACGACGGTCCATAAAAAAAATTGTTTCAGAATTCATGTCCTTATCCGGACTAACCCCAATCATATATTAGCATAATATTTTCCTAAGCAACCAAGTCTTCAGCTTCCGATTTATTACTTCTTTAACTTTGTATACGAATCATAAACATACATATATTAAAATAATCATCCAAATCTATTGAAACTTCAGTGTAGGTTACAGCAAAATCTAGAACAGTCTATATTTTCTTGTTTTAAGAACTCATACTAAAGTCGGCAAAACAAACACGTGGACATCTTATAATATATTTTAAGCTTTAAAGCTTTTAAAAGGCACTCCTGTAAAAAAAACTATTTTAAAAACTGTTTTAATGGGTACATACCACGTTGGCGTTTTTTAATTTTGTCGATATTTCGATGATCCACGGGATCAGAGTGGATCGTGGTCACGACGTAACGGCTGTAGGCGGTTGCGTCAAGCTGCCAGGAGCAGAATCTGTCTACCCTACGTTTAATCCTTTTATTTTTCACCGGACCCAAATCCATGTTTCGGCATACTACACTCACAACGACACGTTTTAGTTTTGAAAAATTGTTTCGTTTGTTCATTTGGCATAACTTCACCACTAGATTCCACGTATTCGCCAGTTTAAAACCATCTTCGCGATTGAAACTTGGATACTTTTCAATTTCGTAACCACGTTCCGTGCAACTGGATCGAGATAATAGACACAATTCAAAAACGCCATCGTGGTATGCTCTCGCATAAACCATGAAAATTTAAAACTATTAAACTATTTTAGTTCGTGTAACTTCTCTTGCAAATCCCAAAGCATCTATCTGTGTAAATGAACTTGCCTTTATAATGTTTAGGTGGTCTCCGCTGCTATATGAAGCAATAGGATCGATCACACGCACGACGTATCTCGATCCTCATTTTACCATATATCGATGTACAGGATCCCTACTTATGTCATTTTGCCAATTAGACTCAGTTACTCAATTCTCTGCTTTAGGAATATTGTGCAAATAACCAGAAGCAGAAGTGCAGTAAATGACGCCGTATATTCAAATAAAAGTGTTGATTAAATTGCTGTAACAGACTTTTTATGTTCATTTATAATGGCTTTGCTAAATAATATTGATATAGAAAAGCAAATACGAAAAGGTAAGGTTGTAGCAACCCATTAACGTCCTACTGCTGGGCACAGGCTTCCTCACTCATAGGAGCAAACACACAAACCCACAAATCCAAACATGTTTAATTAGAACATAAAATGTCTTAAGATGTACAATAAAGTGTATTCTCGCTCTCTTTCTTTTGACTAGAGTTATCATTTTATGATAGTAGATTTTATTGTTTACTACGCGTTCGATTTCCAACGTCACAGGTTATACGCTCTGTAAGTAAATGTCTATAACAATTACACCCCAAATCAAATCTAATAAACCCATTTTAATCATATGCTGTAAAGTACCACAATAATGTGCATGAAATGCTTATTAACTAACAAATTTCATTTGATAAAGATTAATATTGTATCCCGTTTCTATAACTTTTCAATTACCGCAATTCACGGTAATTTTAAAGAAAGAATGCATTTAGTGGGTTAACTTTAAAAGATATACAAAATATGTCAACATGGACATTTTTGTATATTTAAAAAGAGAAACTTTCCTATCATAAACTATTATGTTATATTTCTAAAGCCTTTATGATGAAAGCCCTCAAGCGGTTTGAAATTATCCGACGTTTCACGTTATATTATAAACAAAATTATTTAAAAACCTTCACAAAATAACACACACATACCTTTCTAAAGAATCACTCTATTTAACCGTGAAAATAGCTTGAAAATCTGTTTAATAGTTTTTAAATTTATCGTGAACAAACGGACAGATACAGAGAAGGACTTTGCGGGCGATTCTGGGATAATTGTAGATTGCGACACTAGGGATAAAGCTCCTTTTTCCTATGGAAACGAGCGTATCATGACTTTTGGCTTTCCCACAAATAGAACATGGTTTATTTAACATATTATATGTGTAATATTTTTGATGATAGAAGTAAAAACAATGAACAGAAACTTCTCACGACAAAATCTTGTTTTTATTTTCCGTTTATTGACCCTGCATTACTTATAGAGCATGTAATAAAAAACGAATTGTTCATTTACTTATTTGGTTACAATTAATTGGACACTAACATTGAGAACAAGTTTTTCTTAAAATTATTACGTCTATCTAAATAGATAATCAAGTTTGTTGGTATGTAATGTAATTTTACTGAACTTTTTAAAAAGAAATTTTATTACTTTTTAAGTCAAGAGTATTTAAATATAGAAAGCTTACTTTTTATATGAAATTAAAACAAAGTACTTCTATAATTATAAATGTAGATAAATATGAAGCATACAATTAATATTTTTTATGCCTACTATACAAAAAGATATGTTTATATATGATGTGTGAACTACTATCTTTAATTTCAAGTGAATCCATGTGCTTTAACGGGTTATATATTAATATATGTATGAGCCAACATGTCTCAGCTATTGCATCACTTGTTTTGAATTCCTTTGATTAAGAGCAAGCCTATAAACTTTTAAAATCGCGAGTCCTTTTTTAATACTTAGGGCTAATTCATACTTTTTAGGTATAGGAAACATATTTGATGCACTGCTTTTTTCCTAAAAGTTCATATTAGACCCCAGTATTCATGTATTTTTATTAAATTATTATTAAATTTTATTGTAACTAAAACTAGAAAATCAGAGGTAATTACTAGAGGTAATACTTAGGGTATGTGCATTGATAATTAAGATAGTAAGATGAAAGTACATTTAATTACATATATACATACATAGCATCACGCCTCATTCCCATAGGGGTAGGCAGAGACAACCACCACAACATTCTCTTATCACACTATTTCTTAGCATGCACAGCCAGTCTAGCCATTTGAGACCCCACCTGGCTATTCATAAAGGCGTGCAGAGCACCATTTACCATATTCCCTGCATTTAGTCTCCTTTCAATATCACTTTCACATGTTCCAAATTTTGGAAACTTAGAACCCAAGTATACAAATTCTTTCACCTCTTCCACTTATTCCCCATCTATCAAAATATTGCCATTTATCATAGATTCATCTCGTTCAAAAACCAAAACTTTCGTTTTGTTTACATTCACTTTCATTCCTTTCCCTTTCAAAGCTTCATTCATAATATTGAGAATCTCTTGTAGCTTATTAGCGGATGACACAAGTACTACTTGATTATCAGCGTAGAGTAAAAATTTTATGAGTAATTCATTCATTCATTCTAAACCCATAAATACTTTCTTTTAAATCTGTCAAGCAGTTATTCATGNTCCTTCCACTTGCCACGATCCTTGCATATCTCCTTCGCTTCTTTCATTCTCATTAAACCTTTCATACAAGTTCGTCGGTTTAGAGTACTCTTGACCCGGCCGTTATTTAAAATGTCCTGGATTTGGTCCAGGAACGTTCGCCTTGGTTTTCCCCTTCTTTTCACGTTTCCCATTCACTCTTGGTTCATAAATCCTTTTTGTCAGTCTCTTTTCATTCATTCCCTCTACGTGCCCAAACCAACTATGCATATCTTTCTGAAATTTAGTCACTACATTATCTTTTACACCATAACGTTCTATTGTCACAGTATTTCTTACTTTGCCACTAAGTTTCAATCCACTCATACTTCTCAACGCTCTCATCTCTATCGCATTTATTTTACTTTTATGCTTCTTCTGATATACTCAACTTTCACTACCATATATAAGAGTTGGCACCAACACTCCTCCATGCACAGCCAGTCTGGCCCTTCGAGACACGATCTGGTTATTCATATAGAATTTAATCAGTCGGTCAGAAAATTGAAATTCTTTGTGCAACGAGGACATGAAACTATTGCACTATGAATCCTATGTTTCTATAATTATGGAAGACTAATAAATCTAGTCTCGGTCATCTCAAGCTAAAGTCGAGATTTTCAACGGCATTTTCAACAGTACCCTTGCCTACTTTGCACATTGCTCGTTGATAACTTAAAATAAATTTTTGGTGGTTTGCAAGTCGAAGGTAAAAGATCCAGTGGGCGATCACACATCCGCTGGTGTCATCACAGGCCTAAAAGATGCAGCTGCTAAAAAAGAAGCGTAAAACCGAGAAAGATGTAGTTTAACAACGACCACCCCTCTAAAGAAGGACTTTTTAAAACACGGCCTTTAGCAACGAAATTGACCCAGCAGAAATAAATATGGATGAGGCAAAAAGGGTGGCTCCGGAATGTCCTGGCGTTCCTTAAATAGGACAGGAATGGTCAAAATGATTAGAAGGCAAATACAAAGTATTGAAATCCTATATATACAATACTTTACCAAATTTTAAGTTTAAACCGATTTTTAATTTTACAGGAGTTGTTTTCGTGATACAGACTCTAGCAAAGAATCGATTATGTGATAATAAATGGATTTCCTCAAATTTCTAGGACGGTAACGTGAACTGTGTGAGTGATATAAAATATTAAATAAGCAGATGGGTTTTTAAAGACAGTGGCACTCGTTCCTCAAACTTCCAGTTTGTGTAAACAAGGTAACGTTAGTGCTTAAATCATTATACGACATCTACTGGCTACACAAGAAAGCTGTGCTGAAAAGCATCGACTGCATTAAGTAATTGGATGTATGCGAAGTTTCTCTAACGTTGTTTAACGTCTAAGAAGTATGTGTAGATCCCGCTAGATGGCGCTGACAAATAATTCGAAAAATATAAATGAAAGATGTGTTTTTTACAGCTTTCGTTACACAAAAACGGCAGAAGAATACATCTAAGTAGGTATTAAAATACATATTACCTGCGAGAATCGAAATGTTAATAAAAGTATTTAGTAATTATGAAGAACGTTGTGGTATAAAAAAAGATGTAATGATTAAAAGTGAAAATTGTATGCTTAGATGGTTAAAGTACGTAAAGAAAATGACTAAAAGGAGATTGACAAAATGGATTTATGAGTCAAGAGTGATTGGGAAAATTGGAAGGGGAAGACCGAGCCGAACGTTCTTGGACCAAATCCAGTACAATTTATATAAGGGCCAGATCAAGAGTACTTTAAACCGATGAACCTGTATTAAGAAGAAAGAAGCCTATGCCTACCCCTATGGGAATGAGGTGTGATGCTATGTATGTATGACATGCTCCATATTATTCGGTATGTACTCGTATAACCATATATAAAACAAAATCGAGTTCGGTACTCAGTTAATAACTCAAGAACGGCGGGACCGATTTTATTAATAATTGCATTGCAGGATTCATACCAGCTCCGGGTAGCAAAATAAGAATTAATATATTGGAAAATAACACGAAAGAAATATTTGCGATTGTTTTATATAGAAAAATATTTGTGGTGGAATTTAGTTCGATTTTTATGTTGGCAATTAGTATGTAAAAGCGAAGGCAAATGTTAAAAGATTGTGTTTCCTAAGTTTCCTATGACTGGCTTCGACTGTGCCTACAGTTTAGAATGTAGTGAGTCATCGTTCTATCCCCGCCTTGAACTTGGCCTTATAATTTGAAAAGATTTGATTGGTTAGGGGGCGGACCTAAAATATGACTCACTGCATTCTTAACGCGAACAAACGGTAGTAACAATTTCAAGAACACAGACAGATGTGACCGGATAACCATTGGGAATACTTCACTTCGTTTCTTACTGCGCCTTCTCCTTTACCGTATGATCACATTTCATTTTGATAAAATATTATGTGTTATAGAAAGCAATAAGTTTACTAAACTATTTAGTTGTTTCGCCGACATAGGTCCCGGGTTTAATGCCCGGTAGGATAAAATTAAGAAACTGCATAGTCTAATTTGTCTGAACCTGGTGGGAGACTACCACCTTAGTTAGTTACCACCATTACAGCAAAGAGGTGCCGCTTAGCAAAATTTTGTATAAGGAAAGGTAAACTACCTCTTTCTGCTTTTTTCTTGAATGTTTCTTCACTTTCTATATACGTATGCTATAAGTACTTAAATCGAATAAATTTGGTCTATATTTTTGTGGGCAAGGTCAATTGCTGAATGCTATTAGGCTAGCTAATAACCGTGTGAATTCGCGCCCCACTTTCATTCGTTAGGTGTTAATAAATATCTAAATCAGCTACAATGTTTGTTTTAATTTATGAACCTGATGAAACTAGCTATTGACCTATTATTCAGACTAACAATGTTTCATCTTAATTAATTGAAATGAAATATTTTCCCGTTGCTGTTATCCGCGTAGTTTCCGATCGTATAGAAGTATGAGAAAATCCTCAATTACCTTGAAACCTATTCAAATTTTAACAAAGCGTTAGCGAGTTTACCATAAAATATGAAGAAATTTAATTGAATATACAATAATCTCCCTGAAAGAAGGTTTCTAACCAGAGAAGGTTTGATGCTCTGGATGGGATTTCAACCACGAAGGAAGCGGGATATTAGGCGGCGAATGACTGCACACCCACACCCTTCTCTGTAAATTCTCGGTCGGATTTATCCGGAAGCAAAGAAGGAATGTGAAATAGATCCCGTGGTGCGATCCCCTCTCTCAACCATGAAGACAGATCCGCTGGTCTTAGTGAGTATTGCGAAATCCCGTCCATCGCTCAGTCCCGCACACCTTGTTGGTGGGAAAATGCATTTTCCAGTGATAAAAAAGGGTCTAAGCTCCAAACCCCAATCTAAAAGACTTTTGTTTTCTTATGAATTAGGAAATCTGTGACAGTGGTATATTAACAGGTTGAAAATTTCTATGAGATATATAAACTCGCATATGAAAAGTACAAGATGCACGTTTTCATCCATATCGCTCTTTCCTTTATATAGTCACAAAAACATTGTAATTCAAATGAAATTTACAAAGAAGTCTTTTGATTTTAATTATTATTTTTAACGAATTGAGCTTTTTTCGGTATAGATCAATATAACTCGCGTGATTGGAAAATCCATATTTGATATGTTAAGTCCTCAAAGTTTTTTTTGATGCAGTACCAGATTGTCCTATTATTAAATTGTAAACCATTCTTAAATTCGCTTGAAGATACACAAATAATTTAAACAAAATCGGTCTAGCCAGATTATGAGGAGTTAGTAAGTAGCCGCAGGATCTTCGCGTTACTTAGGAAACTAAAACGGTGGAAAAATTTCCTACCCATCAAAACCAAAATTACCCCAGCCAATTACCTTTTATTACCTATTACTTGATTATTCTATTATTATGCAGATACTTGCTACCTGGACCCAACAATATAATTCTCCTTAACAAGTTGGACCTTCTGCAAAATCTAGTTATACGATTCATCTATGGATTGCGAAAAATTTACCACATCACCCAATACAGACTGCAGCTGAAATGGTTGACGATAGATAGACGTAACTTTCATGCTCTGTGCCTCCTATATATTATAATTTTACTCCCCAACACTCCTGTATACCTTAAAAACCGCTTCTCCTTCCTCGGCTACTCCCCTTATCCTTCCAGTCTTCGATAACTCAGTGATAACAAGTAGTCCACTCCATTCTGTCATCCCCATATTTATTTCGAGTCGTACACAGCGAAAGCAGCAAAACTTTGGAAAGATCTTCCATACGCAATCAGTCATTCAGCTCCTTTGGGAATCTTTAAAAGTCGTTTGAAGGCTCATTATCTATCATCATCACTGGAGGATCATGTAAAATAATGTGTTTATGTATCAATATGAATGTATGTATATATATATATATATATATATGATTCTCCAGGAATCTATTGACTCATCACGAAATCTCTGTAACCATAAGGCGTAGAGACTTTAAATTTGGTAGGAGTATTCCTACCAAGTAGGGGTCAGCTATGAACAGATGTTACGAAATTCCATCCGGAAGGGGAGTTGCGGGGGTATTATACGTATGTTTTTTATTTGTAAAACAATTTGCCCAAATTAATGAAAATGCATGAAAATGCCCAAAAAACAGTTCACGCAGACGAAGTCGCGGGATAGTATTTATATATCTGTTATATATTATATTCATATTTAATTATAAATTAGTATGTAGGTACAGGTATGTGTCTATCTATTAATACTTTATACACCAACCCATATGTTATCTTTCATTTTGTGCAATAAAGTATTTTTGTTGAAGATTTTTGAGGATCATTATTAATATTATATACGAGGATAAAGATAATTGGTATGTTACAAAATTAATATGGTTATAAAATTATATTTATTGTTATATGTACATTTATGTTTAAGTAATTGTAATTATATAAAGCATTATTATCTAGTTTGTAGATATCGCACATGTACCACTTGTCTATTAAATTCTCCCACTTTTGCGGTTCCTGGAAGAGATTTCTTTTAAGAAATAGGATGTCCTTTGTATACTAATTTTATTTTTATTTCTTAGACAGTTTAAACGGTGCATAAATAAATAAAATACAAATTCTATTTATGTTATATATACAGTAAATAATATTAATAATATTCATTCTTGAAATTATTCATATAGCCTAACTTAAATAAAATTTAAATTTCAAGACTGTTTTATCGTCTCCGAGACGATAAAACCATTGTATTCTTATTATGCCTATATTTCCCGTTGATTAATACACGCGAGTTGACTCAACTTAATAGGTATTATTTGAGAAAATAATTGCTCTGATTCATGCGTTTAATGACTCATACAAGTTTACTGGATGATTTTTATAGCTGTATAAATATGCTATGGAAATCAAGAGTGAAGAAGTTGGTGGTGAAGGAGCCTCAGAAATACAGGGAAATCTCTCTGTCCACTAGTATGACGCCCTTAAGTATAAAGGGTTAAGTATAAAAGTCTAGCCTTTTGTAAGACAGTATTTCAAAGATAAAATATTAATTACTTTTTGTACTAATGATATGTTTTTTTATACAGCATATGTTAATAGTTTTATGATTAATTAAAAAAGCTTTCATTCAGGTTAATAAATGGGATCATTCGGTAAGTAAAATTACAGAATCGTTCAAAAATTTAAATACAAGTTGATTGTTTATACGTAGATACTATTGATATATTTATTAGTCATCGACGCACTAGAAAATTAAAAAGTGATTTGTAATGTAAAAAAATGCGATTTGCTACAAAAAAGGCCTAATACATTGGATAAAACGTTATTAGTATAAAATGTAGTACTTTTATACTAATGAAATATAATGTCAAGAATCTTGTTTTAATAGCTATTAAATACAAAAAATTACGATGGCTTAGTTGATATGTAAAGTAATATAAAGAAAAATAAAAAGTGATTTTTAATGTAAAAAAAGTGTAAATTACTGTAAATAAAAGCTTGTGTAAAATGTATTGGCTAAAAAGCTATACAACCCGTTGTACTAATTATACCATAATGTTTTAATATCTATTTGATTTATTAAAAACCGATGATCTAGATTAATAAATGGAGTTTTATCTCAATTAAAACAACAGAAACATAAAAATATCTAAAATGCAAGTTGATTGTTTATACGTAGAAACCATTGATTTATATTTCTTAGCCATTGAGAAATTGGAAAATTATAAAGTAGTTTGTAATGTAAAAAAAATGTTAATAATTTATTATACTAACTGTTGTACTAATGATATGTTTGTTTAAATAGCTAATTGAATAAAAAACAGAGGATCTAGATAAATGGGATAAAATAAATCTCTATTTGGTGTAATAATAATGATGTGAAATTGAATCATTTAAAATGTTACAGTATTACGTTTAGTCGAAAGGTTAGGAATTTTAAGTTTGATTATACTATAAATGGAAATATATTAAAAGATGTAGAAAATATAATTGACCTTGGGATTAAATTAGATACTAAAGTAAGTTTCACATCACACATAGACGATTTAATAGGAAAGTCTCTTAAATTACTAGGTTTCATTATTAGAAATACCAAAGAGTTCAAACAATCATTAACAAAAATAGCCCAATTTAATGCACTAATAAGGAGCAAACTCGACTACTGTTCTGCATGGAATCCATATTATCGAGTACATATAGATAGAATAGAAAGAGTACATAAGAAAATTTTTACGACACTTAGTTTCTTACAAAAAATGTAAGTTTAGACGTCGATAGCTCAAAACTTTTAAGTAGGGTTAGACTTGCTGTACCAAATTACAACGCTAGATCTCACATTAAAAATAGGCAAACTTTTAGGCCTAGATTTGCTAAAACTAATTTAGGTAAAACTACTCCGCTAAATAAAATAGTGAGCTCATATAATAACATATTTATAAAAGCTGAGCTTGATATATTTAATGACTCTGTAAATTCATTTAAAAAGAAAATTATAAAACAAAAGTCTTCCCTTTGGGTTCTATATTGTTATGTTGTTCTTTCATAACTCCAGATTTAATTTCATAAATATTTATTATTATTAAAATTATTTTAATTTTATGTATAATTTTCAAATAGTTTAGTTCTTATTGTACTTCTTTTTTAGTTAGGTATGCCTCTATAAGAATGTCTAAAATTGTGCATGTTGAGTTAGCCTGTAAGTGGGGTATACAATATAGACATTTTCTATCAATATTATGTTAAGTTACATTTTATATTGTATGCAACGTTGGCTTCCTAATAAATAAATAATCCTCAAAATTACACAAAAACTTCACAGTGCCAAAAATACAACTTGACTCTTTATCTGTAGGGGCCATCGACTTATTTAAGGTATTTTTCTACGTGAAATCACTGAGTCCCTGAGGATAACTTAAAACGTACTTCGTTATTATTGCAGTGGAGTGCTAAAGTGGCGCAACGGATAGTGTTATAAATACTGTTGTATGGCTGAGGAAGCACGCCAGTACCCTTGTAAGAGCAGAAGTGAGTCAGTGATAACAATGCGTGGACTTCAAGTAAGTCATTAATAAAAGTAATATTAGTTTTCTGTTAGCCTTAAATTATTAGAAGACAAAATTTTCTGCTTATCTTGATTATATATAACAATAAAAAGTATATTTTTTATATATGCTCAATTTCGGAAACGAGTAATATACATGTATTGATATTAAGTACCCTCCACTACAAGTTTAAGTTTAAAGATTCGATAAGGAAAAAGAAAATCACTTTATGAGAAATTTAAAAAATTTAATCAGGTAAAGAACATAAGTTTTCTTTAAAATTGCCGTCTGTCTATTTCTACGTTAATTTTGTTTTATATTATTCTTTTTAAATGTTCATGTGCAGCAGTACAACTTTGTACATTTTAATATGTTTAAAGTATAGAGTTTACTAAATTTTTCATTAATAATGATACCGGGAGTAGAGTGCATAAACATAAACTAAAACATTTTTGATTTCACTGAAATGTATTCTAAACTAAGTAAAGCCAAGCCTTACAAGCCATATTAATAACCAAGTAAAAACAGCATGCAAAGGCAGTCTTATTGTAAAAAACGATCTCGATAGAATATAATATTTTCTTAGATTTTTGTGTTCCTTATTCATACAAAAACAATGTATTTTAAGGATTTAATCGCAAATGATTTTATTTACCGTACGAAAACGAAAATGGTTAATAAAATTTACGTATTGTTTTATGAAACCACGATGCAAGTGAAACAGCTGAACCGAGCTATGGCCGCTACCATATTGGCCTTGGTACCTTTGTTATACATCTTTCACTAAACCGCTTTTCCACTGCTGCCTGTAATACGAAATTAAAATGAAATTATTCTTTATTCAAGTAGGCTCAAAACACACTTTTGATCGCAAATCGTCAGTAGCCTATCCGTTAGTAACAAATCTACCAACTGTTCGGAAAATTTATTCCGCTGAGAAGAAACCGGCCAGAAACTCAACAGTTACTCCTTTAAACATAGTTTTTGTAGGTTACAATGTGTTAAGCTTTCATGTGCAACTAGAATTAAGTCCAAACATCTTTGTCACTTAAGTGATCTTCAACAATATAATATGTCTTTTGTATAAGGAAGTATATGTAAAGGAGGCAAACCAAAAAGTAATTCGGGTATCTTATTAAAAAAGGATAGCTGGACAAAACAAACTTTGAAGCGATGGACAAAAGGGCTCGCACTGTTAAAAATACCTTTCTGCGCTGGGAAATACTTTTCTGCATAAAACACATGCATTTATTATGAATTAATTCAGAATTACAGCTATAACCTTATGTAGAGGTACATACGAAGTTGCGTTACATATATTATACTAACACGCACATGTACCTATACTTGAAATGATATAATACACTCATTAGGGAAATAAAATTATGTCAGTGTACTATTGTTACATTGTTTATTCATCGTATATCGTATGTTAATTGAATATTGCATCACAAATATAACTGTTATGTTTTATAGGTTCATTTATTGTTTTATAATATTTCGCTTCAGCGACTGCAGTGAAAACAACAAAAAAGTGTTGAATATGTACTCACATATATCCGTGAAGGAGGCATAACAACATAGCATTTTTAACAAATATATTATTAAATTTTCATTTTCATTTATATTGACGTGATTTAATTTAGATTTAATGTTAAAATGTTTATAATATATATGTAGTATAATTGATTCAAAGTTTAAATTTGATTCTCTCCCTCTTTATTATCACTAAAAAAAAAGTAAGTAGCAGCCCATTAACGTCCCACTGCTGGGCACAGGCCTCCTCACTCTAAGGAGAAAGGGTTTTTAGAGCATAGACGCCCCATGCTGCTCCACTGCGGATTGGCAGGCATAGTACACAACAAGTGCACTCTCTATTCCTTCAGTCTCATAGTCCGATGTGACGGGAATCCGACACGACCAGAGAGAGATCAGGCGCAAAACCGACGGCTTAACGTGCTCTCCTAGGCACGGGGGTGGATCACACCGCCAACTTCCCAACTTCGGGCAAATATTAAGAAAATCTTAATAGAAAACTCAATACAGATTTTTTTGAATTGGCCCGACCCAGGGCTCGAACCCAGGACCTCATGTCTGTAGTCGAACATGCTAACCACTAGACCAATGAGGCAGTTATTATCACTATTAACTGAAAATTAAACTTGACCTGTAAAGAAAAACAACAACAAACTTTGTTTTAAACTTAAATTTTCGTGGTTTATTAACATATTGACTATTTGAACGGGTACATATCACGATGGCGATTTTTAAAAATCGCCATCGTGATATGTACCCTTTCAAATAGTCAATATAACAACAAACTTTTACTGTCAAATACTGATCTAATTTTTACTTATATTTATGAAAAAAGCTTTTTCAAAATTTTTGAAGTGATACTTCTTGAGGCGCATGAGGTTAACACTTTTACCAACGAAATGCGTGATTAGCGTCACGAAGACGTGCAACGTTTATGCTAAGTCGTTTGAAGGTTAGGTAGTTTTAATATTTACAAATAACATGTGGCATTTCTATTCAAAATTCGTCATTTGAGATTTCAATAAATTATTTGAATTAATTTTAGACACTTTTAATATTTCAATGACAATTAAATTCATTTAATTCCTAACATATCTTCTTTTTTCCTCCCTCTAATTATGGCAAATCTAAAGTTTTAGATTTCTATAAATATAAACAAGACTTAAGAATTTGTTTTCCAAAGACCTTTGATTTCTGATATTTTTAAATTCATCCACATAAATTCAAGTACATTTTTTTTGGGTTACATTTAAAGTTTTCTTTCTATTTTACGTTCATGCAAGACGGTGTTGGAATTAACATTAATTTTTTTGAGTTATATATAATGTCTATTGAAGCGCGAGTTGCCGGATACTACTAACTTATCACATAATAAACGCTTCCTGTATTTGTTATAGGCTCTATTGTTCTTGAAATAGTAATATGTAAGATAGGACGTCACATTTGTTACATGCATTGTAGTGTCTTGTCTCATGAATGATGTAACCTTGATAAAAAGTAATTAACTATATTTTTTTACGTGTACATTTATCTATAGCGCAATAATACATAATGTGGAACGAACACTCATCAACGGTGTTCTCACTGGCTTTGAATTACAGGCGAATAAACTCCTATTTATTAGGTCAGCAACGCATCCATATGGTGTTACAGGTGTCCATGGGCAGCAGTAATCACTTAACATCAGGTGACCCGCTAGCTCGTTTGCCTGCCAAGTCTATAAAAAAAAATATAAATAGCAAATTCATTTTCGTAATCCTATCTCCAAATATGATAATACTCTTACGCTATAAACTTCTATAGTAATTAATCTTCTTCAATTATTGTTCTATGAAATGCAAAAAGAGTATAATTATAAGTGCGTTACAAAAAAGGTTGCGTAAAGGAATAAACGCATCAAAAGACTAACGCTAAAGCCGATCGCGCCTCTCTATCACTTTTTCCGTGGTGCATGCTTGGCTCAGGTGGGACCTGACACTTTTTCATGCGTACAAATTCCTAGTAATCTATTTTGATTTTTGCAAATATCCGCGTGAAAAAAAATAATTTTAGATGCTATCATCTTTTAAACCTCATAGTATTTAACTATCTATTCTAAACGTTAAAAAAGTTTTAATCCAAAACAGTTTTCTCTTAATTTCACGTGTGACGTCATGTTTATGTTAAATATTAATCATCAATGTTTATTTAATTAAAGCTATAATATTATTTATTCAAGCAATGTTTACGTTAACTCTCTAACAGGATAGACATTTTAGCAAAACATTACCATACTCTCAGATCATCCCATAAACTCTTCATTGATATTTTACTATGAAGAGAATAAAAATATTTGTTTTATGATTTCAATTTTACAAGTGTGTAATATTAAAATATGTAAAGGGAATCAAATTTAAAAATTATCTTTAATAGAGTAACTACTTACTTTCTTGGCGACGTTTTCACAGTAAAATCAGATCTCCAAACTAGTCGTAAATTAGTTACCAACGGATGCATAAATGACGATTCAAAAGTGCTTGTTATGTACGTACCCATATAATTTATCTAAGGACCTGAATTCCTATTTTTAATAATTTAATTATTTTTGTGTATTCCAAAATGGATCAGTTTGGTTATTCAATTTGAATTTAACTACATTTGTTAACTTTTATTGACTGCCTCATTGGTCTAGCGGTTAGCATGTTCGGCCACAAACATGAGATCCTGGGTTCGAATCCCGGGTTTGGGGTAATTCAAAAATGGATACTGAGTTTTCTATTCAGATGTTTTTAATATTTGCCCGAAGTTGGGAAGTTGGCGGAATGCTCTACCCCCATGCCTCGGAGAACACTTTAAGCCATCAATCCTGCACCTGATCTCTCTCTGGTCGTATAGGATTGCCGTCACTTCAGACAATGAGAGTAAAGGAATATAGAGTGCACTTGTGTACTATGCCTCCCAACTCGCAGTGGAGTAGCGTCGTGGGTCTATGCTCTAATAAGCCTCTCCTCTATGAGTGACGAGGGCTGTGCTCAGCAGCGGGACGTTAACGGGCTGTTACTTACCTTAGCCACATTTTCATGGGGTCAGGAACAACGTGAATGATACCACCGGGTACAGACGATATGTTACTCTTACATTTCATATATATACTTTTAAAACAATAATTCATATTGCAGGTTTGCTTGTTGGTAGCCATATGTGCTGCGGTCGACGCCGGCTACATTGGTTATGCAAATTACGTTGGCTACCCTAGATATATCAACTATGGATACAACAGTTACAGTGGCCATGGTGATTATTATGTAAGTTATAAAAATGTGACATGTTTACTAATTCAGATTGTCTGTTTCTTTAGTCTAGTGGTCTGCTTGTTGTTGAAGACTTGGACTCGAGTCCCGAGTTGTACGAATTCAAAAATCCATTAAATAGTGTTCTGTTAAAGCAATTCTTAGTATGTGTCCGAAGTTGAGAAGTTGGCGGTGTGCTCCGAACCTTGAAACTGTAACTGTAAGCCGTCAGTTCTGCACCTGATCTCTCTCTCTCTGTCGCTCCATTCATGTCCTATCGGACTATAAAAGTGAAGGAATACTATGCCTCTCTACCCGCAATGGATCAGCGTGATGGTTCTATGCTCTGAAAACCCTCTCTCCTAAGAGCGAGGACGCCTGTACCCAAGGAAGTAATGGGCTATTACCTCCTTTTTTACCTTTAACTTAGGTAACTGTTATGATTATTTATTATATGTAGCTAAAAAAATAAATCACGCCTGCTCAAAAAATATTAGCAGTAGTATAAAGCACTCTCATGGTTTATATACGAATGGTTTTATACTGAGCTTGAAAAAACACAGAAGTTATAATTTATACCTGTGTTTATAGATTTTATTTTTGATCAATATACTCGTACATTTATTTTTGATTATTTATCTATCAATCTCGTAACAGAATGTAGAAAATAAATAAATTATAGTGAATCTACGCCATTTATTTGTCTAATAGAAAAAAACTATGTAGTTCTCGGAATCTATTTTCATTTAAAGATATTTATTAAAAGGTTTAAAAACATAATATAAATATTTATAATTTTGACGACGTCGCTGGCGCAGTAGTGCTAATATTCACTTTACTAGCTGCAAGGCTCCTGATTTGATTCGCGGTAGGATGAATTTAGGACATTGCTTTTTCTATTTTTTTTTTATCTAGTCTGGGGGAGGCTTCGGTCATGCCTAGTTACCACCCTACCGGCAAACACGTACTGCTTAAACAAAAATATTTGTGTTCCGGACGATGCAACGATGTAAAGAAACCAAAAGAGGTTAATTGCCTATTACCGAGTTGGCGCGCCTCCATCTAACACTGTTTCGTCACTTACCATTAGGTGTGATCATAGTCAAGCGTGAACCATTTCCGAGATTCAAAGAAACATTAAAAAACTACATTTGAAACAATATTAAATTTGATATATAGTTGCAAAATGAGTTTATGGCACATTGTTGGTAAGTGATATTCATTCTAAAGACCAATTTGTATTTTGAAACAACAATATTAACGTTTTCATTCAAATTTAACAAACCATGGCTCCTTGTGAATATACCGTAACGTCCTCTTTGCGACACGTCACGAATATATGTCATTTTCTATTGTTCAACAATCTTCCGCTTGTATTATTATAAAGTAGGTCAGAATTAATGATGGATTTCATTTTAATCTCTAAAATGCCTTCATTTCTATTCAAAATATATGGGCATACTTTTAAATATTTATTTGTATAAGTACTACTAATACTAGAGGGATATTACCTTTTTACGTATATAGATCTACCAAGTAAAGTATCAGGACTTCGTGGAAATAACTAAAAGTATAAGTGCATCTGGAAGATATTTCAATTCATTGCGATAAAAATAATACGCGTTGAAGTCTTTTGTATTGGAAATTGATATTATTTACTTTTATCGAAACATATTTGATATAAACTCATCCTGGTAATTACATTAAATAATTTAGGCACAAATTGGAACTGTTTACTTAATACAGTTGTTTAATTTTTTATATATCGATGACAAAGCAAAATATATTTAATATAGCGCAGTGGGGAAATGTAATAGTTAATGTTCTGAATATAAGATTGTCTTTTTATTTTTTCAGGCGTATCCCAAATATGACTACGATTATTCCGTAAACGATCCACATACTGGAGACTTCAAAAGTAAATGGGAGACACGAGACGGGGATGTAGTCAAAGGTAAACAATTGAAATAAATTAAAAGTACGTGCGTACAAAGTACACATGTCAGAAGTAAAACTTCTTTGGCAAACAAATTATTAAGTCTTGTTTATGTTTATACAAATTTAAAACTTTAGAAAAATATTATACAAATTTAAAACTTTAGAAGATATGTTAGAAATTTAATTGTCATTAAAATATAAAAAAAATATATACATATGTTGTATTGAAATCTGAAATGACACTGTAGGAACAACTAGTACAGGACTATATGTTTGCTCTAACTCTTTAATCCCTACACGAAGTAAATGTCAAAGTCAATGTCAAAATATCTTTATTCAAGTAGGCCTATTACAGCACTTTTGAATCGTCAAATATCGTTTTTTTTTTCTATTTATTATTTAAATGAATGACTGATGATAACATAAAAGAACGACTTACAATCTAAAGTTACGAGGGTTCCTTCGCGCCCTGATCTGAGAAGAGCCCACAACAAACTCAGTCGGGTGTACTTTTTTTTTTTTTTGTTATCATCATTACAATATTTAATTTAAAAATATTCTATATCTATATATATATAGAGCAATTCATTCACTCCCACGCTTTTTTGTCTTCTAAGTATTCTTTCAAATTATAGAATGATTTCTCAATTAGTTTTCTTTTAATAAAAGATTTAAATTTATTAAGAGACATTTTTGTAACTTCTTCTGGGAGTTTGTTATAGAACCGTATACAGTTACCCTTGAATGACTTGTCAATTTTATGTAGCCTACTAGAATTTACAGCAATTTTATTTCCATTTCTTAAGTTATATGAGGTGCATTCACTTTTCTTCCTAAAAGAGTCAATATTTTTATGGACGTACAACAAGTTTTCTAATATATATACGCCGTGAACTGTCATTATTTTTACTGCTCTGAATTTGTTTCTTAGCGACTCTCTTGGACCCATATTGTAGATCGCACGAACGGCCCTTTTCTGCAGCACAAATATTGCATCTATATCAGCAGCATTACCCCAAAGTAAAATGCCATATGACATAATGCTGTGAAAATAACTGAAATAGACCAGCCTGGCAGTTTCAACGTCCGTAAAACCGTTCTTTTAACCGCGTAAGCCGCAGAGCTGAGCCTGTTCGATAGACCTCTTATATGGGTCCCCCACTGTAGTTTACAATGAAATTGGATTTGCAGAAATTTCTTCAACATATAGTTTGAACAAGAATTTGATGAATTTATTGGTCATGTTATTCTTGGATTTCTTATATATACAGGAGCCTACTCCGTAGCGGACCCTGACGGCACAACACGCATAGTGGAGTACACAGCTGACAAACACAATGGTTTCAATGCGGTTGTCAAGCGAATCGGCCATGCTTACCATCCACAGGTTTACAATACTGGTTACTATAGATACCACTAGATGTCGCTGTACATAAAAGTTTTAAAACTCCCCATAGATGGCAGAAAAAGGCAATAAGCTGTGATATTGCACGGGATTGTTTAAGTTATCTGTACATATCATAAATTTAACCTGTCAACGCCCGGTTGCATCAAACTGTGTTCTGAACCTCATTTGAGTGTGATAAAGCCCATTTTCGATTGCAAATTGAATGTCTATAGATTCTTAGTAAAATTTGTTATAAAATAAACTCAAAATTATTATTGCCACAATCGAATAAAAAATCGCACAGTTAGAAAATTGTTTTGGCTAACCGCCTTTCGGTGTGAATTACGTACGCAATAAATTGAAATTCGTGTTTAGTATCACATATGAATTTTATAGTTTTATCATGTAGTAAATAAAATCTACATACATTACATATATACATAGCATCGCCCACAGTTCCCAAAGGGGTAGGCAGAGACCACGTCCTTCCACTTGCCAATCCTTGCATATCTCCTTCGCTTCTTTGATTCTCATTAAATCTTTCATACAAGTTCGTCGGTTTAGAGTACTCCTTACCTGGCCCTTATTTTATCTTCCCCTTCCAATTATCCCATTCACTCGTGACTCATAAATTCTTTTTGACAGCCTCATTTGTCAGTCCTTTCATTCATTCTCTTCACGTGCCTATACCATCTAAGTGTACCTTTCTCAACTAAGGTTTCTACATCTTTTATACCACAACGTTCTAGATACTGGGCAAAAAAATAAAACAATAATATGTTTTCATTTATGACTCTGGCAGCTTTTATTGAAATAGTAAAATCTCTTGTACTCAAACCATTGCGGATATTATTAGAAAAACACAAAGCATTATTTATTATATATCATTTGAAGCTTCATTCATTAGCTTCTCAAAAATATAACTCTGATTTTTTGAGTCAAAGAATTCCTTCCAAAAAGACGTAAAACACTGAAGTAGTCGGCCGTCTTAAGTTTCCGGATATGAGGTATTAAAAGTACTTCCGACACCCGGGCAGTGACAGATTAATATAGCCCTGTCGAACAAGGGTTTGACATTGCATTAATTGTTAGTATCTCTTTGGGGTCTAATTTGAAGAATATTAATGCTAGGAAATAATTGAAAGTGACCAAAATTGTGGATGTTTTAACTCCGAACAACTTTGTTATTATCAATTTATGCAAAGAATTTAACATAAGCGAGTTTTTGGAACGACGAAAAATTATTCCTGTCTTCGGGTGTTCATTGAAAAATATTAATCCAAGGGAAAAATTAAAAGAAACCGAAATTGTAGTGAATTTAATTCCGAACAAATTTGGTTATTGTCATCTTTCGCGTAACATTAAAAATTAGCTAGTTATTTAATAAACAAAAATCGAAATTAGAACGATTGCTACTTACTAACAAAAATTGCTACTAACAATAAATTCAATGTCAGTCCCTTTCGTGCGCTAATTTGACTGGGCCAATAAAGTCACCAATCACAGTCATTGAAGTAAAGGACTTCAATGACGCAGATAAATATGAATTTTAACTTGCATTACATAGATAAAAGAGAATATATCACGTGGAAAAGTTTCTTTTTTAAATCGAATAGAACATTTACGTAGACTTTAAATATTATAATGGTGCTGCCACACTGTTGTTTTAAAATGTTTACAAACATTTATAACATGTTATCGGCTCGTAGTTTAAAAATAATATTGTTTCAAAATGTTTACTAACATTACCTAACATGAATTTAATTTGTAACATTGTGATCAAATGTTTGTTAGAAAATGTTTACTAATCTTTTATAACTAACGTTTTTATCACAGCACTGTAGCAACACCATCAACTATCACAAAAGCAAACTTTTTAGGACATTTGTCGTTTTATCAAAATTAGAAAGAAAATATAATTTAGTTTTCTAGAACTACGTAATGTATTTACTCCAAAATTCATCTTTGAGTAACATTTAAAAAATAATTGTCTAGAAACGTATGATGTTTTTACTGTCAATTTGTAATGTAACTTTATGAACGTATAACGCTACATAGAGAGTACGTTTTGAAATAAAACTTTGAACGCACGCTTGACTTGGGAGTATGCCGGTAAATGCGTGAAGAGAGCGTTACGAAAAGTGTGATTAGGCGAAATGAACAGAGACGAATATATACAAGAATATATTTCAGAAAAATAGTAGTTTTATTCATGAATCCTAAAAAGCGTGTTTTTCGGTCTTATCTTGTTATTAAAGCAAAGAGGCGGTATGTAAATCAATTTTATTTGCATTAAAAGAGCTTTAAAATGCCAGAACCCGAGACTATTGGACAAGTTATTTTAAGAATAGTTCAAAACATCTCGCTTGCTTAATACTAAAGTATAAAGTTTCCCCAAAAAAGTCATATTGTTAAAATAAACATACAAAGAACACATGTTTAGATGTCATTACCCATAAATATGATTTTTTAAACTTATTTCACTTTATTATTAGGTGTGCGATCTGTTTAAAACAATATACTTTAAGAAGTTTTATGTGACATGATATTTGTAATTTATTGTATACAACATAACAAAATAAAGCTTTTAAAGTTTGTAATATAGGTATCTTTTTTTTTGCAACCCCATATTATTATTAATTATTTTGTCTAGTAATAATTGGAGTTATTGTCTTATATCTCGATTGAAAACTGTAACATTTATAATTTAAAGTACATTACAATATTACTTGTTAAAATCTCACATAGTTTTTCCTTCAAGTATTTTATACGTCTGTTAGATGATGAAATGTTTTTAAATTTTATAAATCATAAATGTTTTACTATAACGAACACGTATAACTATATAAAGTCAATCATAAATAATTTTTATTAGATAAAAGAAATGGTAATTATGTTTTTCAGTGCAAAAGAAATTAGGAGGAAATTCTATATCGCAGCTTTCCTTCTTCATCAATTCATCATTGTCGTATTCAAAGAGTTCCTACATGTAATGTGATTAATTGGTTTAAAAGTAAAAGCAATAAATTTCTTATAAAAAACGTAGTACAAGAAATATAAACTATTAAAAATAAACTTAATTTATATCAGCAAAAACGAATTTAAATAATAAAACAGATGTACCCTGGGCCTCTAAATTAGATAAGCCCGTGACTTAGGGGTCAGTGACTTCTCAAATTCACATTATATAATGAGTCTAATTTACATAATTAAAAATGAAATAAAAAATAACACAAAATTAATGTGAGTGTGTGTTATCAGGGTGTGTGTGTGTATGTGTTGAGTGTGTGAATATGAAATAGATTAAATAAAATATAAAGTATCAGAATAAAATGATTTTAGAAAAGACTGTAATTTGTTGTGGCATAAACAATTTCAATTTAAGTCACCTAAAAGTCTTAGTTTCGTTTTTAAGCGAAGACCCAAAATGAAAACAGAAATCCTAAATGTTATTGAAATACATTATATATAATGTATTTCTCTCTTATCAATAATTCTGATTTTGTTAATGTTTGACTTTCATTGATCTTTCTTTTATAGATTTGTTTTTTAATCTATTAGAACTGGAAACTATATTTCAGAATGAAATATATTGTATGTTTATTTTGTTGCTAACAGGTTAGCTTCTAATTGCGATGTCACTTGATGGTAAGTGATGATACTAAGAAGGAAGGCATCATTCGGAGTTCTTCACAACCAAGTGGTGGGGTACGGGCCTCGAGGCAATGACTCATTATCCGGGCTATGATTCTCAGGCATCGATGCACGGTATTTGTTTCTGCCCATCATTCTAACGGGCTTGTTCCCACCAGCTTACACCGGCGGGACCATCCAGGTCAATCCGAGTTCTGTCACTGCCATCGCGTCGTCGACGCTGTCATCTTCACCCACACCTGGTGGTGATGACAGCTGGAGCTCACGAGGTAGTGGACGCCCAGTGCTTTCAGATCTAGGATGCTGGTTGGCAATGTCATGGAGGTGTGTGTGCGGGGATGGCGGAAAACGCTCCTCGCCAACTGCCGGATGAACACCTCCACGGTGGGCGTTTTGGTGTCTCGATGAATGACATCATTATAGATAGATGGAAGGCGATAACCTGATAAGAGGCTTTTTACATCTAATAGTTTGTAAACAGCATCGAATCAGAATGTAAATCTCTAGCTTTGCTGTTAGGGAGGTAACTAGCCGTAACCGAAGCCTTCTACCAGTTTAGACTCAGATAATTTAGAAAATGCAACTTCCAAACGCTACCTGAAATTGAATCTCCTGGATTAGCAAAACGAGTAATCGTACCAATATGCCAACGAGTCCGTTACATGCTTGAAAGAAAGCTATTCGCGTTATAGAAATTTTATTATGTTTAATTGTAAATATGTTTTATTTTATAATGTTGTATAAAATGTAATCATTTTATTCAAAAAACGTAAGTATTATAGTTTCCATTATTATTGGCACTTCGTCCATTTTATATCTATATGTATGCGTTATAATGAGAAGTTTTGAGCCGTAATCTAGCCGTGTATAAACACGCATAACGTTCGCTGCATTCACTTTCGACAAATTATAAATGTCAACACTTGCATGTATGGTAATAGATATGAACACACTATTCGAGGTCAATTTAATTTCATTATAGAGAGTAACAACATATTAATTGGTAAATTATATATGGATATCATTTTGCAAAAAGATCCAATCTAGCTGATTTAAAAATCTCGTGACAGCGTGTATATCGAACTCCTTCGAAACGGCTTAATCCATCTTTAGAGGTTTTTTGTGTATATTTAGTAGTTCTCAGAGAAGGTCGTATAGTGTTTTTTAAACTTCTTCCCACCATCTCCTTTTTAAATCGAGATACGAAATTGAAATTGGATCTGCTATACAATATTACAACCATATAACTAACTGATATTTTTAAACTGTCTAAAATAATGCCTTGTCAGTTTATGTTCCCTTTAATATGTATAAAATTAACACTCAATTCATCTTCTTTCTCCTATCTACTGTGTGCTGTTTGACCCGCATATCTTAGGGAACGCTTTGAGTTCCTTGACGAGTCTCATAATCGTCATCTTGTAATTTCTTCTTCTTTTTTTTTTCAAAATAGTTCTCAATTTAAGCTGCTCGTATTTGGAACTCACTGCCTATCCTAATATAAAATATGGTCAGTCCCACAATTTATTTAAAAAGATGGCCAAAGAGTACTGCCTGACCAAGAAAATTGATTAATTGATCAATCGGTACTGTTATCATTATTTATTATAAATGTTACTATTATTAGTTGTAAATAGATTTAATACACTTTTCTCTGCTTCTATTATAAGAGTCCTTTTAAGCATTTTTGGTTGCCTGGAAGAGATCGCTATTTTAGCTATAAGGCCTCGAACTATATACTCCGTAAAATATATGTTTGTCTTAATTGTATTTTTTTTGTATTATTGTAAGTTCTATGGTAAATGCAATACTGTTTATTACCACAATATCTATTTATTGTTAAATGCTCAATTGTAAGATAATTAATTTTGGTATAACACGAAATAACCTCATTATCTGTTGGATTATAATTTTTCAAATGATATTATTTGATGCATAAGATTATGTTGTCAACTGTGGTGTCACACTCTCATATAGAACAACTGTGTGTATGTTGTTCAATAATCAAAGGGCTTGATATGATTACTTATGGCGTATAACGGTATGAAACGTTTAAGTTAACATAATATGAGAATTGTTATATTTTGTCCAATGAAAAAAAAAACTATGCTCTAAAACTCTCTTTCCTATGAGAAAACCTGTGTTCAGAAGAGGGACGATAATAGTTTGCAACTTACCTTTTTTTGACATTTAAACGAAAGTTCTAGAATGTATAATAATAAGTTTAGATAGCCATCTCGCCGTATCTGTATCATATGTAAAATTAAGGAAATTCAATTTATTTCTCATCCGGGGTGTAACAATTTCTATTGTGAGCACATGTATAGTCAAGGCAATTAAAGTGTGCGTATCCTATGTAATGTAACCAAGACGTTGAAGAATAAGTGGATATTCCTAAGATTATTTTATTTGACAGCGCTACCATGAAAAAGAAATACTGTAATTAGTTATACTTATTGTATCGATATTATATCAAAGTGGAGACTAGTACAATAATGATGACAAAGTTTTTGGAAAATAATCAGACTATTATGTCGATTGATTATGACAGTAATTTTGATAGTATTATTAAGACCGTAAATAGCTGAAATTTTTTATTAAATCTTTCCATACTTACTTGTATATTACTCTTACTCAAAAATCGTGAAATAGATCTCTGGCCTCGTAACCTTGTAGCTGTAATGTCTATTTTTTTTTAAATTTGTGTCGTTTGTGTTTATTTTTTTAAATTAACTCATCATAAAATTTTTAAAAACCTTATTTTGAAACTAATCAAAACAATATATTTTGTTTTTACATTTTATAGATATTAAGTGAATGCTTTTTTTTATTGTACCATTGGCTCCCGTGAAATGTTTATGAAATTATATAGGCAAGTATTCATTTGAATCTCGGACTAGTATAATATAAGGATTTGTGAAAGAGAATTCGAAGGATAGATCATTGTGTAATATACCCAGTTTTGCAATAATTACTTAAACAAAAAAAATGTATTGCAAATTAGATTTATTACTTTTACAGTATGTTATTTTAATACATAAATATAAAACTATTTAAAATATAAAAATCTCATTTCATTGCTCTCCATTGGCTGCAATACAGTTCCTTAAACGTTGAGCTAGTTATCAATAGAATCACAGACTTTTTCAATGAAAAAATTCTGTACTGTCATCTTATGGATTGTTTTAGAGACTCAAAGTTATCATGGCGTTTAAAGGAAGCCGTACTCTCTAAAACTGACCATAATTCATAAACCAGCGGATTTACATCGAGACTAGAAGAGGACCAGTCTTCAGCTCTGATGAAGTCCGAAACATTTGTGTCCAACCAAGACTGATAAGAGCTTTATGATCCGGTGCCGAGTCTTGTTGGAAGGGCCATTTTTGGTTATTGAACATGGTTTTGTTTAATGGGCCTCACTTCCTTCTCAAGAATGGTATCTTGATACACTTGTGCCTATATTTTGTTATATTTTTCCCAAAATTGTGGCACAGCCGCTCCGTCATAGATAATACCCCACCAATCCGTCACTGAAGTCGGATAGTGCCCGCATTGCACTCTTTGATAAATTGGGAAGCTTCCTTAGAGCTATATAATTTTCTTTGATAAAATAATGCTCATCTGTAAAAAAATTCACATCCGTAAACAAAATTTTTCTATGTTGTTTCGATTTTATCACCCTATTCTTTTTAAAATCATGAGGTAAGATATGACTAATTTATCTCTTATAGGCTGCAAGTCTTAAGTCATCCTTTAAAATATGCGACATGATTCTATCTTCATCTCCCGAGTTAAAATCTTTTGCTTTCAGACAGTATTTCTTCGAAGTCATTGCCATACTGCTTTGACTAACTTTTTCGTACGAACACTACGTGAACAGCCAATTATTTTTCTGCCACAAATAGAGTAGGTCTCATTAATGATTTGATAACAAAAAAAACAGAATACCCGACTGAGTTTGTTGTGGGCTCTTCTCGGATCGGGGCGCGAAGGAACCCTCGTAACTTTAGATTTTAAGTCGTTCTGGAGTATCATCATCAGACGTTTTATTAGAATTAGAGTGTGGAAAGGAAAAGAAAAAACAAAAATTTGACGATTCAAAAGTGCTGTAATATGACTACTTGAATAAAGATATTTTGATTTTTTAATGACCCAGTTCATAAACGTTTTACTAAAATTAAGAATATGGAGAGTTTTAAAAATTGCATTTAGCTCCATACCTACTATGTGTAATGCAATCACAGCTATTCTGTTCTATTTATCACCGCACTCCTTTTTTAATATCACAAAATATGGTACAATGTATTGGGGACAAAATGAGAAAACCCAATGAAATGTAAAAACGATAGACTCCAAATTGAAATTTAATATTTGGTTTATTTTTTAACTTACCTGTAACTTAACTGTACCAGTATTTATAGCCAGACTATTGGCATTTATAATTTTGACTATTATTTTTATAGTCGAAACGTTTTGATTGCGATAAGGTATATTAATAAAGAAATCGATTTTATCTCACTTATCTCGTTGTTATGATTATCTTAAATATCTATAGAGGTATGCTATTGAGTAACAAAGGTACAAGGTAGTAACATTTCATGTATAAACTAAAATCAATTCCATCATTCACTTTTTCAATCTCACTATTTAAAGTATTTTCTTCTCCCCATACACATACACATTTCTTTCTTATCTATTGATGATATGATTAATATATGAAGCAAAGTATAACAAAGTATACTTAATAATACCTTTATAGAAATAAAAAGGATCTCTCACTACATTGTACAATGTATTGACGTCAAAAGAAGAAAACTCAATGAGCAATCATGTAAAAATGACAGATTCCAAATTCAAACGTAATATTTTGTTTATTTTTAATTGTACCAGTATTTAAGGCCAGACTAGGTATATAAATAAAGGTCCCCTAAATTCGTACGAATTATAACTCGTCGTCGTCGTCGTCGTCGCTTCAACCGATGGACGACCTCTGCTGGACATAGGTATCACCTAATGATGTCCACAAGGTCTCCTGGGTTCTTCTCAACTTTAGTCGAGGTTTGCGGGTCTGGAGCAGTGCCTCCTTGTGCCCGGGCATCTTCGTTAGACATCAATTTGATGCCTGGTATTTTGTTTTGCCCGCAATCATACGGGCTGGTCCTGGATGGACCCGCTGGCAACGCTAGCGGGTCCATCCAGGTCAAGTCCGGGTATTTTGGTATGTCCGGGTATGTCCACAAGGCCCGATCTTGCGCCGTCCTGTGCGAGGTCGCCACTCCAGCACCTTCGGACCCCAACGTCCATCGGTCCGTCGGACTATGTGCCCCGCCCATTGCCACTTCAGGTTCACGATTCGTAGGACTGCGTCGGTGACTTTGGTTTTACTACGGATCTCTCAATTTCTGATTCCATCGCGTAGAGAAACTCCGAGCATGGCCCTCTCTATCGCATGCTGAGTGACTCTGAGCTTCCACATGAGGCCCATAGTCAGCAACCACGTCTCAGAACCGTAGGTCATCACTGGCAACACGCACTGTGCGAAGACTTTGCTCATCAGGCACTGAGGGACAAATGATAATGATAAATAAATCAAAAGCCATTACATATTGAATATTAATTTAGTTATTTTAACGAATTTGCTGTTAATAGTTATGTGAACACGAGTCTGCATTTAAAGCGTAGATTGGGTGTCACTAATTTCAGGTAAATGACAGCATTTGGCATGTGTGCGTCTGCACATACGCATTTTAGTAGCATAGTGTGCGTTTATAAATAGGTAAGTGATGAGCATTGCATGCCGTCTTTGCGTAGATTCAACCTTGGATATGGACAGATTTATACTAGTTTTTGTCGGAGAATAAAAAAATAAATAGAAATCAGTAAATGACGTCAAATTTTATGGCGCTTTTAATCGCCTAGTGCAATAGTGATTATGGCAAAATTACTAACTGTGTTGGTGAGTTAATGAAATCATAATAAGAAATTTATATCCTTTTATCTATCTGAGATAGATTTACATTACGTTAAATACGGATTTTTGTTATCGGTAAAAATTTTTGGTCCCTTTCAACATATATTTTGTATCTAGTTTAACTATCACCTTATTTAATATTCTTGTAATTATATAAAAACTAGTTACTACTATAAAAAATTGATTTGAACCTAAAGTCCCAATTGAAATTAGTTAAAAAGATTTATATTTATGGATTCATACCGTCATTAAATGCTTGAGTAGTTAAAAGACAATATATAGCACTTTCTTTTCCTTTCAGGTAATTATAGTGAAAGTTTTACTTTCAAATGGACAAGAAGATTTAATTAACAAGCCTATAGACTATCAGAATTCAAATCAAGTGAGTAGACTTAAAAATGTTTAGTGAATTATGAATATTGATGTAATAATTTTAGTATTGAAATATTGAGAGTTATATGTGTAATAATTAATACGAGAAAATAAAGCTTTATCAATAAGTAGTTACTATGTAATGCATAATAAAATAGACGAAATACCAAAAAATCTGTCTGTTTTGGAGATTTGGCTGGCAAAAGACTTTGGGAAAGAAATGAATTTGATATTTTAGAGATACCTGAGATTAAATCGATTTCCTTATTAAAATATCTTATCGCAATCAAAACGTTTCGAATATAAAAATAATGGACTAAATTATAAATTCGAAACATAAAAGAATATAATCCAACTGGTGAATTGCCTTATTATGTCACATACAATGTTAATAAAAACTGGTTTATTTCTCGTACTTTTACCTACTTAAAACTGGTTTGAGGTTATGGGGAAATATAAGCCAGCTCTGGACCATTACATGTCCACACCGTTTCACTTTCAGTATTTGTTTACTCGGACATTTTATAAATGTTTCTATGAGTTAGTGCTACTAAATAGACGCTATTCAACGTTTTACCTGAAGCTGTACTCTAATTTATATCAAAATTTTTAATTTACTATAAAGAGGTTCACTTTAATAAAGATGCCACAGAGGTAATTTCTATCATAATTCCTCATCGCTAGAGAGTTGACTCTATATTTCTAGTTCATATAGCAGATTTTAATATGGATCAACGGAAAGGTTTTTTGTATCTAAAATTCGTTTTAACATTTATTCCGTCTAACTTCATTACTTCATAATACTACATTAATATTATTATACAAATTTGAATTCCTTTTTACTCCTCAGTTATCGAATTTAAAAGTATTAGACATATTTAATTTACAAATTAGCTACTAAATATCGATTTCGATAGCTCTTTCTATCTTCAACCATACGAAAGACTTTCCCCAATACCCGTGTATAGGTTTTCATATCTATCTATAAAAAGTCTTCAAAAGTAACACATTAGCGGACAGATACTGTTACTTTCATAAAATATTACTATAGATGAATTTAATACATTTGTTATACTCAAATTACTCTTCGGACTAGAAAAAAATAAACTGAAATTACCCTAATGGAGTATATTGTATTAACAACGAAATCGTAGATTAAGTTGCTCATTAGATTCCCCTTTTATTGGTTATTATAATAGCAAAGCTTATGCCCTTGTTCACTTCTTCGACACTGCAATCTAGATTAGGTATTGGTAAGGTTACTTGCCTTATAAGCATATTTCATAACAAAGGAAATGCTCTTACAACATGACCCACGCCACCTCCTACATCTAAGAAACGTTTTGAGTTCGTAACACGACCGAGGTTATAATAAAATGTGTCAGAAAGTATTACAACTTACAGTGTGCTAAGAACTTAACATTTGCATGTTGTATTAAAAACTCGCAATAGATATCTGAATGCCATTATTGACGTAAAAGCCCTTGACATAATTTTGACTTAAGCGAAGTAGTAATGACTAAATACAAAATAGCGATACAAAATCGTTTTTTTTGTCAATTTGGATGTTGCACTACTTTTGGTTAATGAATGGTATTGTTAAAAATAATTAACATAACCTTGAAATTATACTATATTATTTTTATATTTTATCTATCTTATTAATGAAATGGTCACCTTTTTCGAGTACAAATTAGCTATCACATCTCCGGACCTAGTGAGGTCCGGAGATGTGATAGCTAATCGCTAAGTAAAATTGGATACTCGGTACGAAATTCCGTTGGAGTGATTAGTATATATGAGTTTTAAATATGTAAAATGTATTATAAGGTAATTGAGGTTTTGCATAACTTATCTTATTTAAATAAATTGGAGAACAACATTTTAAAACTAGTTTAGTCTGTATAAATGTGTCCAACCTTGCAAAGCCCTCATATACTAATAAATAGGCTTGAGATGGTGGTGAATCATCAATATAAAAGAATCGGTCTACAAATATAAAATCTTCTTTTGTAAATAATAACTTGCAATGCGGAAGCAGTTGAAAGTGCACTATAAGTCATTGACATTGACGTGAAGCACGTGAGCACGCGGCTCGCTCATCTTGAACTTGGGAAGATCGCCGCCAGCGAATGACATTTACAGCTTCTGTTTACAAACATGTAAAATTATATTCTAGTTCTAACCATCGTTTGAAGTCTATCTTTTTACTCTTGGTAGTTTTTTTATCCGAAACGAACTATCTTCAGGCAAGGACTCTTTAGAAACATCTAGAATACCAAATAAAACCCATCGTCGTCGTTGTGTTGGGAACCATTGCGCAGTCAACTGTGTCATCCCTGACGAAACTGCCTTTATATAGACATCAGCCTGTCGGGATGAATCGGTACCATTGTCCCTTTTCCTGTAGAATAACTCCTTTTACAAGCCAGTTTTCACTATTTACCAATTCCTTTTGATTATCTAAATAATAATAGTTGAGTACGCGTAAACAAATTTCCTCTATTTAGCGAAATCAATTTTTATAAACATGAACAGAACTCACAAAGTACGTATAGTAGATTTCATATAAAAAGTATAACATTAGTGTAATATAGTAGACTCGCGATAATATGGTTAGTAATTTTTCTAAAATAATAACTTTTACACTGCAGTTAATTATAATGAAAGTTTTACGTGTTAATTCATCAATGTCATGCAAGCAATAAAATAGGCTCATAAAATTTTGTTGCTTGAAAAAAGTGCATGTATGTATTCAAGAAGCGTATCGTAAACGAAAGCGAAGTGTTGAAAGTGTGCTATTAGATAAACGGGCTGACATCTGTGCTCTCACGTCTTTTCATTACACATGTTGCATTCCAACTTTATGGAAACGATTATAACACTCATTGATTATTCTGAATACTCAAGTATAATCAGCAAACATGCAACTAGTTATGACAATAAGTAAAACACGGAGTCAATGCACGCATGCTATCATTTCACAGATTCCTCGACAAGTTTTTGTAATGCAACGCGACAACTAATTTATGGGAAACAAAAGTGAATGACCTTTTAACAAACAAAGTGTATTTCCAATATGTTAATTTCTAATTATGCCTTAATAAAATTTCAGGAAAATTCAAAATATTCCTACGGTTATGGAGTATCTGATAGTAACACCGGTGACATAAAAACAGTATGGGAAACTAAAGATGGTGACACCGTAAAAGGTAAGACAAATTTACTTTAACTTATATACGTATACAATTTTGGGTGATTGTTGTTTGCGTTACAAAAAAATAAATTTTTCATTACAGGTCATTACAGTGTAATAGAACCAGATGGTTCTATGAGATCTGTAGAGTATTCAGCCGGACCGAATATTGGATTTACAGCAACAGTCAATAAAGATGACTCAGAAACTTCTTTAACAAGTGAAGGTGATATAATGGAAGATAAAGTTCTAAGAGACTATGAAAGGGGATATGATTTTTCAGAAGATGCCGATGAAGAAAGTACCTACAAATCGATAGACAGGAAAAGGAAAAGACATCCATACGAATCACTATTTAAGGACTACTCATTGTTGAAACGACCGAAATATCCAAATGATTTGGAGCCTAGCGAATATACACATACTTTTAATATAAATCATCCAAGAGATGACCTTAGTGCAGATGCTACATCACATAGTCATGTTGGTATAAATTTTGATCCAAATTGTAATACAAAAAATAAAAAGCAAAAAAACAAACATTATGCTGACGTTGGTGACTTAGATTTTCGCAGACAAAAATATCCTCCGACTGCATATGATTCTTATAATAAAGGTTACGATAAATATGTAGGTGATGCGTCAAACATTGAAATTGAAAAGCTAATTCATATGTACAAGCAAAATGACCGATATAAGAAGTATAGACCGGATGATTCAAATAGTTGGTTATCAATAAAAAATAGTTATACAGGATTATCTGATATCCCTGAATCAGAAGACTCTTACTCTGACTACTTACCTCCGAAGCCGAAAAAGAAACGAAAACCAGAAAAAAATTCGGAGCTCTACGAGCCAGAGGACTTGGATGATTATGTTTTAGTTCCGAAAAAGAAAGTAAAGAAACCGCAAAAAGTTGTAGAGTATTATCCTGACACTGATGAAGAATTCGATACCACTTATGAAGATGATCGGCACAATCCCCTACGAGGTACACATACGAAAGTTATTCGTAAAGTAGTCACGAAAAAAACGCCAGCTTTAAATATTTTAGATATGTTTGACTTTTAAACTTTAAATACAAATTAGAATAAATTTATGAAGACTGGTATTATATAAAATTGGCATTATTATAAATATTAATTACAAATGTCTTTTACATTATGGATAGTTAATATTAAGTTGTTACATTTCTTGACGAAAATTAATCAAATTATCTTAGATTTTATTTATTTAACGACCTGTGATGACTATTGATCATATTGTATAAACTTTCCACGATTATTTATTAAAGGAAAATTTTGCTAAATAAAACATTTAATACATATTTTTTTTTAGTTTCATCTGCTTATTCTCGCCATTTTCACTGATTTTCACATGAAAAATGTGTCGAATCGAATGACGAAAGTTTTTCCGGGCAGGTTAATTCAAACTAAGATTTTTATCTCTTATTAGATCAGATGGTCGAGAGAAGTTTTTAAGAGTATAGAATACGTAAGAATTAACCGCATTATACTCTAATCTTTCTATTATTGGATTCAAGATATAAATGATACGAAATCCGAACTATTTCTCTAAAGATAAATAATGCAAATTCATAATCAACAACAATGATTACTTATGTCTGCATCCTTTTATTCTCTTTGTTACAAAATATAATTATTAAAAGGTACTTAATCAAATTTATTACACTCAGTTTTTATATATATCTAAGTGTAACTTTATGAGAATTAATTAAAACTTAAAAAATTGCATCGGATATTTTTTATATACATTCATTTTTATATTAATACAAGCGGTTGTATCCTTAAAGGAATAACGCGTTGTGTATTTTTAAATTTATTAGCAGTTCTCCATCCCACGGGAATGTAGCGAATTTTTTACATAATATTCCTTATTGTAAATGGAGTCAATTTACTAAATTTCAAATCAAAAACCAATAGTTTCTAGGACCTCGTGATAACTCGGAGAATGAGTTTATAGGTCAACAACCATTTTGGCATTATAGATTTTCAAATAATAGGGATATGCAACACATTGGTTTTATGGTTTCAAAGTCTATAACATTGTTGTGTTTTGTTTTCATACTTACATGCAGGACTTTTTTTATACCCTCGCGCATTTACAGCTTCTCGGACAGTCCTTAGGATATTAGCTTTGAAAGCAGCCCCGTGTGCCACACCCTATCAAAGGCCTTAGCAATGTCTAAGCTTACAGCAAGTGCTTCCCCTTTACTCTCAATTGCCTCTGCCCAGCGATGGGTAAGACAAACTAAAAGATCACCACCAGAGCGGCCGTGGCGAAAACCATACTGCTTGTCACTTATCAGCGCGTTGTCTTCTAAGTACTTTAGCAGTTTGGTGTTTATTATCTTCTCCATCACTTTGGAGAGCAAAGAGGTTATTGCAATACTTATAATAAGCCACTATCTATTTGATGTCTATATTACCATGTTGACAGCATATATTAATAAATAATATTTAAATAAAGACTATTACATTATGATGAATCCCGCACATCAGAAACTACTAAAATTAAAAAGATATCATTAAAGAATTGTTAAAAGAATTCGTCGTCTGACAGATGTTGATACTGCCAGACTGGTATATTTCAGCTATTTTCACAGCATTATGTCATACGGTATTCTACTTTGGGGTAATGCTGCTGATATAGATGCAATATTTGTGCTGCAGAAAAGGGCCGTTCGTGCGATTTACAATATGGGTCCAAGAGAGTCGCTAAGAAACAAATTCAAGGCAGTTAACATAATGACAGTTCACTGCGTATATATATTAGAAAACTTGTTGTATGTACATAAAAACATTGACTCTTTTAATAAAAAGAGTGAATGTACATCATATAACTTACGAAACCAAAACAAACTTGTTATAAATTCTAGTAGGCTGCATAAGATTAACAACTCATTTAAGGGTAACTGTATACGTTTCTATAATAAACTCCCACAAGACGTTCTAAAGATGTCAATTAATAAATTCAAAGTCTTTGTTAAAAGAAAGTTGATAGAAAAATCGTATTATAAGTTGCAAGATTACCTAGACGATAGAAACGCTTGGGAGTGAACAAATTGCTCTAATTTTAATTAAAATATAGTAAACTAATTTGTTATTGTAATGATGAGGGAAAAAAAAAATACCCGACTGAGTTTGTTGTGGGTTCTTCTCGGATCAGGGCGCGAAGGAACCCTCGTAACTTTAGATTTTAAGCCGATCTTGAGTACCGTCATCAGATGTATATTAGAATCAGAGTGTGGAAAAAAAATATAATTTGACGATTCAAAAGTGCTGTAATATGCCTACTTGAATAAAGATATTTTTGATTTTGATTTTGATTTGATTAAAATTGGTCCGGTAGCTTCAGAGTACATCGCGGTAAACCACCGTGACAATATAAATAACATAGACAAGGAAGTTCGTTATACAATAGATCACCTGTTGTCTAGCAGAAAAAAGAGCTTTAATTGTGCAATTGTTCCGTTGCACTGTAATTATATTTGACGAGGCTGTATCAGTTATAGGCTTACGCAAGCGATCACACAATGATAGTGAAAGTTCAGAAACTGGAACACACCGGGAGTGCAGGCCACGCATTACCTCACAAGGACGTACAAATCAATGTATGCCATTCTATAATATATATTAAACTTAAAAAAAATATTCTTTCTATAATACCACAGGTGGTTGTGACAAGTGGAGCTTTATATGGTTTTATCCAAGGTGTTTTAATAGATGAAAACTCCATTTACTATATGATAAACTTTAAACTAAGCTAGAATTATGCTCTCCAATATATTTAAACATGGATTGAATAAAATTCAGCTATAACTATTATAGGCGTTTTTTAGAAAACGAAAGAAGAGAAATATGCGTTATTTTCTTAGCGCGGGGTGAATAGTCCGCATTTTGGCCTCTATATGCGGGTAAAAAGTGCCCTCTTCTGTACCGGTTAGATTCCAATGGTGCGCATACGCCTAACTCATTTTGCCTCCCGACAAGCTACCGATAACTTTTTTATCGAAGTTTAAAAAGCAGGTTAATATACAAGATGATAGTGAAATTTTTAATTATTAATTGAAAAACCAATTCGAATAGATCGAACTTTTCATCCCAGTCGAAGTTCTTATATTTAGATAAAAAGTATATTGTTTACGAACGTACCTATATGTATACGTAAATTCTATACGAACCAATGGATAGAAATATGGCATCCTCATACGCGATTTTGGCGAGCGAGAATGCCCTATCCCTAGGCGTGGTTATATACTATTACTTTTTTTTATATAACATGTTTGAATTTTATTTAAAATATTTACAAATAAAATTCATTAATAAAAATCTGACGACATCTTGTGTAGTTTTATGAGTACTCGTTTCACAGACAAAAGTCCCGAGAAATTCGTGTAATTGAGTTTCTAATTTGTCTACTGGATTAATGGGAAGCCATTGCTAGTTACTACTCAACAAGTGTAAAGACGTGTAACATAAATAGCATCACGCCTCATTCCCATAGGGGTAGGCAGAGACCACGTCCTTCCACTTGCCATGATCCTTGCTTCTACCTCCTTAGGTTCTTGCATTCTCATTAACCCTTCCACACAAGTTCGTCGATTTAGAGTACTCTTAACCTGGCCCTTAAAATTTCCTGGATTTGATCCAGGAACGTTCGCCTTGGTCTTCCCCTTCCTCAACATTCGCATTCACTCTTGACTCATAAATCCTTTATGGATCAGTCTCCTTTCATTCATTCTCTCTACGTGCCCAAACCATCCAAGCATACCTTTCTCCGTTTTAGTTAATACATCTTCTTTTATACCACAACGTTGCCTTATCACACTTTGTCACTCAGTTTCAATCTACTTCTCAATGCTCTCTCATCTCTACCGCATTTATTTTACTTTTGTGATCCTTCTGCCATACACAACTTTCACCACCATACATAAGTATTGGCACCAAGACTCCAGCATGCACAACCAGTCTGGCCCTTTAAGACACCTTCTGGCTATTCATAAAAACGTGTAGAGCACCATTTACCATGTTCCCTGCATTCACTCTCAATATTACTTTCACATGTTCTATCTCTTGTAAATTTACAAGATCAACAACCAAGCAAAAATTTGAAATCCGATGGCGTGTAGAAACTATTAAGACCTCTTATCAGATTAGCGCTTCGTCATCTTAAATTGTATCATGATTTACTAGCCTTGTGCTAGAGTAAAATCAAGCGCTAATCTGACTGCTATATATAAATTATAAGTATCTAAAAGGATATAAGTGAATATAATGTTTTAGGTGGTAACGATTAATAAATCTGCAAATATGTAATTTTTACTTGAAGCCCACCATAGTCTGAAATTTTGAAGTATATAAAACTAGGCAAATTAGAAATTACAATTTTATTTAATTGCTTTATTAGAAATCCCATATAAGCTTTTAAACGAAATATAAATAAATTGTAAATTTCAAGACATATTAGAAGTTAGTTCTTTAAATTCTAGAATATGATTAGATTGTAGTTACATAAAGGGAAAATAAAAGAAAAATAAATCAGATAAGACAAGATTAATATCTGAAATTATAAAACGGACATATTCGAAAGTGCATACCTTTGTCACGACATCTCAATTGTACCAATCAATTTATTAGCTTATGTCATATCTAATTGAGACTAATAGTTTTTATTCTGGTATTTAATGTCTATCGCGATTTATTGTATAGTTAAGTATGTTCAGAATTTGTAATAACTCTTTCATATCCGTGGTATATATAGTTTACCAAAATTTCAACATTATAAAAATAAGGACACATCAATTTTAAATGTAGAAAAAAATAAAACTATGTAAATTTTGTAAAAATACTAAATAATTCCTACACTGCGTCGTCCAGTGCGGGGTCGCCATTCCAGCACTTTACGACCCCAACGTCCATCGGTTCGTCGGGCTATGTGCCCCGCCCATTGCCACTTCAGGTTCGCGATTCGTAGGGCTATGTCGGTGACTATAGTTCTGCTACGGATCTCCTCATTTCTGATTTGATCGCGTAGAGAAACTCCAAGCATAGCCCGCTCCATCGCACGCTGAGTGACTCTGAGCTTTTGAATAAGGCCCATAGTCAGCGAGCACGTTTCCGATCCAATACGACGCAGTGTAAGAAGACCCCCCACAAGGTCGACCGACTATATAAGGAGGATCGCGGGTAGCTGCTGGAGCCAGGCGGCACAAGATCGGGCCTTGTGGGCATCATTTCGTGAGACCTATGTCCAGCAGAGGACGTCCATCGGTTGAAGCGACGACGACGACTTAAGAATTACGTTCCAGCGAAATTCCAGTCTTGTTTGTGGATTTAATTGAATATTCTATTTTACACAATGTTTATAAATAGAGTTTGAAAAGTCATATTTATTCTACAATATTTTTACGGTTCTTGTTAAGTTGTTATAATTTCGCAGTTTTTTGTGGTTGTATTCGTTTTGCTAATAGTATTCTACAATTCGATTTAATTCAGTTCAATTACAGTAAATTATATATTTTCTTAGAAAGCTTTGTTTTGCTAGATACGAAGCGGTTGGTGATAGACATTACCAGTTTCGACTGCATTACCACTTGAATAGAGCAATACGTGCATTATATCATTTAGGATCTCGCATTTCCTTAAAAGAAAAATTCAAAGAAATACCGATTCTCACAGTACCGTTACAATATATATTGAATAAAATTTTATATATCCGTGAAAATGTTCATTTATACAGCAAAAGGAGCGAAACGCACAATTTTAATACAAGAAATAAAACAAACATGTAATGCCATATTCTAGAGTGAAGAAGATTCAGAAATCATTGTTTGGTTTCCACATAGTTTTAAGGAATATTTTAAAGACGTCCTATTTCAAAAAGCCTATTTTAATATTGAAGATTATTTAGGTGACAAAGATGTTTCGACTTGATTCTAGTTGCACATGAAAGCTAAACACATTGTAACCTACAAAAACTAAATTTAAAGGAGTAACCTTTGAGTTTCTTGCCGGTTTCTTCTCAGCAGAATCAACTTTTCGGACGGTGGTAGATGGTAGACTTATTAACAACTGACAAACTACTGATGATTTAAAAGTGCCTACTTGGATAAAGAATATTTTGATTTTCATAACATCAGGAGAAGTTACAGTCATGCGATAATCTGTGTATTATAAAAAAGGTGGCTAAAGATTTTCCCAACACGGGCGTAATTATATATGTATATTTACGTGTAAGTGTGTAATATACCAATTATTGCGATTGACTTGAATTAGGAAAGCGACGCGATGCAACCAGACCAATAAGTACGGATTTCCCATTATTTCCACGATGTCAGGAATAATGGGAGTAGCAGTGCTAGTAATAGCCGATCTATAATAAATTTAAGAAGTCCAAACTTCTTTATTGTATAATGTCTTTAAATCGGAGTAAAATATTGAAATGAAAACTTTGAAAAACCAGCATATCCATTAAAATTCCCCATAAAACAATTGGTTCACTAACGAACAAGTAACGACTGTTATATTTTACGAAAATAGAAACAAATGTTTTATTAATATAATACAATAATGGTTCGATTGAAAAATGTAACTGATAAGGCGTACGTGGTCCAAATTGGGTGTCTCACGGTACGTGGTATGTTTTATTCAATATACACACGTGTACGTGGACATTCACCGCATTCACTGGGCGCGGCCATGACACGACTTCCATTGTCGCAACACTACACGAGTTAACCGCACTCTTACCGGACTAAAGCTTTTTCCACAATTAATTTAGGAGCATGTGTAACTATTTAATACCAATTACCTCTCATAGAATTAAAGTAATTAAAAAAAACCTTTTATTCATATCAATTGAACAAGTTAAAAGTGCGTGCGTATAAAGTACACATGTCAGAAGTGAATTTCTGGAGCAAACTTATTTTTAAGTGTAGATTATATTTAAACAATTCCAAAACTTTAGATTTTCTTGACTTAGAGGGAGGGAAAATGGAAGATATGTTAGGAATTTAAGTGTCATTATAATATTAAAAGTGTCCAAAATCAATACAAATAATTTATCGAAATCTCAAATCACTAATTGTAAATAAAAATGCCAAGGGTTTTATGCCAATATGAGAAAAGAGAATTTATGAAATAGTTTTATTTTATATTTTATGAAAAATCTTTTTTTTACATTACATTATTAAACGACGAGTGGCAAATTAAAATGCCACATGCTATTTGTAAATAAAAAAACTACTTACTTTCAAACGAATTAGAATAAAAACATGTTGCACTACTTCGTGACGACTAGGAACAGGTTTCATCTATAAAAATTTTACCTTCATGCACCATCGTATCCAGCGCAAAATAAAAAAACTATTTGAAGCTAAATAGACAACCTATCCAATCTATATGGTAGTTAAATTGAAAAATAAAAATGACAAGTTAAACAAAAATTTTTTTTTTCTTATTATACTTATTACGATTATGCTATACATGTTACTTAGAAAAATATTTTTTTACAAGATCCTAAAATAAAAAGCTTCTTATTTAACTCCGATAAGATAGATCCATTTAAAAATCGTTAAATATTTTGTTTTTTTTTTGTTCCGTTGATTGTTTTCACTATTATATATACGTTTGCTGAAAAATTAATTCTAAACATGTTGTTGGGGTGTTCAATGAAGAAATTCAAACCAATATGCATATCTTTGCAAAATCCATGATGGCCCAGTGCTGAGACTCAGGGATTCTCGTGCTTAATTGTTATTTGTAATCCATCATTGTGCTTTTAGGTGTAGGAAAGCGTCACGAGGAAGTCATATCCCAGGGTATGAGTAGCCTACCGACCTGTCTAAAAGTATAGTAGGTACCACGCTTCTAGACTACAGGTGCTCTAAAACCTTTTCTCTCATATTCTGCCCAGCTGTAAGACGTTAACAGGCTGTAACATCAACGTTTACTTATCTTTCTATACATATTTACCATAAAGAATCTTTTGGCGACCTCGCTATTGTAGTAGAGAGTACTCATTTTACTACGAACATCCTAAGTTCGATTTCGAGAAGGACAAATTTAAGAAATTGTATTTTCTTCTAGATTTTCGACTGGCTTAATCAGATGCTTGTTATCCCCTTACCATCTGTATTAAAATACGAGCCTTATATTGACTTTGTCAGTTAATCGATAAAAATCAGCTGTGTTTTTGTTTTCAAGATTGAGTTATTTAAAAAAAATGTGTGTTATTTACTAAATAAACATATATTCATTCGGTTTAATGCGTAAATAAATTATTCCTCACCATAACAGTGTGGTTACGTCTTTAGCGTTATTTTAATATAAAGCGTATCCTTCTAATCCATTGGCATTTAAGCACTGATACGGACAATTACATATGGTAGTTGGGTAAAATTCATTACCTATTTAATATATTGCGCATAATTGCTTCTTTTAAGAATGCAAGTATACAAATTCAATAATGACAATATATAAAACGTACAAATTTAATTAAAGTGAGAGGAGTTTTGATATCAATCTTTCGAGTTCAGACGATAGAATTTTTTGCCAAAAATCTAAATCAGACTAAGTTGGACTTTTACATTTCACCAAAGGAACATAGGTGCTTTACAACCTGATATTAATTACAAGAATAGTTTTCTGTTTGTATGGTTGTGGTGTTTATCTACAGGTAACTTGGTACTTTCTGGAAATTAAATCGATATTATAAATTTTATTATATAGCAATATATATTCATATAGGATCTGATGGGTATATTCCAACTTAGCATATAGGACAAAATCTAAATATTCTTTATACAAGTAAGCCGCAAAAACACTTTTGAATCGTCAATAGTCTGTTCCTTGGTAACAAAACTACCACCGGTTCGGAAAGTTGAATCCGCTGAGAAGAAACCGGCAAGAAATTCAACGGTTCCTCTTTTTGACATAGTTGTATATGTTACAATGAGTAATATTTTGCTTCTGACCAAACACTTTTCTCCCTCAAATAATCTTCAAGATTATAATAAGCCTTTTCTAAAAGTATGTTTTTGCCATATTTATTAAAACTATGCGGAGGCTAATCTAAAACTGATTGCGGTAGCTTTTTATAAATGCGTATGCTCAACCCGACAAATAATTTCTGAACCTTAATCACTCTAAAATATGGGATTACAAGTTAATTTTAATATTTTCTATTAAAATTGTGTTTCATTTATATTTGTGTTTAATAAAATATTTTTACTGAAAATTTATTTTTAAACCGAGGATGGGTATTATGGAGCTCTGTTGGAAACTAAGTTAAAAGATGTCTAATAGATGTATACGTTTCTATAATAAGCTCCCACAAGACGTTTTAGAGATGTCAATGCATAAATTCAAAGTCTTTGTTAAAAGAAAAATCGTATTGTAAGTTGCAAGATTACTTAGACGATAGAAACGCGTGGGAGTGAACGAACTCTAATTTGAATTGAAATATATTAAACTAATATGATATTGTAATGATGATGGTAACAAAAAAAATACCCGAGTTAGTTTGTTGTGGGCTCTTCTCGGATCAGGGCGCGAAGGAACCCTCGTAACTTTAGATTTTAAGTCGTTCTGGAGTACCATGATCAGACGTACACTAAAATTAGAGTGTAGAAAAGAAAAAAATATATTATTTGACGATTCAAAAGTGCTGTAATATGCCTACTTGAATAAAGATATTTTGATTTTGATTTGAAAAAAAGTTACGTAGGTCAGCTATTATAGTATATATTTTAAGTCAATGCAGTCATCAAATACTCTAGCTGTGTTTTTTGAGAAATAACGTGAAATCTATTGTCAAACTGGTCTCATTAAATTACAATTTTTATAGCGTATGTGATTTTTATCATGATTTCATATTTGCTGATACGAGTATAATTAAACAATACGCTGCATGTACCCACTACACTGACAGAGGTCCTGGATTCAGTCGCCGGCAGAAATCACAGCTAAGTGCTAACCTGTCACCAATAACATAACACAGACAAAAATAACTATTTTATCTAATAGCTTACATGCCTTCGATATTTACATTTCAAGAATAAAATCCCACATCCTAACGTTACATTTCGTATGTTAATCACATAAAGTTTTATACAAGAACCTTCTATTAATTATTAATGTAGGTCAATAGCTTTATTCAATGCTTTTGAATGCATTACGGTGAACATATCAGTGTAAAGAAATCTATGCCTATTTATTGTTGCATTTTAGGCATGCATTAAACGCTAAAATAATGATTACCTAATGTATATTCAGTTTTACCTTGATCGTGTCTGTATGTAGAAGTATTATAGTACTTAGCCGTCAAGTGAACAATTATCATGATTCATATGTAAATTTAATTTCAATGTCATATTGTATATTGTGTAATATATAATAATAGATAATAGTTGATTTAAACTATTTTGATTTGGTAAAAAAGTGGTTTTGACTTTACAGACGGAATTTTGACAGCATCGCTCGTGTAAGAACTCGTTTCGCTGACTGGAGTCCTGAGTTATTTCCGGTAGGACAAACTTAGGAAATTGTATTTTCTAATTTGACTGAGGATAGCTCGCAGATGGTTACCGACCCGTCACCAAAGAGATGTTGCCAAGGAATTAAAAATTACGTTTCGGTAGGATACGGTGTAGAAGCCATAAGAGGTAAATCACCTCTTAGCAGGTTTACCATCGGGTAGCTTTCGACTCAGCGCATCATATTGTGGCTGATTGTGCAGCATGGTGATCTTAGCGTCACCTCCTGGTGGCACTGATCGGTGGCGACTTCTCATTGAGGAGCATTGCGTTATGCTCTTCAGTGGGTTCAAACATAGCAAGTGGCAACGTATGATAGTAGGAGCTCCGAGGTATGTCAGAAATGACGTGACACGTTACCCACCGTGATACTAGGACAACCACCGTGGAGGTATTCGTCCGGAACTTGGCGAGGAGTATGTTCCGCCACGCGGACACTCCTTCACGGCATTGACAGCCAGCACCCAAGAGCAGCAAACACTGGGCGTCACCTGACCAAGGTGACGATAACGGTGAAAACTACGCAATAAGGATATCCGCATTAGACAACTAAATGAATTGACCTGGATGGACAAGCTAGCGTAGCCAGAGAAAACCAGCCCGTATGATTGCGGTCAAAATAGAGTACCAGGCATCAAAGTGACGTCTGAGGAAGACCATCGGATAACAAGACATTGCCTCGTGGCCCGCACCCCTCAACTCTACGCAGTTGATAAGAACCCAGCATCGTTTACCAGTGAAAGGTGGTGGACGAATGTGGCCTTCTGCGAGACGGTAATCTCGTTGAAGGAAGTCCATAAAAGAGAGAGGGAGAATGCAGTGGATGCTCTTTCTTTTGACGGCCTCGCTGATGCAGTGGTACTCGTTTGCTAGAGACCCCGGGTTTGATCTCCGGCAGGGCGAATTTATGAAATTGCATTTTCTAATTTGTCTGAGTCTGGGCTGGTAGGCTTTGACCGTGGCTAGTTATCAACCTTTCAGGAAAGACGTGCCGCCAAGTAAAGATATTTGTGTATTCACTTCAACGAAATAAGCTTTACAATCAAATCTTATAGGTATCGTTTATTCGCGTTTACCTTTTGACATTTCGTAATATAATTGGTACGTAATTGATACGTGTAGTAACGTGTTAGTTCCAGTATAGTAATGCATTGGTGTGGGCAAAACACTAGACAGATACTAAACAACGAATATACCACTGTTGCGTATTTGCGCATATCTTAAAACATATCTGTCACTACATAACTTGTTTATTATAAATTAACGACCTGCCCCGACTTCACAAAGGTTGTAGAACATATTATATAATACAAAACTCTTTAATGTACACCCAATATTTATATAAAAAAAAATCAATACAGTTAAGACTTAAACATTACATTATGGAATACAATTGGCGGCGTTATCGGTGAATTAGTGATCTCATCCAGACAATCAAAAAAGCTTAAAAGGACACATAAAAATAAGCAGACAAATATGTACTAAATCTATTTACAATTAATAATAATAACACTGATAGTAATTAATAAAAACAGTATCAATAAATCAATTTTCTTGGACAGGAAGCACTCTGTTGCCATCTTTTTAAATAAATTTGTAGTACTGACCATATTTATATTATGCCTGTCCGAGGATCGGACCAACTTGTTGAATCGAATATATAGATTATATGACTCCTGACAAATTGATATATATTATACAAGCAGATGCGGAAAAGAATTTCTTTATAATATGTTAAGTAGATATATTATACAAATATTTTATATTAATATATTGATTAAAATTGAGAAAGGTATGCTTACTCGTAGATGGTTTGGCTACGTAGAGAGAATTAATGAAAGGAGACTGACAAAAAGGATTTATGAGTCAAGAGGGAACGGGAAAGTTGTAAGAGGAAGACTAAGGCGAACGTTCTTGGACCAAATCCAGGACATTTTAAATAAGAGCTAGGTTTTACTTTTACTTTACTGGAGAACTCTGAACCGACGAACTTGTATGAAAGGTTTAAAGAGAATGAAAGAAGCGAATGAGATATGCAAGAATTATGGCATGTGGAAGGACGTGGTCTCTTCATAACCCTAGTGGAATGAGGCGTGATGCTATATATGTATGTGCCTGGTGCCAAGTGCTCTGCATCCATAAAATTAGCAGTTATGTAGCTAAGTATGTACGTACCTATTAACTTATATCATGCAAGCTTCCTTCTCAAAAACTCTACAAAGTATTTTAAGTAATACATCTGTCGGAGTGATTTCAATTAAATTATGTAGTGTATTTATTTATTATATATTAACTAAAATAAAGAAAGTAAAAATATAATGTATATCTTGGTATTCATATCAATAAAACGATATTCCGATTGATTAAATAAAAATCTGCCTTTTTAAACGATGTTTAAGATGTCTAATATTAATTGTACCTAGTAAGCCTGTTTCTTCATACCCATATAATCCAATAACTATAAGAGATTTATGTGATTATTATATTTAATTTGTCTGTTGATATATAAAGCGAACTTTATGGGACCTATTTAATTGCTAATAAAAAATTAACAACCTTAAAGTATGACAGTGACGGAATGAAATCGGGTTAAAAGTTAAAACACATTTATGTGGGTGTTATGAAAGCCGGGCCCGTATATGGTTGGTCAACATTTCCTTATATAAGTTTTACTAATATGCTATAAGCAGTAGATCAAGACCGTGTGAAGTAATTACTTATTAAAGTAATTGTATGAAATCCTTTCAAATGAGACAGGTTCAATACCAGATGAATCTATATTTATATCGAAGGACTAGCTAGCGCTAACAGTGGGTGTATTTTATTTGTCCAGGGTTAGATTCCCAGCAAGACAAATTTATGAAATTGCATATTCCTGACTGAGTTAAGACTAGCGGAAAGCTTCGGTCGTTGTTAATTTTAATTACCATGCCATTGGCGTAAAGGTTCCGGTGTGATACTGTATTAAATAATCTCATGCCATGATAACGCACTTCTATCTTAGACTGTATCATCACTTATTATCAGATACAGTCTTGCTCTAACTTGTTAGGAAAAAAGACGCTGTCAAATCCTCTCTCTTATGTGACATATAAGAAATGCCGCGAGTCAGCTAATTATTAAATAAAACAAAAATATCTTTATAGATATGACTGCCATTTTCATAAAAGCTTTAATGAAACTTTCTTTTACATAGTGAAAAAACCTATTTTACAACATTTTCAGACTAAACTAGCTATATTCATACTATATATATAAGGAATCTTCGAGCATCACAATCAATGTACATAATAAGTTTGATTATTTGATCAGAAACAATAAATATGGCAATGCCATTATAAACACTTTAAATGAAAATAGCATTCAAAATTAAAATTCATGATTGAACCAAATTCGCATTAATAAATAAGTATCGGAAATAGACAATATAACAGCATCGTTTTATTTGACCTTCACCGTAATTGCGAAAACTAGTTTGACTCGATATGCATAGTGCCGGTTAATGACACGATGAGTCATATCAAATATGCTTTAGGGCTTGAACAAACGAACGATTGTATTATATTACCATATATCAAGAACTATGTTTGTAAAGGAAAATTATGTTTAAGAAAATTATCTCTATGCATCGATTCCCTAAGCTGGGGGCCGTGACCTCTCGTGCTTATTTTGTTTTCGGGCAATGCTACGTCATCTCTTTCTATTTTGGCTGTCATAGACAGCATCCAAGATCTGGGTTTTCGGAGTGGTGCGGATTTGGTTAGTCCAGCGCATAGGACTCCTCCCTCTTGGAATTTTCCCAGTGACAATAAGTTTTTTTTTAAGTTATCACTGGGTTTACGGGCAATGTGGTCAAAAAACTATAGAGTTGAAGGCAAGTGGATGAAAGTATCGGTTGTTCCATTATGTTCAGTTCTTCCAGTATCGACTGATTTGTCCTATATTCTGTCCATGGAATACGTAGCATTTTTCTCCAACACTACATTTCTCTATGTGTTTTCTGAGTTTTGATTTGGCTGTCCATACAAATCTTTACTCCATACAAAAATATGGAGAAAACAAGTGAAAGTACTAGCTTGATTTTAGTTTTATTGCTGACGTTGCGATTCCATATTCTATCGAGTTGGGGCATAGCATTTCTGGCCATACCAATTCATCTGGCAACAATTCGCAAGAGCCTTTTTGACTAATGTAAGAACTAAAGAAGGAAATCATATGAAGCGGAAATTCAGTCAATAATATTCAAAATAACAGTACTTTTAAAATAATGTTGAATACTTTATTATATTGCACAAAATTTTAGCTGTGATATAAGAACATAAGGATTAATAAATCTGATATCACAAAGAAAATAAACGAGGTGGTCCAGAATATTTGCTTGAAAAGCCAAGTGAGATTCTACATCATCAAAATACACACATTAACTCACTATAAAAGTGAATATAAAAAATCATATCACACGTGCAATTTTCATCGATATTTACTTAAAAGAACGTATCTCAAAGATCATTAAATATTGATTAATTCGAATGAAGTCTTATTAGGTTTCGACGCTCGTAAAATCGCTGTTTTTACAATCGGGTCAACAATAATATAAATTGTTAAAAAAATGTTAAAATAAGAGCACCATTTTAAAAATGTTATGCGGAAATATAAAAAAAAATAAGTAGCACAATAACGTCCCACTGCAGGCACACAGGCTTTTAAAAACCCTCACTCCGAAGAGCGAGCGTTTTTAGAGCATAGACCCACCATGCTGCTTCACTGCGGATTGGCAGGCATAGTACACAAGTGCACTCTCTATTCCTTCACTCTAATAGTCCGATGTGACGGGAATCCTGACACGACCGGAGAGGTATCATACGCAGGACCGACGGCTTAACGTGCTCTCCGAGCCACGGGGGTGGATCATACCGTCAACTTCCCAACTTTGGCCAGATATTGAGAAAATCTTAATAGATAACTCAATATTGATTTTTGAATTGGCCCGACCCGGGACTTGAACCCAGAACCTCATGTCTGTAGTCGAACATGCTATCCACTAGACCAATGAGTATAATACAATATAAACAAAAATAGAGCGATTGAAATGCGCGTAATAATATTGTAATATAATTATAGTGCAATAAAACAGTTCTTTTTTCAGTTTTCTCACTCTATTTTTGATCAAGCAAGCTTTTAGCACAGTAGTCTCAAATTATAACAAAAAAAACTATTTGCTACTTAAAAATGAATATTGTAGTTAATTAATATAGAAAAATCTTGTAGACAATAGATGTTAATAATACAGATTATTAAAATATAATAAAAATATTTATTTTAAAAGAGACATAATTAAAAAATATAATTACACAGTGGGAATTTTGCCTTAAAGCCAACACAGAAGCCTTCATAACATATTAAAAGTGGAATAGACTATAAATCAATGCGCGTATTACATGCGGTTATTATCTCTCTTAGTTTTTGAAGTTCTTATAATTAACAAATTCAATAAATTAAAGAAAGAACTATGTAATTTATAAAAATGTTTTAGGAGTTTCTTTATTATATATTCATATAGCTATAAGCTTAGACTTCAGGAAAAGAAAATTTAGATTTTAAAATATATTTTAAATTCAGCGTGTTACAAAATGTGCGAATTTTCTCCTTGTCTTATTTCAGCGGTATTATGGATTTATAATCGTATGTTTCATATTACTCTGAACAACGTCATTTTAAAATAAAACCTGTTTAAGCATAATATGCAATTTATTTTGAGGATATTGAATGACATTGAGCCGTCACGTCCAAGCAACGTCGCAAGCAAGCTCTCATCAAGTAAGGGAATGTGAGCGATATAAACAACTAGTGTTATATTATTATTCATTATTTAATATAAAATTACTTTATAACTTTAAAAGAAAAATAGTTCCCTAGGCTCGCCTTTTCAAAATTTTTACTTGTAGCGTGTGATCCTAAATAAATGCCTTAATTTGTTTTCTTTCGTATTGGAGTTTTATATTTGATATTATTTGTAATTATAATAATAACGATATAGCGAATAAATCTATTAAAAACTGAATTTCAACAGTCATCTATCCTTTATATCTCTTAAAAGTAACTCACTATTGATTGAGTGAAAACAATCTCCTTTACTAAGACAACATTAAAGAAAATGATCTAAATTTATTCAACAGATACCGTTTCTTGTATATATGTAAGGCAATATCAATTTAAACGCTGTATAAATGCATAATATATGAGTTGTGCATGACAAAACTTTAAAGTTACCTAGTTCTGATAGCTAATAGTAATTGAATGAAAGTTGCTTATTTCAACCTCATATCACGTGTTACAGTTTATCTACCGATGTAATCGAAATGCTACACAGATTTACCTAATTGCTGTAAGACGTGCTTCCTATTACATAATGGAGACAGAAATTTTAGGTTTTTTTTATCTAAAGTAGGTCTTTGCTTAACCTCAATCACGCCTGATGGGAAGCTATAACGAGGTCAAAGATGGTACGTGTTCGCCTAAAAGGCACCTATTCATCCTTGTCTTAAAATGATTTGGGATGTAGGATTGGGGAAACAGAACAAGCCAGAGTATTCCATAGAGAATTTCAAACTTTTCCTAAATATATTTCCAATATTAAAATATTCTTTATTGGAATAAGCGGTTTTGAATTGTCCAAAGTCTGCCCGTTGATAACAAATCCACGACCGGTTCGGAAAGTTGATTCCGCTGAGAAGAAACTGGCAAGAAACTGAGCGATTACTCTTATAAATACAGTTTCGTAGATTATAATATGTAATAATACATAGCTTTTGTGTACAACTGGAATCAAGTCCAGCAATTTTTATTGCTTAAATATTTCTTTAACATTACAACATGCCTTTTAAAAAAGGATGTTTGTGACAAATTTTTTAAAATTATCTAGAGGCAAATTTAAACTGATTGCGGTATTTTGTTAAAAATGCGTATGTTCAACACGATAACCAATTTCTGAAACTGTAAAATAGGGCATTAGAAGTTTTTCCTTCTTGTATTAAAATTGCGTATTTCACTTTTATATTGTTGAAAATATTACTGTGTCTAATGGTAATAATAGATTAGATTCGGGATTAATTTCTGTGCTTGCAGTTTTACTTCTATAAATAAAATATTACAGTTATAACAAAGTTTAAAGGTCGTCTTCTTAATAGATATATACTTCTGAGTTGCTATCTTGCTCTTTCCTTTTGAAGTTGAACTTCTTTAGGTCATGAGGGCAAAATTGTTACGGATGACTCGTGCAGCGTTTTTGTATGCCGATTCGTTTGACGTTTAGGTAGTTTTAACATTTACAAATAACGTCATTTAATAATTTAATATACTATTTTATAAAATTATATATAAAAATATTTCATAAATTCTTCTCCTTTCTAAATAATATATTCAAATACTAAATTTAATTAATAATTTGTAATATTGACAAAAACCACGTGGCATTTTTGTTTACATTTCGTCATTTGAGATTTCGTTAAATATTTGTTTAATTTTCAGCACTTTTAATATTTTAGTGACAATTAAATTCCTGACGTATCTTCCTCTTTGCTTCCCTCTGTCTCGGAAATCCTAAGATTTAGATTGGTATAAATATAAACAAGATTTAAATTAGTTTCATTTCTGACATGTGTACTTTGTACACACTTGCGTTTTTTGGACAATAATATAATATAACAAGTGCGGACCTCTTTTAAAAATGCTATTTACATATTGCGTATACATTTTAAAAGTGATCAAAATTAAACTATTTCAATAAGATAACTAAAATCTATAGTAATGACTGAATTTTTAAAGTAAAATTTGCTTTTAAAACAATCAAAATTGATTTAAATAGAACAGCCGCATTAAAATCTAGCCATTATTATTGTAAATATTTTTTTTTATGTTTTTTTATAGATTGGGCAAATTTTTATTCGGAATATTTGTTTAAATTTTATCGTCATTAATACAGAAAAAATCATTAATTTTTCCTTATTACTCTTACGAAATACTGAATGAAGCAAATTTTCATATCGTTTTTGTATTTTCCGCTTGTGTATTTAAATTTAGCTGAGTCAGTTTAAGCAAATTTGTCTTCATTGTTTGATTTTAAATTTGAAATTTCGGGTTATAATTTACTACATTTAAAACAAAAAATGTTGTAACCGGACTCGTGACCAATTCAGTGAAATAATCTCAATCAGTGTAATATATCTCGTAAAAAAACCATAGTTTTAAATAAAATATTCATGGTCAGGTCACATTTAAAAGGTCCATTAATAAACCTTCGCGTGTCATGAGTAGACACCCAAATGCTGTCGATTTTATTTGGTCATAAATATATATCCTAGAAAGAATTCATGTAGCCTACTTTTGCAATTTAACCTTAAAATAAAAAAGAAACAACTTTTAATCCTAGCAAAATTGTTATATACTTTAAACGTATCATTGATCATTGATCGCATTTAATATAGTTTTTTTGTAATGTTAATTAATAGCTTCCAGTCTAGGTATATAGAAAAGTGTTATTAAGTGAAAAAGACTATTTCTAGGTTTGCTTATCTTATAAGAGCATTAGTTAATCAATGATTGAGTCAAACCTGATATGAAATTAATCTTATAAATATACAAACTAATGGCCTAAGTTTATTAACTTATTATCTAAACTAATTTTATACAGTTGACGAGTTTATTTGCTTATCTCCGATGCTATTGGACTGATTAAAAAAAATATTTTGTGTTAGCACATTTATCGAGAAAGGTCACGGGCTATATATTATTATCATACTAAGAACAATAGGAGCGGTTTTATGTTCAACACAACATTCTTCGGTAAACAGTTTGAGATTCGCAGAAATCATGTATAACAAAGTTGCTCTCCTTTAAAAGTCATACAAAAATCGCTCAGGAAGCATAGGTCTATCTTTTAAGGTTGACTCACACTGACTTTTTTATGCTAAACAAATTTGTTCCTTCTCTGTATCTCTTAGAAGGTGCATAATATTGACAAAAGAGTAGCGGGAAAGCTTCCCAAGTATCAATTTATTGTATGAAATCAAAATAATGTCCATGAAATGTCTAAGGTGTTTAATTTGATAAAAATTGATACTGGAACCGTCTGTATAACTTATTCATTACCACATTGTACGTGGCTATTTTGTTAGAAGATAAAATGGGTATTGTAAGTTAACCACATATACCGTTACAGATTTTTTTTTGTAGAGCTTTAAAAGGGGCATCATCTTGCCATTGAGTTTTATTTGATATCTCTTAGAGATTAGGCAGCGTTTCCGATGTAATCTCCCCGACGACTTTTTCAACCACTTGCAACAATAAATATTCGTTTATAATTATGCTTTAAATAATTGACGCAAAACTTTGATATATTATATAAATTAACCTTCCTCAAGAATTATTCTATATATTGGTAAAAATGGATGGAAATACGTTCAATAGTTTTCAAGAATATTGGGAAAATACAGACGGGGAGATTCGGCTTTATCTCCACCAATGTATAGTAATATGTAATACAAATTTAAACAATTTTAATAACAAAAATCAAAACTTTTAAACACAATAGAAGAGGTAGTGCAGGAAATGACACAGACAGCCAGTAGATTACCTTATCAATAAAATTCCCACAATAAATGATGTTCAAAATAACAATATTTTATTGATTCAAATTATATACTAATTTGTTAAACTTATGCAAAAACCATTTTAAATCCTTGTCAGTCACAATAAAGCCTTTATTTAATAGACTGTACTGGTAAATTTAATTTATTCCGTTTTCTATACGCACAAGTGTATAAATTTATGGTTCTTAAGCCAATTCTTAGTTGTTCAATAGTGCGAGTATGTTATGGATAAGATAAGGAATTCATAAATATATTTTAAAAATCTTCATCAGCTAATAAAAATTTCTTTTATATTTACAAAATTATATTAAATTACCTATTATATATATATTTGCCTGGGATTCGCTAAGTGCTATGGTAACATGTTGTATTCGTAAGTTTTAGTTCTAATCAGTAATTTAAGTTACTGTAATTGGAATAGTTTTCTATCTATAAGTGAAGTTTCGTTAGCGCAATGGTTAAATTATTGGCTTCGCTATCGGAGGTCTTAGTTCCGAAGCTGGTTGTTAACAATCTCACCAGCAACAACGTGTCGTCAAGCAAAAAATTTAATTCTTGTAATATACTGTCAGAGATAAATTACCTCCTTCTAGGCTAGGCTAGCGCGTTCAGATTACATTAAAATGATAACCTGTCAGCAATAAAAAAGTTTATTGGTCTATCTGTACATTCATATTTTATGAATAAATAAAATGAAATTTCTTTGGCAAAACAATTTTTAATTCCTGTTTATATTTATACAAATCTTGAAAAACAAAAATGAATTTAATTGTCATTAGAAAATTAGAAATGTCGTAAATTAATACAAATATTTTATTGAAATCTCAAATGATGAATTGTATATAAAAATGCCACTTGTTTTTGTCGATACTATAAATTATTAAATTTTGTTTTTTAATTCGAAATTCAAAATTAACTACCTCACTTTCAAAGGAATTAGCATAAAAAACGCATATCTTCGTGACGAAGTTTTACTTAAAAAGATATTTTATTAATTTTACATACATTTTATTATACCATATTTATACATAAACCAAGAAGAAAGAAGCGCCTAAAGAAGTTTCACTTCAAAAGACTCAAGACTGAAAAATATTTGACATCATTATCATATAAGGTTATGACACTGATATCAAACCTTTATTTTTTTTATGATTAGTTAAATATGGCGGTGTGTATATTTAGAGGTATGTCTTCTCTATGTTAGCCCATCTAGATTAGGGCGGCAGCGCCCACTATACATAGTCACATAGTTATGTTCGCGCCACCGCAGGCGAGACCTTAGGTCTACCTATAGGGCATACTGCAACCTCTATATAAGCGCCAGATATCTTAGAATTAGGCACATTTCAAGTCTTAGTGCTTAGTGAACTAACGTACCAATCTCAGAAATATTTTGAGAAAATGTTCGCCAAGGTATTTTACTTCAAATCTACAGGCAAAATCTTTTGGAAATGACAAATTAAAGCTCTTTTACAGAAAATCTATTAACATTGGCATTAGCCACGAGAAAAGCATCTAAAGTTTTCAAAAACTAAAAAAAACTTTGGAAGATTGGTCAATTCTAAAAATTTGCATAAATTCACAATTTGTCTTTTTTCAATCTTTATTTGTTGTGACTTTTATGTCTGTCTTTAACCGTGAGTTTACTATATATATAATTCATATTAGTATAATATGGAAATACCTAATTTATAAGCTCTTATGTAATACATACTAGTTTAACTTGTTACCAAAGAATATGAGAGCTTACGCTAAAATAATGTAAAGGGTTGTCTTTGTATTGTGTTTCAATCAATTTGTGATTTGTTTTATCTTATTGAACAAGCCTATATTAATGTTGGTTTCTTTACAGGCCATTGTTGCGTGTGCTTTGTTAGTGGTAGCTCAAGGAGGTCTTATCGCAAGTCCTCATGGAGCAATCTCTTCTCAGAGCATAGTACTGGGTCACCCAGGAGCAGCCATTGCCGCTCCAGCTATTGCGGCTCCTGCTCTTGGATTGGGACTAGGTATTGTAAGATTTTTCATAGAATTTGCTTTTTGATACTTTTTACACAAATTGATCAATATATTTTTATATATCTCAAACTTTTCTGTTTTTCTGGCATAAAGAAAAATAGTGCAGTTTTGAAGATTTGTAGTTATTGTAAAATGTTTGTCTAAATACGTATAAATCATAAATTAACTGCGACACTAATACATCTTTCTATTTATTTTTCGTGGTCCTATATGAAATTTTACATAATAAGCCACGTATAATTATGGGTATTAAATTTAAATAACAATCTAGCTTTTGTTTTAGTAAAGACTGCATTTAAAATACTAAATATTTTTATTAAATATAAATTCACAGCAGTTTAAAATAAATAATACCTTTCTGATTTATATCACTAAATTTTATATAAAATAGAATTTATTGGATATTTTATAGGTTCCTTTCAGCCATAAGACATGTTTCTTGTTACTTATTACATAATTAAGCACATAGCCTTTTGTTCCAACTAATTCAACTGCAACCATTTTAGGTCATATGGCCTTATTTTCAGCTAACAATTTTAGCAATATTTATTATTTTCACATTATAATTGCTAGGTCACGGTGCTCTCCTCTCACACGCGCCATTGCTGCGAGCACCATTGGCGCACGCCGTTGCCCCTGTTGAGGTTTATGTAAGTAATCTTAAGTTATACTCACCTTATAATAACCTATTTATTATAAGAGAGTATAACATCACCAATGTGCTTTATTTGTACCATTTTCAAATCTTTTAGTTTTAATATCATAAAGTCCATAAGAATCTTAAGAAAAAAAAAAGTAACGACTGTGGATGTACTAATAGTGGGCATGGTCTTCCTTCTCATAGGTGACAGGATTTTTACCACCATCTTTTTTTATTGCCGACAGGTTAGCGCTTGACTGTGATCTCACCTGATGGTATGTGATGATACAGTCTAAGATGGAAGCGCGCTAATCTGGTAAGAGGCGGCAATATACCCCTTACGGTTTCTACACAGCATCGTACCGGAACACAAATGTCTTTGTTCTGGCGGTACGTCTTTGCTGGTAGGATGGTAACTAGCCACGGCCGAAGCCTACCACCAGACCAGACTCAGACAAATTAGAAAATACAATCTCCTAAATTCGTCCTGTCAGGGATCGCACACGGGACCTCTGCTAGCAAAGTGAGTACTCGAAGTACCGTCGAAGAGGTCGTCGAATACTCCATCACTAAAATACTCCAGCAATATGCATGATTTCTTACAATGTTTTCCTTAGCCGAATAAATTTGAAAGAACTTATTAGTGCCTACCCAGGATTTGAACCCGTAACAATTAAGATGATCCACATGTCTATCCATAGGATGTCATCAAGTATCAAGCAATATAGTAATGACAGGGAGTTGAGATTTCCATTCCCTTATTCACAGATATTTCAGATAGAACTGTAAAGCTATATGAGAAGAATTTACCTCTAAGCTTGTCTGTTATTGTAAAAAATTAAACATATAATAAAATCCATTGCAGTCCCACCCCCGCTACCAGTTCAACTATGGCGTTACTGACGGCCACACCGGCGACCAGAAGAGCCAATGGGAAGCTCGCGACGGAGACGTTGTAAAAGGACAGTACTCCCTTGTTGAGGCTGATGGTACCATTCGTACTGTCAACTACTCTGCTGATGACCACAACGGGTAATTTAAACAAACCGACTCAGAACCATTCACCTGAAATTGAATTTCTATGGCACTTAAACGTTTACAGATCAAATAGAACTACCAATACGATGCTGGTTAAAATGTAATAGCCAACTTTCAGCAGGAGTAAAACAGTTATGTATTAATGAATATAGTAAGTCGGCTGATGATAATCAGCCCCCTATTGATTTGGGATTTTTTTAATGCTAAAAGATTAGCGCTTGACTGTGATCTCACCAGATGGTAAGTGATGATACAGTCTAAGATGGAAGCGCGCTAATCTGGATAAAAGGCGATATACCCCTTACGGTTTCTACACAGCATCGTACCGGAACACAAATCTCTTTGTTTGGCGGTACGTTTTTGCTGGCACGGCTGAAGCCTCCCATCAGTCCAGACTGAAACAAATTAGAAAATACAGTTCCATAAATTCATCCTACCGGGTATCGAACCCGGTACCTCTGCTAGCAAAGCGAATACTCGCATCACTGCGCCAGCAAGGCCGTCGAATTGGGAATGTACAAATATCGTAAAAATGTTATATATATATCAAAGTTTATGTTAAGGTACAGTCTCATGTTTTCTTATCCTTTAATGTAAAAACTACTGAACCGATATCGCTGAATTATGATATACTGATAGTTCACGAATTGAATTAACGTATACGACACTATTAATTATCATAAATATTCTGATATAAAGACTTATAGTTACCAGCAGTCATATATGTGGCATTAAAGTAACAAAGTTGTTTTTAAGTGAGGTGCTATTTCTTTATATATCCATTTGTGAAGACTACGCTGAAGAAGTGGTAGGCTAGAGCTAATCCTTTATAACTTCAATAATATTTGTTTGTTTTCTTATACACAGTTTCAACGCGGTAGTAAGCAGGAAAGGTCACGCCGCCCATCCCGCTACAGCCATCGGGCATGCGCCTGTCGCAATCGCTGCACCCTTGGGCCATGGAGGTCTTCTCGGTTAAACTATAAAACTGCGACTTATTTATATCTAATCATTACTTAGAATAAGACAGAACGCGACAATGAACTTGAATGGTACGGTACATAAACGATTTTAATGGTATAGCGTTTCATAATATGTATCCGATTATGTTACGACTGGGACGACGGCCCAAGACTTCGAAATGAGTATCTCTTTTAGGGTGCTACCTTTTGTATTATAAATTTCGTTTAGTTTGTAAGTCTTTTACCGTTTCCTTACTTAGTTAAGAGGATACTTTTTATGAAACGTTAAGATATAGCCGGCGGGATGCTGAGCGGAGACTCCAGCTGTAATGCTTATATGTAATATATTTTATCTCATATATTCACCTGGTTTTATTTCCATGTTATGATCCTTGCAATCCAATATTTAAAATATTTTAAAAAAAATTAATAATGACTACTTACAAAAGACAACAATAAGACTTAACAAAATTTAAAAATTAAATATCGTAAAACTATCGGAAGACTTTGATGTTATAGATGTTCTACTTGGGTTCTCCTTTTTATTTGATTTAGTAAGTGAAGTCTTGAAAGAACAAAACCATTTTAGGTATTTGAACAGCAGTGAAACAATATAAATTAGTAGTATTTTTAAGCAAGAAACCAAGATCTGTTCTTGTGGGTCGTAACATTAAACGTTAAATTGAGTATTGTTTTAGAACATTAATTAGACAAAATAAGTACATCATAAGTAATTTAGGTCAAAGCTTTATTACTCGTGAACGTAATGGGTTGTTATATAGCAATAAAATGTCGTTCATAAACCATAAATAAATATTAACAAAACATCAACAAAAGCAGAAAAGTTTTTTGGTAACGTATGTCCAAAAGCCCCATTCTTTAAATGATTATAAAGGTCAATAAATCACATTGGATTGTTATATAACTTAACATTTTTTCGAAATATTTCGTTACTTAATCACTCTTAACAAACTCTCAAAAACAAACTCATAGCCTACTTATTTTAAGCACCCCAAAATTCGATATCCGGTAAACAAGATTTTAAACATATAAAAGCACTGTATCATTTTACATACTATCATTTGCATATGAAGTTTAACTTACTTAACAAGATGTTCACAAGTGTAAGTATGATAATAGAATAAAGATAATCAGTGTTTAAAACGATATTCTCATATCATAAATTAATTATGAAATAATAAAATATGTAGATTTTTTATATAAGAATTAAATTTGCTTTGAAAGAATTAAAAAGAATTAAAGAAAGAAGAATAAGATATAATAATAATATAAGAATTAAAAACCCATCCATTTGCTTCTAATGGCGCATTTTAGTTACTTTTATTTTGTCTGTATTAATGTTCGATATAATACTACCAAATTAAATATGGAGTTATATAAAACCATTTTAAATCAAATATAATTTCTCTTTCATAGATCAGAATTAAATTCGATATCAATTTAATTACATAATATAAAGAGTACCTCAATACCTATTTAAAACTGCATTTGTAAAAAGTTTCATAGACTACAAGTAAAAAATAAATATATTTGAAGTTGAGTTGAGTATTAAAAAAAGTTAAAAGTGCGTGCGTACAACGTACACATATCAGAAGTTAAACTTCTTGGGCAAAGTAATTTTTAAGTCTTGTTTATATTTATACAAATCTAAAACTTAAGATTTGCGAGACTAGAGGCAGGGAAAAATGAAGAAATGTTAGGAATTTAATTGTCATTAATATATTAAATATGTCTAAAATTAATAGAAATAATTTATTGAAATCTCAAATGACGAATTGTAAATAAAACGTGCTTATTAGAAATTATTAATTAAATTCTAATTTTGAATTTAGAAAAGAGAATTTATTAAACATTTTTATTTTATATTTTATGAAAAATAGTATATTAAATTATTAAAAGGCGAGGAGTAAATAAAAATGCCATATGTCATTTGTGAATATTAAAACTACCTAAACTTCAAACAAATTAGCATAAAAAATGCTGCACATCTTCGTGACGCTAATCACACCTGAAGAAGTTTCACTTCAAAAATTTTTTTATTAATGACTGAAAATTTTATTAATAATACAATATATAGGGAGAGCGTGAACTGAAAGTAAAAATAAAAACAAAGAATTATTTATTTATATGAAAAATACCTTAATATGTTGGTTGCAAATACTTTATAAGAAATTCTTTTTTTAGATACTCTTACTTGGAATCACATTGTGTAAAGTGAACGGACACTATGAACAAGAAAACTATGTCCATCCAATATCTTCCCAAAGATTACTACTACAGCATGCCTTCCAAAATAGATACAATACACTGCCATTTGGATACCATCAACCCTTTATTGTAAACTCTGGACCAGTTGGATCTTTTACATCTACCATGCAATTAACAACTATACCGCGTATTTCTCCTATAAGAACTTATTCTCAACCAATTTCCTATAATACCCCATCTGTACATCACTATGATACACAAAATGCCATCTCATCACCACTCTCTTATGAATCTCCTGTATCCCGTAGTCATTATACTCCGCGTACATTACAAGTTAACCCTGTAACATATCATTCAATTCCTACTATCCCACATGCTTCACCAATTCCTCGTGTAACCTTATCTAATTATGCAACTCCTGTAATTCATTTACATCGCTTAAATTATTATAATCAAGTTCAACACAATCATCGTCATCAAGAATACAACGTAAGTATTAGTTATACTTAATATTTATATGGGCTTTGAAATATATTAAATCTTTAAAGTAGCATTTTCTGTACACTTATAGGTCTGTTATAGACTTTGAAACCATTTAACCAATGTGCCCAAAACCAATTACACTGTAAAAACAATATTAGATAGATGGTTTTAAACCTGTGAAAATGATATTGAAAGGAGAGTGAATGCAGGAAATGTCGTAAATGACTCTCTGCACGCCTTTATGAACATCCAGATGGGGTCTCAAAGGGCCAGACTGGCAGTGCATGGAGGAGTGTTGGTGCCGACACTTATGTATGCCAGTGAAAGTTAAGTATGGTAGAAAAAACATAAAGTAAAATAAGTGCGGTAGAGATGAGAGAGAGACGGTTGAGACGTATGAGTGGATTGAAACTCAGTGACTCAGAAACTTCAGTAAGAAATAGTGTGATAAGAGAGCGTTGTGGTATAAAAGACGATGTAGTGACTAAAATTGAGAAAGGTATGCTTAGATCGTTTCTTACACGTTGAGAGAATGAATGAAAGGAGACTGACAAAACGGATTTGTGAGACGAGAGTGAATGGGAAAGTTGGAAGGGGAATTACCAAGGCAAACGTTCCTGGATCAAATCCAGGACATTTTAAATAAGGGCCAGGTCAAGAGTACTCTAAACCGAAGAACTTGTATAAAAGTTTTAACGAGAAATAAAGAAGCGAAGGAGATATTCAAGGATCGTGGTAAGTGAAAAGACGTGGTTTCTGCCTACTCCTGTGGGAATAAGACGTGATGCTAAGTATGGTTTTAAAGCAAATTTACTCACTTACTGCCTCATCATGAAATCTTGAAGTCTGTCTGCAAAAGACATATAAAGCAAACTGACTCTTTTTCCAATGTTGAATAAGTACAGATTTACCCATATCCCCTTAAATTGGATACCACAAAAGTGGTGGTCGGATAAGTACTTGTGCAGGCTTATAGGCTATTTAAAGTGACATAAGAGTTTAAATTTCAAAATGAATTTTGCAGACTCATCCCCAATATAAACCTGCGTACCCTGGGAATATAAAATCACAGCTAGAGGTTCGCGATGGTGACTACTTGACTGATATCTATAGACTACATGAGCCAGATGTTTCTAGACGGATTATTTTATACAATGTTGTAGGACACAGTGGGTATGAAAAAATCTATCGTTTTTTTCCTCTCAGAGTACAAACGGAACCTTTTAGATTTCATTTATCATTTAGTACAATGTTAAGAAATGCTAAATTGTTATCTTTATATATTCTAACATATTTTAGTGGATGTTTATGTCTATGATACCTATTCTTAAATAGATGTTAAAGTTTGTTTTTTTTTCAGATTTAATGCACCGATTGGACATTCCAAAATTTTAAGACAATATATTCTCAATCATATTTAATATATTATATAGTCATTATTAGTTGATAAGTTAAAGCTTTAAATAACATTATATATAAATATACGATAAAATACAAAAAGCTTCTTTGCACAAAAATATAATTTATGGGGCTCAAGGCGCATATATTATATAAATATAATAATAATTTAAGACTATTTTTTATTTATTTTAATATTCACCACCACCTGCATTAACTCAATACGTTAAGTTTGTTTACAGTGCAATATTTTCATAAGCATTCTCAGCCAAACATACAAGTAATTAAGTAATATTGAGGTTCAAATATCATTTATAAGGAATGAAATCGTTTGACTGAAGTTTTCAGGAAACGTGGAAATGTCAATGAATAATTATCGACAGTATCTTCATGGTTCAGCTAAAATTTTTTTCGTATTAATCTTCTAAAAACATAACTTCAACTTGATAAAATATTAATTGTAATGCATTATTTACAATTTTTTAAAACCGTAAACCTCTGTCGTAATTTATTAACTATATTCAAAAATATTTGTATTATAAATATGTAAATACTTACTAAAATTGGCAATTATTTGAGTCAACCACAATCAGTTTGTCTCTAAAAGTATTCGTTATTTTATGCGTTCCAATGACTAAATTATAACTTACACTTGGAGAGGCCTTTCTTATCGCTGGGAAATCTTTTCGGCACAAACCCCGACCCGTAGGTCAGGAGTGTGGGACTCGGCAAGGGATAATGCCTCGCAATACCTACTAACACCTAGCGGAACCCTATTCATCCATGAGTGAGGCACCAGGTGTTCAACCTTCGTATTCGTCCCTGGTGTCCCGGATGAGTCCGTCCGAGGATTCACGGAGGCGGGAGGAATTGCGCAAACATGCTCTACCTTGTACCCCTGCGGCGGCGAGGGGGAGCATCCCACTGCATTCTCCCTTTCCCGCTCTTGGGACTCCCTAAGCGAAACTACGGTCACGCAGAAAAAGGCCACTCCAATCTAAATTATCTCATTGGAGAGCATCGCACCTATAATGCTGCCAAGAGAGAGGTCACCGCCGATCAGAGCCAGCAGCAGATGACGCTGAGGTCCACAGCCTGCACAATCCCACACAAAGCCACAGTGTGATGCGCTGATGGGATAGCTGCACCACACTGACGACAAACGAGTGACTCCTCCCGGTTAATGCGGTGTAGAAACTTAACGAAGCAATCATGCCCGGTCAGAACCTACAGCAATGTGTAGGAGATTGACCCTTGCACCCTGGAAAACGATTGTTCGAAGTGAGGATGGATCGCTTCCACGGTGGCCACGTCCGCTACAGGGGACACTTAGAGATGCCTATGCTGTTCCTGCTTATTGCTTGTCAATCTCAAAACAGCTCCTGAAATATACTGGACCCGTAGACAACGTAACTTTATAAGATTGCTAACTCTTCAAAACGTATGGGGAATGACGTTTTATTTTTCTATATGTTTCAAAAGGAAACGTCATTCCCATACATTTTATGAGCATGAGCAATCTTCGAAAGTGACATAGTCTAAGGGCCCAGGTTTCCTATCTATAATCTCCTTATACCGAAACGCCAAAAAAATATGAAACTACCTATTCAATGTATCTCAAGACATAATTGACTCTACACACTTTGTTCTATTTTAACTACGAAAATGAGGTGACAAAAAAAAGAATTATTTAAAACATTGTTTATTCTAATCTTATTATAACAAATAGCACAAAACCGTCACGGGAACAAGATCAAACACTTAGTGTCTGTCCTTGTAATTTATTTAATATTATATACAATGCGCATTATTCAAAATATGGTTGTAAGTTTTCTTAGTGATAAATAATTACTTACTAACTCATCAAGAGATCTCCAATTTTCCCCATATACAACAATAACATAATGTACAATGCGTAAGACAAGTTACTTAAAGTAAAAATCCGACACTTATCTAAACTCCATCATGGGATTTCTTAATTTCGTAATAGCTTGAGCATCAGTTTTATTAAGTTAATTATAGAAAACCCTAATAAAAAATTTTAAAGTGAAACTTCTTTAGGCGCATGGGGGTAAAATTCTTACGGATGAATCGCGTGATTAGCGTCACGAAGATTTGCAGCGATTTTTTTTGCTTATAAGTTTGAAGGTTAGGTAGTTTCTATATTTACAAATGTGGCATTTTCATTCAATATACTATTTTTCATAAAATATAAAAAAAAATATTTCATAAATCATTAATTCAAAAACAAAATTTGATAAATAATATCTAATATTGACAAAAAACACGTGACATTTTTATTTACAAATCGTCATTTGTGATTTCGATAAATTGTTTGTATTTCATTTTCGACACTAATATTTTAATGACAATTGAATTCCTAACATATCTTCCTTTTTCTCTTCCTCTAAGTCTCGGAAATCTAAAGTTTTAGATTTCTATAAAGATAAACCAGACTTGACTGACTTTAATTTTTTAATTCAAGTAATGTAATAAATACTGTTTTCTTTATTCTTTTAACTGCCGGCTAATTCGTCGGCTTGTAGTCAGAACAATTTTTTTTTGCTGAATGCCTAAATATAACTTTAGAACAATTCCATTAATGCTCAAATGGTAAATTACCAATCCTTTAATAGGTTTCCGAGGTCGAAATCAATGAGTAAAGTATTCTAAGCTTACCTGAATGAAATCCCTGCTAGCGATAAGGTCGCAGTTTATGGAAATTGATATTGTTTCCTAATTAAATTTTTATATTTTCTCTATCTATATTATAAATTTGTGTGAAAAAAAATATAAAATTAATAATATGCCTGACAATATTAGTACTCTACAGAATAACCTTATGTTTACATACATGTTACATTAGACAATATACATTAGATAATAGTAACATAAAAATGAGATTCCCCTTAAATTGTCCATGTCAACTACTGGTTGAAATTTCGGCGGCTTGCTTTAGTTGAAATGATACAATAGTTCTGTCTCAACTCGAGCAATCACAAATATAAGCATCTCTTTATATGTCATAATGTGTATTATATGTTTCACGTCTCGATTATGAATTCATACCAAAATATGCGACGACACCAGTCGATAGAAAAAACAAAAGATAAATCAGTTATAAAGTGACCGTTACTGCCGGTGCGTGTGTCGCATCGAAGGTCGTTAAATTTTTGTGATATTTTATAAACTGTGAGTATTTATTAATGATTATTTGTGTTTTTGATTATATAAGTGATGTGAACCAACAATGAAAACCTTGAGGGGAGTTTTAATTTTTAAGATATCAGGCTATAAATACAAGACGGACTTTTTTCACTACCTCAATGTAGCGCAAAATGACGCTACACCAGAGTTTTAATTTTATAAACAAATTGCAACATGGTATAGAATTACACAAGCATAAAAACCATAGCATTTGATAGCCTTTAATGAACATTGACTCCCAAGAACCACTTTAGCGTCTTTCGCCCCGTGGGGCAATCGACACAAAAAATGTCCGTGCGGGCAAGGCAAGCGACTGTATTTCACTCGATTTATGTCGGATAGATTACTCATTATTTTGTTTCTTTTTTGGGACATCTTACTTAAAAAAAAATGTTTTTTTCGGCCAAGCGAAGGGATACCAATTACAGACACCACAAATCGGGTCCAAATATATCCCTTAAGGTAGACTATAGTATTTAACATGTACATGTTAAATGTTTTTAAATATTTAAGCATTTTCATAGCTTATTGCCAACGCATATTTATAGTACACCATTGATGATGATCAAATTAATTCACAATCAAGAAAAAAACATTAATTTTATAAAGAAAATAAAATAACAATTTCCTTATTAAGTGAAATTATTATTAAGCACGGTCAATGGCTCTTGTTATATAACTTTTAACTCGTTTTCAGGTGGCAATCACAATTAAGCGTTCAGGTTTAATACGTAACGATTTTTGTCTGATTCAAGTATTTTTTTAATATAAAAGGCCCAAAGGATTCCAAATCAGCACCATTCGTGTCTGAAATTTAAGCACACATATACAACCATGATATTTAAGGTAAGTAAATCAAACACTTTAATAACACAAAATATAATTTTAAATAGAAATTGAATGAGTTATGTTTACCCTTTAAAGACAATATCCTTGCAATTTAAGGGTTTGTTGAAAAAAGGATATTCCAGTCAATGTTAAAACAAAGTTATTCTAATATATATAATATTCAAACAATAACAGTTTTAAATGCAGTGTCGTGACTTATGATTATTAATTTAAAATTATTACATTTCTAATTTGTAATCAAACCTTAGAATTAGAAATGAATTTAAAATAGTATGTAAAATAAATGCTGAACATATTAGCGATTTTCTTTACCCATTCACTAAATTACTCTTCATGTTAATCTTTATATATATAAGTACTGAATAAATATTGTATTCCAATGCGCGTATTAAATAAAATAAAATCATTCGAAATATACAAAATAAGTAACCTAGTATTTTAATAAATATTTACAAAGCTCATAATCTTGCTTAAAACTTTTGAACTTGAATGGGTGTAAGTAAAGTATTTTCTTGATCGTATTGATATAAATATATATAAGGTGTTAGGAGACCGCTTCCGAAAATGATGACAGACGACTAATGGGACTGACAAAAATGGTTCCTGTTTAAAAAAAAATTAAAACGTTTTATAAGCATTACTTACTCTCCATCATATTAGTACAGCTAAATGTAACAACGATAGTTTCATTAAAATTCATTACTAAAACAACCAACTATGAATTTAATTATACATTGTGGAGTTTCATCAAAATCCGTGCAACAACTACTTCAAGACATAACAATAAACCTATTTGTATTTAGATTTAGACAAATTTACCACGACGATATATATAAAATTAGATATAATTTATTTCTAGGCAGCCATCTTTGCCGCTGCGTTGGTCGCAGTGACCGCACAGCATTACTCACAAGGACATGGAGGGCCTTCCCAATCAATCATTAGCCATGGCATCGGACACGGGAATATTCACGGGCCAGTCTCTGTACACTCACCTATTGTCCCAGTAGTTCAACAGACACCAGCAGTTATCCAACACGTTGCGCCTGTACATTACAATCAAGTTGGTCACAATCAGGGACACGTGGAACACTACGTGAGTTATTCGTGTTTTTTGGAATCAAAATTATTCTTTCTTTATTTGAGTAGGCTCTATCTACTCTGCATAATTCCAGAGTAGATTATATAGGTGAACCTCTAGCTCTCCACCCAAGGACGTCGTCGGTTTTCCACTGGGTTTCAGTGGGTATTCTGACTTGTCAGTGAGTCCCACAGTCCTGTCCAGGGGTGCGTAAAAGCACTTCCCAGCGACATAAAAAAGGCTCATTATAATCTTTGAAATCGCTATTTTTCCGTCGGTTAGTAATGTACCATCTGTTCAGTGATTCTACTGAAAATATATTATATATAGAGCTTAGATATGAAAAAATCGCTCTAATTTAATCAAGAGAAATTTGAAAAAGGACTTTATTTGTGGTGGATTCTTCTCAGAAAAGTGCTTCAAGGATACCTCGATCGTTTTGTTCAATAATGTCGTCATCAGTCGTTGGATATAATACAATGAAATTGCTATTATTGACAACTTAACCTGTAAAAGCCTACTGGATTAAATAATTATCGATTTAGTTTGTAAAAAAAACGTTATTGATACTTATATTTATGAATAACTTGAAAATTATCCCACGTCCAAACATGTAATGCAAATGTGGGTGTGTTTTGCTAAGCGCTTAAAAGGGATTTTTAATTATCCGATATCAGAAAAAAAAACTTCGTTATTTGTAAAAGTAAAGTAAAATAGGGCTTGGTAGATTAAATTGAAACTTTATAGGGACTTTAGGGATAAAATGATCTTAAAAAGACGACATTATTAATTATCGCAATATTCTTAATATAGCATATGTTTTTCAAGGAGACTCCAAAAGGCCATATTTCTTATGATTTATAAAAGTCAGGGTAAGGATATAAAGGTTATTTCTGAAAATCTATCCTGGGACCTCGTAAAGAATTTAATCAAGTTTAGGAACCCCTTATCGATTGTCAGTGCCACTATAGGTTCCGAAATATGCTCGAATAAAGAGAAAATGATCCATTTCCATTCAAAATCCAATAACTCAGCGAGAAATGGTCGTATCGAGAACAAACATAAAACCAAATTAAAGCTGAATAGACAGCCTTTCCAATTCAAATAGTGGTTAACTTAGAAAAACAATTTCGAGTCTGTACATCAAAATAAGGATTTAAAAAAAATATTTTTTTGCTCATCATACTCATGAACTTTATGAGATACATGTTACTCGAAAATGCGACCATTTTTTTTTAAAGATACATACCATGTGAAATCTTTAAAATTTAAATATTTTCTTATGATGTTTTAATTTTTTCGACTAGTGTATTATAATATTGCTTTATATGTTTAAAGTAGTCCCTTTCTTGACAGGCACCAGCCAATTACGAATTTGGATATAGTGTACAAGACACACATACTGGTGACATCAAATCCCAGCATGAGACTCGCAACGGAGATCAAGTATCTGGCTCCTACAGCCTTCACCAGCCTGATGGTTCCGTACGCACTGTGCACTACAGCGCTGATGCACACAATGGGTAATAGATCGAAACATCAATGTTTTAGAAACCAAGTGAAACAATTCAAAAAAGCAAATTTTACATGAGAGACATTTGAAAATTCAACAAAATGTTTAAGGACATAACGATAATTTGTTGTACCACGATATAATTTATACTGATTTATATATAAGTTTAAAATATAGACTATTCTTCATCATTGGAAGAATAGTGACACCATTCAAAAAAGCTATATTATTGGAATATTTGACAAACAAAACGTTGAGTACCAGAAACATATTGACATTTTTTGTTGCTACAACGTCATTTACAAGTAAATATTTTTTCTGCATTCTTATGTCTCTAATTGCAATTTTGTAAATTTTGGATTATGCAATTATTATTGAGACGCTCCGACAATTACAAAAAAGAAGAATGTATACACAAATAAAATTTAAGCTTCTTGATTACACTAAACTGAACCTTGAAATCCAAACCTACCTTCTCTCAAACAAGAAAACATTGAAATCAATGATAGTTTCTATGAAAAGTTTAAATTTATGTTTTAATACACATACGGGGTGATTTGTATACGGTTTGAATGCTCTATTCTAAATTCACATTAACAAATCTTTCATAATTTTTATACAAAAATATGATCTTTATCCGAAACGATCAATAAATTCGTTAGTCTAACATCAAGAATTTACGATTTTCGTATATTTAAACAAAGTATACCTTTTAATTGCTGCCATAATTTAGCAGTATATATCGAAAATTTTAAATTGTATTTTTATACTAAAGATAAATACTCAGTAATTTTACTTTTTTGATAAATATTTAGGTACCTACTTTAAAATTTTTTCACTGTTTGATTAATTCTACTGAATTAAAACAAAAATTGATATTTATTTCAGATTTAACGCTCAAGTTGAAAATTCAGCCCCTGCGACACACGCTCAGCCTGTTCATTATGCCCCAACAGTCGTAGGAGGACATCACTAAATTTTATCATATTATACAATTATAGTTTAATGAATTATGTTAAAAGAAATATCTTAGAAATAAATCTAGTCGAAATATTCGTTGTTGTTTCATTTATGAAAACGAATATTCTTCATGCAACTAGGAATTCTGTGATTATTTCTTATAAGTCCTTGGATGCCAAAAACCTGATTCATTGTCACGTTTTGCATGAGCCCAGCGTGCAAGCGAAAGATAAGCGATAGAGTAGTGCGATCGACCTAACCGTTTGTCTTGTGACGTATCTTTCACACCATCGGCCGATGCCTCCGAGTAGAAGAAAGACAGCGGCAGCACGCAATTCAAAAAAGGATTTTTCATCAATGTTTTTTATTTAATACATTATTCCCATTTACCAACTGATAATGATGCTAAAGAACGTCTTAAAAGTTACACAGTCTTAATTTATTTAAGCCCTGTTCTGAGAAGAATCCACAACTGACTTAGTCGGGTCTTTTTTTCCATCATCATAACAAGTTTCGCAATTCATGCAATCCTAACCATTTTATCTTCTCAGTTTTCTTCTTTAATTTGAGACACTTTTATACGATTTCTTCTTATTATATCTGGAAATTCAGTTTACTATATAAAGTAATGTAATGTAATAATACTTAACCATTTATATTTTTTCTGCATTATATATCAAAGCTCATTCATTGTATATGTTTCATCATAGATTGTTTTTGCATAATCAACTTTGAACTTAGTTGCTCAAAACGTAGCTGGAGAACTTCATTTTAATATTTCTATAAGATAGCGGAAACTTTTACACAGTTAATAAAAATCTAACGTGAAAAGTATTCTTAAATGTATGTAAAGATATTGATGTTAAAAATTTCATCAACAATAAATGCTTTAATTGATATTTTGATAAAGGAGCGAGGTGGCTAGGTTTTTTATACGATATGTTTATCAAATCTAGCTGGGATAAGCTGTTCTCGATTTTGCACTATTGTGTGGTTATATTTATTTTTGCACTAGTGTGTTTGATATCAACCCGTTTGATTACAAAGTGTAATTGAAAATTAGATGCAAATAAACTATTTAATAATTTTTATAACACAATATGTTTATAAGAGGCTTTATCCCGTCGTGCTATTTTGTTAAGGTGCAGTTTCATGTCTCCTCTTATAAAAAAACTTTTGCCTTTTTTGCCAAAAATTTTTGCCTACAATTCTAAAGCTAATATTGCAATTGCAAGCGATCAATAGCTGCAAAGTCCCCTTAACTTTTCTGTTCATATATATATATATATATATATATATATCTATGAACCTTCGTAATTTATCACTGATTGTAGCTCGTAATAGGAAGCTGGAAAATACTGCGTTGTCATTAAAGTATATTTACTTTCTAAATATTTAAAGAACAATATCATGTTGACGCTAATTTATTTACGTTAATAATGGTGATGATAAAAAAGTGACACCCGCCCGAGTTTGTTGTGGGCTCTTCTCAGAAACAGAACTCGAAGGAACCCTCGTTGTTGTAGATTTTAAGTATTTCTTTAATATCATCATCATCAGTCGTACATTGTAAATACACTAGAAGAATGGACAATAATACACTAGAAGATTCAAAAGTCATACGCCTACTTTTTTTTTTTTTTTTGTTTTTAATTTGCAAGCCGTTATACTACTAAAAACTGCCTCATTGGTCTAGTGGCTAGCATGTTCGACTACAGTCATGAGGTCCTGGGTTCAAGTCCTGGGTCGGGCCAATTCAAAAATCAATATGGAGTTTTCTATAAAGATTTTCTCAATATTTGCCCGAACTTGGGAAGCTAGCGGTGTGATCCACCCCCGTACCTCGAAGAGCACGTTAAGTCGTCGGTCCTGTGCCTGATTTCTCTCCGGTCGTGTGGGATTTCCGTCACACCGGACTATGAGAGTGAAGGAATAGAAAGTGCTTATGTACTATGCCTGCCAATCCGCAGTGGAGCAGCGTGGTGGGTCTATGCTCTAAAAACCCTGGCTCCTCAGAGTGAGGAGGCCTGTGCCCAGCTGTGGGACGCTAAAAGGCTGCTACTTACTTTATACTACTAAGTCTGTAAACTAACATCGAGTTATATCACCGATGTCACCGTGTATCGTTGCGGGCGTTAGATAACCAAAAACTCTAAGGGTAACACTGAGACAATATATCATTTAATATTAAAAGACACTCGACATTTAATAATATGGTATACTATTTTTCATAAAATATAAAATAAAAATATTTCATAAATTCTCTCTTCTAATTTTTAATTTAATTTAATTAATACAAAACAAAATTTATTTAATAATTTCTAATAATGAAAATAAACATGTGGCATTTTTATTTACAATTCGTCATTTGAGATATCAACAATTTATTTGTATTTAATATTTAAATGACAATTAAAGTAATTAAATTTCGAAAATATGGTATACGGAACAGCAGCTGAGAAGGCTGGTATTAGAAAACAACTCGGAAAGATTCAACAAGGGTTCGCTCTAAAAATCACGAAAAGTTATCGAGCCGTCTCCCTAAATGCAGTATTAGTCCTTGCGAGACTACTTCAACTAGACTTTCGGGTTAAAGAAGCAGTCGATCTTTATGAAGCAAAGAGAGGTAAACCGCAAGAAATGATAGGCTACAAGGAAATTGAAGGAAAGGGAAGCTTTCTTAGAGCGAATCATCCAGCTAAAGAGGTTGAAGTATCTTATGAGTGCTTGGAAGACCTCGATTTGAAGACAATTAAAGAATACAACATCCACGGAAACAATATGTTTACGGATGGAAGCAAAATAGATGGTAAAGTTGGGGCAGCCTTATCCTGTTGTCATAATCATGTCGAGACTAAAAACCAGATATTTAAATTGGAACCATTGTGGTCTGTATTCTAAGCAGAGTTATACGCACTGTGCCAAGCAACTTCACTGGCGTTAATAGAACAAAACTCTTGTACCAATATATTCTGTGATTCGAGATCAGTCTTAGACTTAATAAGCCGTCAAGATTCCTTTCACCCCTAGTCTTGGAAATAAGGGAAACCTTAATAAAGTTGCACGAAAAGGGTAAATCCATCCGTTTCTTCTAGATCAAAGCTCACGTGGGAGTGATAGGAAACGAACGTGCAGATGAGCTCGCTAAACAAGGCGCACTGTTAAACGATGCTTCACCGGATTATAGAAGATGCCCAATTTCACAAATGAAGCGGATATTAAGACAAGAAAGCATTACAAAATGGAAGACGCGCTATCAAACGGGTGAAACTGCTGCAATCACAAAAATGTATTTCCCCGATTTAGAGAAAGCATATAAAACAATAGGCAAAATGAACCTTACCCCACACTTAGTCCAAGCCTTTACCGGACACGGTGGCTTCTCCAGCTATTTACACCGTTTTAAATGCAAAAACACACACGAATGTATTTGTGACCCCAATGAACACGAAACCATAGAACATCTGTTGCTTAACTGCCCAAAATATGAAGCACAAAGGACAATGTTAGAAATAGAATTAGATATTAAAATAAATAAGAATAACGTAACACATATACTAGAAAGTAATAGGGAAAGGGAGATATTTTTAGCATATTCTGTTAAAATAGTTTTAGATGTAAATAGTCGAAATAGAACCAAGTAATTTAACATAAGACAATATATAGTGATGATATAGTTAGAATAATACTAGACATATTTTATTTTACTTATTTCTTAGGCAGTGAAAATAGGTTACAGTTTTTATTATGCTTAGGTAATAATATATAAATGTAGAAACGTTGTTGATACCCAATATGGTCACACAGCATAACATTTTTCAATGATTAAGATATAGTTTTATTTTAAGTATTAGTATATAATAAGCGTTAGTTATTAATTTGTGTCATACGTATTACTTTAGCAGTGCTAGCTTATTTGAATGATCTTTTTGATAGATATCTTAATCTTAATTATATTAATCACAAACCAAGTAATTGAAGCTATATTTGTCAACTTTTATAAATAATAGCTCGTAAAACATTAATCTCGTAATTAATATCCACTTTCTAAAGAAACAATCATTTCACTAAAGAAATGCTTTTATTATGAATTTTAACCCGATTATAATATAAGTAAGTACTTTTTAATAGGAACTTAATGTTTTGTCTTTTAATATAAAAGCAGTTATGAATTATATATTTGTATCATTTATTCACTAAGTTGCTTCAAGTAAACCCAAAGATGATTTTTAAAGTAAGTGAAAAATTTATTTGATATTATTTCATTTATTTACTAATAATATAATTAAAAACAGTTTGTTTTATTGATAAAAACATAACTGAGAAAGTATGATGATCATGATTTTTGATCTCGAATAGTGATTTAAGATTATAATGATAATTATAAGAATAATTCTCTCAACTTCTTATTTACATAATATTTGGTAATCATAGCAATTAACTTCACAAGATGTATATCAAATAATCATAAAGAATTGCCTCATTAATCTCATGGATAGTATGTTCACAATATATGATCATTCTTGTGTTAATTTTCATAAATAAGGTCACTTCTAATCAAAAAAATACGCAGCGAATAAGCTACTGTTAGCATAACTTATTTACTTGAGTAGTTGTAAATATTGAAAGGAGTTTCTCTACAATGTTTTCACAAAACAGTTCAAATATTTGGTTTAATTTTTTTCAGATTACGACATTTGCAGTATTATTGGAAGCAGTTTATGCACAACACAATTCACACGGCACTGCTACATCGTCTCAATCTATAACTCGATATGATGTTACCCACAATCAACAAAGCCATAGACATGTAAAACCTGTTGTCCATACACTAAATTCGAAACAACAGCCAATTCATGATGCATCAATCACTCAACAATCACCTGACACGCATCACGGAGTACCAGTCACCAATTATGCAACAACAGTTACTCATCACACAGCTCCAATCACTAATCACGAGGCAACAGGCTCTTATCATGTAGCAGCAGACACTCATCACTCTAGTGCAGCTGCACAACTCACTCATAATGCTGCTCCAATAGACCAACATCAATCCCCTATTATCGATCACGCAAGTCCAATAGTAAAGCATACTAACCCTGTCCTTCATCAAACTCCTGTTGCCCATAATCAGCACAGTAATGAATATGCTCACGAAAATTACCACGTAAGTTCACTATTTAAATTTATACATGTTATTGAGTTTCGTTAAAGAGAACCTTTTTTCTTTTTAAAGGACACTCAAAATAATGTAAGTTCGTTTAAAATGTATGCATCGTACTACTTACGTATTTCAATATGCAATATGTAAATATGCCAAACTGAAACAAAACTTGTACTTTGTCTCCGTCTAAAATAAAAGTACAAAAAGTTTCACGTCAAATTAAAGACAATGCTAAAGTTTCTTGCATTTACTTCTATTTAAATTCTAATGTAAAACTCGTATTCAAAGATCATTAAATTAATTTGAAGTGAGTTTGTATAAAATGTGTTTATAAGATAATAGTCATTATTTATATGTATATCGGTAATATATACGAAAATATTCTCATTACTAAAATTTAAAATATAATACACGTCAAAATTACAAACTTCCTTTTCTAATAAGGGATTTACCCTAGTTATCACAAATAGTTTACTAAAGCCTAGTTGCACTGTTTTATAATATATTAAAATAAATTTCTTTTTTGCAATAATAATTTCAAAAATTTTAAGTGTGTGAAAACTAAAGACATTAAACTCTGTTAAAAATAAATTATAGTAAAAAAGACATTTTTAGAGATTATTAAGGGATTGGGTGCTTTTATTTCAAAATGCAAAGTTAGTTCAAAAGTATTAGTAATTTAATTCTTATGCTACGAATTTTTTTTATATTTTGTGTTGATTTTTAGTTTTTATAAACTATAATTTGTACGTTCCATCTAAGAAGCAACCATCTTTAATATGTACAGATATATTGCATGTGGATTAAGAAATATTCTCTTCAATATTTTTTACGATTTTTATATATATTTTTTCAATTAAATCGAGTCGTTCAGAGTGAATAAAATGTCGTTCAAAGATTAATACAGATTTTACAAAAGCGTGTTATAAAACATTTTCTTCCGACACATGAATATAAATACATTGTTTTCCACAGGGTCATCCAAAATATGAGTTTGAATACAGCGTAGAAGACTCACATACACGTGATATTAAGTCTCAGCATGAAACACGGGATGGTGATCACGTAACTGGATATTATAGCCTGCATGAGCCTGATGGCTCTGTGCGTACTGTACATTACAATGTGGAAGGAAATAGCGGGTACATATTATTATTTTTGTATTTACCTCGACGTTGCCAGAATAGTAGATTATATTATACCTACATGTTGTAGTTTTCGTAATATCGTAGCAGGTGAATACGTGAAATTCATATAAGGTCATATTATTTATTTGCGATAACTGTTAGAATATACATTTACTGTATTGCGTAAAGAAAATGATATTGAAAGGACAGTGAATACAAGGAATATGTTACATGGTGCTCTCTGCACGCCTTTATGAATAGCCAGATGGTATCTCAAAGGGCTGGACTGGCTGTGCAAGGAGGAGTGTTTGTGCCAGAACTTATTTATGGTAGTTATAGTTCGGTATGGCAGAAGAAAAATAAAAGTAAAATAAATTCAGTAGGCATGAGAGCGTTGAGAATTATGAGTGGATTGAATCTGAGTGACAAAGTAAAAAATAGTGATAAGAGAACGTTGTGGTATAAAAGAAGCTGTAGTGACTTGAGTTGAGAAAGGTATGCTGAGATGGTTTGGGCACGTAGAGAGAATTAATGAAAGGAGTCCAGAGGGAATGGAAAAGTTGAAAGGGGAAGATCAAGGCGAACGTCGCTGGACCAAATATAGGACATTTTAAATAAGGGCCAAGACAATAGTACTACAAACTTGTATAATAGGTTTAATGAGAATAAAAGAAGGGGAAGAGATATGCAAGGATCGTGGCAATTGGAAGGTCGTGGTCGTGGCAATTGGAGGCATGGCATGCTTATTAAACAGGAGTGGAACATGTAAACAGGGCCTATTAGAAATATATTTTTTTACTTATTTACTGCTTGAACATAACATATATATATGTACATATTATAATGAAATAGGTAAGTAACAAATATATTAAATAAAAAACAGTTTCTAAATATAGTAGCTATGTTTCGTATAATAAACTTTTTTAAGATAATGCATGTTTAATGGATATTTAGGTGTATAATTCTTGTTTTAGTTAAATACAGTCTCTCTGATGCTGCGGTGCGAGTACTGGCTTTGCTGTTGCGTTTAATAATTTGTTTGAATGTGGACTGATCGGTCGTGGCTAGTTAAAAGTAAAAACGTACCGCCAAGCAAGAGATTGTGTTCCGGTACTGTGTAGAAACCATAAGAGACAAATTCCTCTTACAAGGTTAGCGCGCTTCCATCTTAGACTGTACCATGATGACTTGTTCATCACTTACCATCAGTAGTGACCACAGTCAAACGCTAACTTGTCAACAATATCAAAAATAATAATGGGGATTATTATATTACTTCTTTTCTTTCAGTTTTAATGCTCATGTGGAACATACGGCACATTCGACAAATCCTCAGCTTGTAGGTCATCAAACTCCAAACGTGTGATCACATCGTTAACGAATAGATCCTGACTAAAATTCTTATATAAATTTTATACTTAATCATAATTTTTAAGGTGTAATATTAGGTATTTTAATCTCAAACATTGTTAAAAAAATATTTCTTTACAGACATATATAATTGTACATGTACTGATAACACGAGTTTAAGTAAACCTATCTCGTTTTTGTTAAACTACGAGTATATACATAGTACGCCACGTTTTTTGTTGAATAGTAATAAAAATCCATTGTTATTTTTTGATATGTGAAGTTTCCTTTATTTGTGACAACCAAAGTAAATCGTCGTATTTGTTTGATATTTTTTGAAGTAATTTAAAATATTTCTACAGTGTAGAAACTACACTATACTTATTAATATTGTCTCTTACCACAAATAAAGCTTTTATTTAAGTGCGAAGCAGTAATTACTCCCATATCCGGTTGTTAAAGTTAATGAGGTTGAAACAAAAGTTACCTTTTGTTAAATATCTATTCTTATATTTTCAAGGGGACTGTGTACTTATTAATGAAATAATACTTCTTTTTATTTATTTAAAAAGAGCAATCTTGTCGTACACAGTCTACAACATGTTATAATACCGTGTCCTGAATTTTTATTAATAATTTCCGACATTCCCATCAGTTTGCAAAATTTAGAACTGTCTATAATGTAATTGATTAAAATGCTTTTGCACTACTTCGATTTCTGGGCAGGCATCAATAAGTCCCTCTTTAAAAAGACATTAAAATGCTTGATTGTTCTCTAACCTGGATATCCAGGAAGTAATTTTGTAGTATACGTAGCCTATTTAGCTGCATTAGAGTATTCTGCTAGGTTATGCTCCAAAACATCTATGTACGAAAGAGGGCTGTGCCTATCAGTTGAAGGTTATGAGGCTGTTACCTCTTTTTGCCTTACGTCACATATTGTTTTATTGTATTAGCTACTTCCTCAAATGAGTTTTCACATTTATGAATGGCAGTGAGTACCGAGTATTATTTTGATTGATCTATTATTAAAAAGTATTTCGGTGGTATCGTGGAAAGATGCCTGTATATGCTTACCTATATTATTAATATCATCTACCATGAAATACCTCTGACAAGGAATGGTCTTAGAACTCCGTTTGCTATTTTCCTGGCCGGTCAAATTTAGAATTCATATGTTTCGATTTATCTGTTTGTTCACTGTTCTCGTGTTTAGTTATTTTTGACCAAAAAATTGTCTTCCGGTACAATACAGCGTTGAAACTGTTAACAGGTAAATTATCAGATCAATTTTAGACTAAACTTTATGTCAAGGAAGATCGCAATCAAGCGCTAATAGGTATTAAAACATATTGGAGTATGCGTAAGACCCTACGACAGAAATGCAAATTTCATCATGGCAACATAAATAACACGAAACAGCATTTTTGTCCTGTATTCATAGAGCAATAATATGTAATATATATAACTACAACTTTGTATCAATTTTGTACATATTGTTGTATTAAATAGTTAATCAAAATATAGCAGTGACGCGTTGAACATAACTTTCTCACTCTCTTGGTCGATGAGAGTCGATTAAACACAAACTAACGTAACATAAGGACCGTAACGGTTCAGTCTCATTCAATACTTACAAAAAATCACGCCTGAAAAGCTTTTCAAAAAGACATACAGGTAGATATAGCCTTATGAGAATAAAGGCTTATTTATACTTCGCAATATTTATACGATATACATTGCTTTCTAAAACTAAGATCTACATAAAATAGATTTTTTTATGTGATAATATAATTCCAGATATTATAAAATTGCAATAAATTAATCATAATTTCTGTAAATAACGAATTAATGATACCTCTAAATAATAAATTCGTTGTAATGATTGCAAAATTCTTGGACACGGCCGTCATAAATTATAAGTTAAAATATAAATGTGATTTCACATAAATACTGACAACGGGCTATAAAAGACAAGTCTTATTTTCAGATATTTATTGACATAAATGGAAATAATTAGGATAAAGATAATATTATATTGAAAGATAAATTTATATTACGCAATTAGTAAATAGTTTTGAAAGCTTTATTTTTGTTAAGAGGTATTTATGCCACTACATTTATACCAGTTTAAAAGTTACAAGGGGGTCATGATATTAGCGTTTATGCTCATATTTTCCAACCACAATTATTATTTTAGTATAAGTGATGAAATACGAAAACTGTCGCTAGAAGGCAATATGTTCACAGTACATGTTTGTGAGCCAGCGTTTTTTTAAGCCCTTGTTTATATTTGAAATCTTTAGATGAAATAATTTCGCATAGATCATGGATATGCATCAGGCGATATTTTTCAATTCAGTAGTTACATGCGTCTAGGCTTTTATAGCCTTTTTTATGCTGGGAAATACTTTAACGCACTAAATGTGGAACTCACTGGATATTCTCTCTGACAAGCCGTGTTGCAACTGGCAAAGTGGTTCACGGGTTCAAAATGGAGCTAAAAAGCGTGCGTAACGCCTTCTTTCTTTCAGCCTCCTCCTTCGGAGAAGAGGAGTATCTGGTGCTCTCTCTCTCCTTCTCTGCATTGCTTTGTTCAACGAGATAATACCCTCGCAGAAGAAAGTAAGGCTTTTTTAGCCTACCCTTTAATAAATAGGATCATCTCCTAAAAAGCTCTGATTTTTTAGAGTGCCAATATAATTACATTAAGACCAAGGATGCTGACCACAGTGAAGCGAATGTTGACCACCGCGATGACCCGAAATGAATAAAATTTTAAATGCAAGAAGAAAGGGTAACAAGCTGCGGTGAAAGTACTCTTAACGGTATGCAAAAATGTTTACCTTCATTTTTAACCTATCAACTGTTTATGTAATTCATAATAATCACTCCGTCCAAAAACTGGTTACCCAGTTACACCCTTAATTGCCCCAAATAAGTATCTTACAGTATAAAAGCCGCAGCTTTTAAAATCTTTTTATCTTTCGTTTTACGAAGTTCACTACAATACACGCCTTAAAACATGATTACCAAAGTAAGTGGTTATTTAAATAATATTTAAAAATATTCTACATACTCGTATACCAACTGGTGCTACGCAAATAACATGGGGATGGTGTCCATTATATTAGATTAATTAAAGAAAACAGTAGATAGATTTATGAATTCAGTTACTATACAGTTTTAAAATAAGCCTCTTTAGTAAATAAAGGAATGTATGGTATTGAAAAAATCCCGCTATGCATCCGTATATAGAGGACAATGCATCTGCATTATATAATATATTACAATAATGCTTGGATATTATTGTTATATATTATTTTTGTTGTCAGAAACGCTTAAATATTATATTTTCTTTAACAATAAAAAATTTCTTCCTTACAGATCCTTTCTTTCGCCTGCTTACTAATGGCTGTGAGTGGTCAGCATTATGCACACCAACCTCATGGACATGCTACATCATCCCAGTCAATAATTCGGCATGACATTTCCCATAACCCACACGGGTACAACCAGGTGCAAGCCGTACATGCCGCTCCAATTGCCTATCAACAAAGTCCCATAGTACACTCAGCACCGATCGTCCAATCTGCACAACTTGTCCACTCTGCGCCAATTGTCCACTCTGCTCCCATCGTACACTCTGCTCCACTCGTCCACTCTGCCCCAGTTCTTGCACATGCTGGACCTTCACACATAGGTTCTGCTATCGCAGTTCACCAATCACCAATTGTCCATCATGCCGCTCCTGTGTATCAAAGCCAACACGGATACGCTCAAGGACATGCCCAGGACTACTACGTAAGTAAATTGGAACTTTGATGTACAAAACGCTGCGTGCAGTTCTAATAATCATACTCTTATTTTCTTCTTGTAAAATCTCGGGAAAGTTATGCAAATTTACCGTAAAGATAATATATACAAATACTTTTACTTACATTACGATGTACCCTATATAGTCTAAATTGTACGTAACTAATATGAAATCCTTATTTATATGCTTAGACAATGTGATAGAAAAAACATAAACTACGCACAAATAAAAATACATAGAAAGAAGACGTACAGAGGAAAATACAAAGAGACTAGTTACCATCCCTGGAGCGATGCTGGGTGATTAGTTACCCATCGGCATTGGATTAGTATGGTGGGTCTAAACTATAAACCTTCTGAGTAAAGAGGACAATAGACATGTAATGGGTTAATAACTTTACCTAGATCAACAGGCACAAGATCCATAGGGCAGCGGTTGCGCTACGAACTCAGATAATGCTTTTTGTATACTATTTTTACCTTAGTATGTTAAAATCCCCAATCTTACCTAATAATTTGAACTAAACTCAACTTTACAATCCAATATTTACATCAACAGGCTCATCCCAGATACGAATATGAGTACAGTGTAGCCGACAGTCATACCGGCGATATCAAATCACAGCATGAAGCTCGTGACGGCGACCGTGTTACCGGCTCTTACAGTTTGCATGAAGCTGATGGTACTATTCGTACCGTCCATTACAATGCCGATGCTCACAATGGGTAAGACAAAAAGAAATATACTAATTGATAATATTTTATGATGATATTATATTTAATATGAAATTGGCCAATACATAGTTACATTAACTAAGTATAATTTCAACTACATTGACGTACGTAACGTAATTTACAATGGATAACCTGCTGTTTAAGAATTAGGCATCAAATTTAAAAAAAGATATAAGAACTAGGGGAACTATACAAATCTAGTAAATGAATATATTAGGCATTTGACTTTGACTTCGTCTTCAGCTTAAATCTGAATATTCTGTTAAGCTGTCTCCACTTAATATACTTGATACTTTCATCATGGCGAGTTTAATAATATAAAACATAACTAGTGTTTTATTACTCTATATTCATAAAGTAATAACTATCGTAATATATATATATATATAACTGTAATTGTGCATGAATCCGTAAGTTTATGTTAAATAATTTAAACATAGCAGTGACGTATTGACGGTTACTCCTTCGCTTCGTTGTGAGCTTTAACTTAACTTTACTAGAATGAGCTGAGTCTCGTTCAATATCCACAAAATAAATGCATAGACTAAAGAGGTGTCCTTTTTAATACTTTTTGGTAAGTCTGTTCTAATATTGAATATATATTTCAGTTTCAACGCCCAAGTGGAGCGTTCTGGACACGCGACACATGCACAACCTATTGCCCAGCATCAACCCCAATACGTACTTGGCCATCATTAGATTTAAAATCTAGTACAAACTACTTAACTTCTATATAAGAGGCTATCACTACGAAAATAATATAAATCCATAATTCTGCGAAACTATATCATTCTACAGCAATAAAAAGATTTCTTTTGAATATTCGATTATAAACTTGATAGTTTTCAAGTACTCTCAATTTGAAATTCAATTCTATATCTAATAGTGCTGTCGTTTTTATAGCCTCTATATTTTATACGTTGAAATAAATTCCTGACAATGTTCCTTTCTAAATGTAATCATATTTTCTAGTCTAGTGTTCAAGTAGCGATCTATTTTACGAGATTAAATAAAATAACTTTTTATGTAAAATTGTATTTTATTACAAAATATCATCCTTCATCAAATATATACATTGCAATTTGTAATGGAAACAAATTACGGTAATCACTAGTCTTGTATTGATATACAAGACTAGGTATCTGAGAAATATGATTATTTCTCAGATACCTTTAAGATATAAATAAATAAAATAAATACTATTACGTTATTTTACCGTTTAATTTATTTATGAAATGAGGTATAAGTAAAAAATATTTAAGCTATAGTTGCGATGTAAATATCCACATAAAACACATTTTTTGTCTTAAATATAAATTGAATTACAATTTAAGATATATAACAGAAAATTATTTAAAGCTATAGAAACAAGTTTAAGCTTAGCGTAATACTGTATTCATAGGAAAACTGTTACACATAACCAGCTAATTTGATATACATAATCATTTCCTGCCTTTCGCCATATTCGAGCTGGTGATAGTTTAGTACATATACGTGAATATACAGTTAATCAGATTAACTCTGGTATTAACTTGTCAGGTATATTACTAATAAATTATTAAGAAACCAAATCCGTTTTGCTTCTAGCCCCAGCAAAATGTTTTTTTTTTTTTTCAGGATATATTAAATAACAAATGTCACTTTGCTAGATTTTAAGTCAATCAGACGAGTTAGCGAATAATTCTTTTATCCCATCGGAATATGGCGAGACCCATTCATATTGAATCACAAAAAAAATGTATGACAAATTTAAAGCATTTCAAGTCAAACCTTCGAATATGTATTTTTGTGTGTAAGTGATTTTTAATCGATTATACGTATATAGCTCCTAAGTACCAATATCAATTTGATATCAGACATTTTATTAGGAGCAATACTGAAATGCAATAATAACTTAATGGGTGTCAAATAATATATCTAATATGATGATACCAACACCTAATTTGTCTTGAAACAACTTACTTCTATTCAGATTACAATACGTTTTGTACAATAATTTCAACCTGAAAATTAGCATGCATTAAATATGTTAGTGTTTTTAGTTTCAGACTAAACTCTAATCAAAAACAATTAGTAAATAAATGAAGTCTTCAACTCGTTATACTCATAACTATATAATAGAATCTTTCAAATGTCACCAAAATGTAACTTGTACACGCTTTGGTATTCTCAATTTTTCTATACTGATTTGAATCATGGTCCATCCGGGAAGCTGACCAAAAAAAAACAAAAAAACATAGAGACTTTTGAGATGGGGTATTGTAGGAGCCAAAATACCATGGATAAGCTACAAGACCAAATAGATACCTCTTTACAAATCTTAACATCACGACAAAGCTATCCACCACATACTCCCAACGGGTGCTCCACTATTTCGGCCATATTGGTCGAAAATAGATAGATATCCTGGAGAAATTAGTTGTGGTTGAAAAACAAACCCCAAGTAACCGTTGATCCAACCAAACTTAAAAGATTACGAGGATCGCGCTTCCAATAGCCCTAAAAGTAGACGAGGATTGAGAGAAATCGAAACAGCACATCCATGCAACTACAAAGGCATAACAGACCAGGTACTTTCAGCACTGAAGTATTATTTTCGCTTTATGCACGCCGGATGAAGTGTAAACTTACATCCGGAAGTGTGGGACTCGCTAGTTGTACCAGGATACCCACTAAAACCCAGCGGAACTTCATCCAGGCGTTGGGGTCCAGATGTCCGCTGACGCATTCCGCTCTGGCGCCCCGGATGAATCCGACTTAAGGGTTTAGTTTAGTTTAGGGAGAGCAGGCAAGCAAAATTGCGCCTTCTAGTGCCCCCCTGCTCCAGCGAGAGAGCACTGAAGTATACAATATGATATGTAATAGAAATTTCTTAATATGCACGGATTTTCATCCGTTTCAAATATTAAATTATTTTTAATTTGGATCAAAAAACTCGAAAATTTTGGCCGTAATATAAATACTACGGTAAAAGAGTACTCGTATATTCTGATTACATATTCATGTTTTTACGGCTTTTATAATAATAGTTTTACATGTTTATAATACAATACAGTTACAAAGTTTCATTTACTAAAGATAATATCTTTGTTCGGACATTAACCCTATTTAAATGCAGCCTTCCGTATCTTCTCCTTTCACTGGTTGAAATCTAAAAGACAAAACTGACGAGTTCATGCAACTATACCTGTTTAAATCGATTTCAACATAAGGGAAATTTACCTAAGTCAATGTAATCGTGACGCGATTGCAAATATTTGGGTAATTGAAAAGATGATGTAGATTTTTTGCATTAGTAAGGTTTTTTCGTATTCCGATTGGTTCACGCCATATTAAGATTAAGAAGGAAATTATATAACGTTTTAACAACTTTCAACAAATCTTTATTTAATATATTAGATTTCCAATTAAGAACTTGTAAAGTGATGTATACGCTCAGTTTAAAAGGCCCCATACTCCCACGTCGTCAGGATATACGCGGATGACATCGAAGGGGATAGCTAGTTTACATAATTTTAAGATGTATTTGATATATACAACCTCTCTCGTATGAGTGAGGAGGCCTGTGACAAGCAGTGGGACTTTAATGGGCTGCTGCTAACTTACTTTTATTTGATACTAGCTGAACCCACAACTTCGTCTGCGTGGACTATTTTTCTGGTCGCATTTTGTTTTACAAATAAGAGACACTACCCTTTGAGGGTGGAACTTCCTACAATTTACTTCAGACAGTTTCCATTATGTAAATAAAATTCTGTCCAAGTTTTACAAACCATAAAAAATATAGTTTCAACATGTGAAGCTTAAATTTTTTTTAATGTGAAAATTTGATTTCTTTTAATTAACACCCCCGCAACCCCCCTTGCGATAGCTGACTTCAAAAACTCGGCTAAAGGAATGTCTTATGGTTCCAAAGATATGGTGATGAGTCAATTGATACCTGGATATATATGTAGATAGATAGTCATATTATTTTTTAAAAAGAGTGTAATATGACAGCTTCCACACTTATATCGTTATTTCGGAAAATGAAATAAAGAAATATATTTTTTTTTCTAGCCTTTATATAAGTCAAATATTTTCAATATACACAAAAGATATTTTGACGGTTGTTTGTAACGACTTGCGATATCGTTATTTCAGTTAACCAGCTTACTTAACGTCGGAAGATTGTAAAATAACGTTTTGTAATATAAAATGTAACGAGAGAAAGTAAATGGGAAGCAAAATACGTAAGAACACTTCCTTTACTGTTCAAGTAATTAAAAAAATGTACTTTTTTCCGCTTAGAGGTAATAATCATTATAATATGAAAAAAAAACATTTTGGCGACATGATCGTAGAAAATGCTCAACCTATTTCAATATTTACAGGCGGAGTTAACAAGATTCTATTATTTTCTGGATATCTGATATGTAATTGGTAAATAGATAGAGAAAGTGGTATAAAGTAAATATAAATTTTCTGTGCTTTTTTTTACTGGCAGATAAGCGCTTGACTGTAATCACATCTGATGATAAATTATGACATAGTCTAAGATGAAGGCGACCTAATCTGGTTAATGGTGATTAACCGCTTATGGTTTCTATACAGCGTCGTACTGGGACATAAATCTTTTATTTAGCAACACGACTTTGCTACTAGAATGCTAAGTAAGAAGCCTCCTACCAGTCTTAGGTATCGTATATAGGAATCGTATCCAGGATAACAGCTAGCGAAAGTACTCGTTATCATTGCACTAACCATGTTGAAGAAGGTATAAATAAAAAACGGGTACAAACTTCAAACGAACAAACTATAAAATATATTTACACATGTAACAACAAGCAATTCAATAACTAAGGCAACAATATAATAATTTAAACACAGTCAGTCTTAACTAGTTAACAATAAAATAAAACTAATTATCATGATGGCTTGCAATTTGGACGTGTTGTCCAGGGGCTGAATGTTTCACGATTGCACTGAATCTGGATTTTGGAAAAATAAAAAATTATGAGTATTCGACATTTATAAATATAGCATAATAACTTCAGGAACTAATAAATATATATAAAGCAATTGAAATTTTAAAATACCAGTAAATCTTCAGTGTAAATAGCTAGTAGCTTTCAAATTATTTTTTAAATTTGTGTCTTTCTGTTACACTGTTCCTAGTGGTTCATAACGTGTTGATCATATTTAATACTCCTAGTCACTCCTTACGAAAACAAGTACTCACAGATCGTCTATATTACGAAAAGAGTCGTTACTGTGCCATATTTCAAGTCAAGTCTATAACAGACATAGGTACAGACAATATTTGTGTATATTTACCCATTATGTTTATCAGCAACGTATTCAACTGTTCTAATGGATCCATCTGGTTCATGTAGAGAGTACACGCCCTTTACCTTATCACCATCACGGACCTCATGCTGGTACTTATTATCTCCGGTGTGCGGGTCTTCAACTTTGTATTCATACTGGTATTTAGGGTAAGCCTGAAATATCACCGCTTTTGTAATAAACCTTACGTAATATATCCGTTGTAGAATTTAACTAGATCTCATTTGTGATTGAAATGGATTAGATGTGATACGAATATATAAGTAGAAAGTTATAGTAAAATAATGCGGATATCCGTCAACAAAATTAGATATTTAAATGACGAGAAACTTACGTAATAGTCAACAACTTCGTCATCTGAATGGGAATCAGCTTCATGGTGAACTGGTGCAGGTTGCTCAATCTCATCGTGTTGATAACGATGAGCAGGAAGACGTACATATTGAACTTCTTCATGGGATGGTTTGGGAGCTGAAGGAATATCACGAGATACTGCGGGATAATGCAAGGTTTGAATGTTATTTTTAACATATTGCGGTTGTGGTCTAATTTGCTCCTGGATAGGGTAATATTGTTTGTACGGAACAGATTGTTCGTTGTAGTCTACATTTGCTTCTTGAGATTCGTCAAGGCCCACATTAAAATGTTTAATACTTTGCGTGGATATGGCCGGTTCGTGATATGCTGGTACGGGTACAGGTGCAGGATGAGCTGGTTCTTCATCTTCATGTATAGGCGCTGGTTCGTGGTTTTCAATGATGTAAGCACCATGCACATTTGGATATTTGTATTCGTTAACTGGTTCGTGTTGTACTGGTCTATATTTATAAATGTATTCTTGAGCGAGACATGCCGTCACTGTGATGGCACAAATGATAATCTGAAAATAATGAATATAATTAAAATAAAGGACTAAGTAGAATTAATGATTTAAAAGTAATTATATTATTGCATAGTTTTTTTAATCGTACTTTAGCTATCATGTCGCTCTTTCTTCTAAGACTTCCGTAGTGAAACTGATGAACTAACATTGGTTCATACCTCAATATATACCTTAGACGTTACGAGAAAGAATGGAATCAATCTGTTACCGCTTGGGGCGTCAAATTTGTAACTCAGCGCACGCGCTGTTTTGAGTGACGTAATTTACGTAATCAATGTGAAGGTTGTTTGGTCTGCTCCTGATCAAAGCAATGAAAATGTTAATCCAGCAATATTAGCATAAATATAAATAATAAAATTTAGAGAACTTTACGAACGAATACAGAAGTCGTGAATGTAAATGTTATTTAGCGCATAAACTTTAAAATTTTCTAGTTATGCTTTCCGTTGGCTCGTCTTCAATTGTTGATAGCTGTTAAATGAATATTTTATTTATTAAATATACGAATGCCTTCAAAGACGGTTGTTTGTTGCATTGGTTATATTACTTGTGCATAATGAATAATACAGTCTCCGTACGAGCTCTTGCTGTGAACAGACGTTTTCCCTATTAGGTAAAGACTTCTTTATTGTGTTTCCAGCCTAAAAACTATTCTAATATTACTCTTATAATTCATAAGATTTGCTTGGCCTTTAGTTTTCTTCAACGATAACCAAGAGTTAGACTTAACAACTTGAGATGTTCAAAACAATATTTACAATCATATCTCTTCGAGTGGAAAAATATGTGACGTTAACTGTTTCTATGATCAATGGTCACATATTCCCATGATATATGTCGTATTTATAATTTAAATTTAGGCAGTATTTAAAGTGTCTATCTTTCCATTTCATAGTTTCAAATGCTGTATATGGTATTGATAGTTATTTTTTGTATTTGCTATTGTGTGCATAAATGCATACTTACAAAAATATCATTCTATGCAATCTCTTATTTCATTGAACTCTATAGATCATCCTGTCACGGGGCGTTTTCTAAAACTCTCACTACATACAAAACCAATATTAGTATTCAGATTTAATACAGATCTAGTTTCATTTGCATCCAAAGTTGTTAAAAATATTTATTGCAAGCATGTAATTCCTTCAAACAATTACATGAAATTTGCCATATATTTGCAATTTGCAATTATACATATATATATAAATAAAATGTTATTGCAGATATTTTAAAATTAAAATTCATTACATTGATTGTCACTTTGTATTTGGGAATTGATACATCACTGGAGGAAGCCCTCAAAAAAGCATTTTTAGAGTTTTGAAGGTGACTCCAGAAGGACGCTATGCGTTTTCTTCTGACTCTGAAGAAGTCTGGAACACCAGCTTCAACGAATATGTCTGATGCACAGCAACACCTCGACAGACTCAGCAACATTGATCATATGCATCATTATATTGCACTCTCATTGTATTTATGGTGTTTCCCAAAAATGTCGTTTATTATTATAAAATTAAAGTCAAATTATGATACTCCATAAACGAAATATTGTCGCATAGGTTAAATTGGTGATGTTTTAGTCTGATATACTCTTAGAACTTCAATAAGATTCATCAAAACAAAAATGTTTTTATTGTCAACAAATAAAATTGGTTAACAGTTTTAATGTCATTAAGTTACTGTTCTATCATTTTAATTTATATTCTTTAATGGATTGGAATAATCAATGACGTCGCTTTTTTGTCACATCTCATCAGATAATAGAGATGATACAGTCTAAGACGATAAAAATCGAAATAGCCAATACTTGTAAAGGGTTTCGTAATACAGCATCGAACCGGGACGAAATTGTTTTGCATGATGGTACGTCTTAGAGTCATCGCACTCAGCGTGGTGGAAGTGGCAATGGGCGGGACACATAGGACCGATGGACGTTGGGGGCCGAAAGTCCTGGAGCGGCGACCATTACGTGACGTCATTACGACCATTACGACCACGTCATTACGTGAGACCTATGTCCAACAGTGGACGTCCATCGGTTGAAGCGACGACGACGACGTCTATGAAAAAAAATAACCTATATATCTAAAAACCGTATAACATCAGATATTTTAAGAAAACTTGATCACCATAGAAACTTATGTAAACTTCTTAGAGCTTTTGACAATACAAACTTTTTAATGTAATCTTATGGGGTTTAAAATAATTGTTAGAGATTAAGAGAACGCGTGCTGCGTGCGTGTAATAGATAATTAACATTTATTATTACAAATTACAAAATATGTGTCGATAAATTAATTACTCGAGCAGTCTCTTACGACTACGTGTTTGTGGCATGTCACCTACTTCCGTGTCGGAATACCAACAATACTATTCATATAATAACTATAAAATAAAACAATCTCAAACACATGTAACTGTGGTATGTACCTGTGAGTAATATATATTTTCAATATGTTGATAAATAAGAATAATAGAATAAACACTATGATTTTAGATAATGTTTTTATTTATTAATTACACCATTTAGAAGTCAATATACTTGGTTGAGAAAAACATAGTCTGTCGAGTCATCTAGACTAATATTATAAACAGGAAACATTTGTGTTTTTGTGTGTATGTATATATATATATTTGTAACGTTTTCATAAAAAAAACTACTAGACCGATTTAAAAAAAATTTTCAATACCTGTAGAGTATTTAAAAATTGTCTAATACCGGACATTCTACATAATTGATGTTACGAATTTTTAAATGTATTCGTTGTAAAGTAAAACGTCGGGTATTGCTAGTATATAATGAAAATACGAATGGTGAATAAATCGTTTCTTATATAAGCACTTTTGTGTCAATGTTTCACCCGTAAAGTCTTAGAGAATACTAATATATATTATTTACCTCTACTCCGGTAGAAAACGACCTCCAAATTAACTACGATTTGATTTTTTTCAAATAAATATACTTCGAACCCTGAACCATATTTTTTATTAACCAGTGACCCGTTACAAAATATAAACGTGATTATTAGATGTAACAGAAATAGTTTTAGTGTTGAGTATAAATTAAAAGAGTAATATTTAAAAAGAAAATGAAGCAGTTTCTCTAAAATGATTGATCGCTAAGATGCAACCTTCTTAGAGGAAGTGTTGAATTTTTTTGTATATGAAAACTTGATGTAACTTGTATACATAATACAGTTTTGAGTAAAACAGCGTAATTTATTCTATGATCATCTCCTACTTATGTAATACAATAGTTATTTTTGTACTTGTAATACAATATTTACGACTGACATAAATTGATTTTTTTATTTTATGCATATAACTAAATCGGTTAGTTTATGAGATTTAAAAAATACTATGGTATGAATCAAAACTATAGAGAATTTGTGTTTTAGTAAGACAAATTGCACATCTTAAATATAACATAAAAACTAGTTCGCGTGTGTCTGTCGTTTCCGTGGAATAGTGTTTTTAGGTAGCATTTTTAATAAATTAGGTTAAATATTTTGCAAAAAAGACTTACGGATAAACGGTAAACTAAAGACAGATAGAGTTACTTTCGCAATTATAATATTACTAAGGATAATAGATATTTAAATGATGATATTTAATACAATAAAATTTAAAATAGACACATAATTATTGTTACAAAAAAATTAAGCGGTCAGCGGGCCGGTTGCTGACCTTGGTCTCAAATTCTGTATTAAAAAAAAGCAAATACAACAGAAGAATGCGAATGACAATACAACGTTTTTGTCACTAAACTGTAATAACGGCTTTTGTATACCGTAACAAGTATTGGTTGATTACAAAACGATTGCGTTTATTAAGTAACGTTCACTTCAGTCTGCAACCGGATAGATGTCTAAATTGTATTATGATTATTCTAAATTGAGTCATAGATAGACATCAATCTAGGAGAGAAATCTATAGATAACTATATTAATATGATTTTAACTGCCTTGTTCTAGTAGTCTGGGAGACTACATATCATGAGGCCTTGGGTTTCGGTCCCAGATGTGGCCTTTTCAAAACTGATATAGCTTTATAAGAAATTCTTAGTTTTTACGATCAGTTGAGTTGTTGATAATGTGCTACCAAAAAGGTGTGCTAAAGAGGCGCTATACTCATATGGTTTCTACACAGCATCGTACCGGAACACAAATTTCTTTTTTTTTTGGCGTTATGTTTTGGCTAACTAGCCACAGTCGAAGCCTACAATTCTCGAAGACGTCGAAGACTCAGACAATATTGAAAATACACTTTCCTAAATTCGTCATACCAGGGATTGAACCCGGGACCTCTACCAGCAAAGCTAATACTCGCACCGCTGCGCCAGCGACGCCGTCAAAATCACAATAGTATTCCATAATATATCCTGCACAAACTCATGCATTTTCTGATATCGTCTATATTATTCTATGGGCGAAATATTTCGCTTTTGTTTTAAAGTCCTACCATTACTTCACACTTACTACTAATAAAATACTTTTTTATTAATCTAGTTGTAATTAACGTCCCACTGCTGGGCACAGGCCTCCTTACTAATATGAGAGAGGGTTTTTAGAGATAGACCCACCACGCTGCTACACTGCGGATTGGCAGGCGTACTACACAAGTGTACTTTCTATTCCTTCACTCTCATAGCCCAATGTGACGGTAATCCGAAACGATCGGAGAGAGATCAGGCGCAGGACCGGCGGCTTAACGTGTTCTCCGAGGCACGGGGGTGGATCGCACTGCCAACTTCCCAACTTCGGTCAAATATTGATGAAACCTTAATAGAAAACTCAATATTGATCTTTAATTTGGCCCGGGACTCGAACCCAGGACCTCATGTCTGTAGTCGAACATGCTAACCACTATACTAATGAGGCAGTTTATTCATTTACTCAAGTCTAAATTTGTTTTTTTACTATAAATTTCAATGGAGGCACTTGATATGAATGCAGTTATGAATGCACATATTCATACTTAAATTAAATTGTACAGCGTTGTAAAAGTTAAAAGATTAGTTTCTATTGTGATATATAGAGATATTAGATATACAGATATAAGTCCTCCCAAGAAAATGCCTGTCAATTTTAACCTTTTTGTTACAAATTATGTATAAGAACAATAAAGCTTTAAGATGATCCACCGTGTTTTATTTTGTACATATTTTTTTGTTGATTATATTTTCGTATATTAATTTCATTTTATGTTTGTTGTCCGTTTTATTGCTAATTCACATTCATTTCTGGCACTGTTCTGCCTCATTAATTAATAATTAATTAATTTATACAATAAGCATCCACTTTACAAAGGTTCTCTGGATGAGATTGCCTGCAGCATTAAGACCGCCTTTGCACTCTCCTAGTTCTAGTTTTTATTCTTAGTTTTGTATTTCCTGTACGTGTTTGGGTGCAATAAAGTGTTTCTATCTGTCTATTTATTCATATCTAGTCTTCCTTCATATTTAGTCTTAGAGCGATTTTGTTATTCTTTATATTTTGACTTAAAACTTATACTTTCAGAAATATAATTTAAGTATCAACTTATGTGACCGTTATTGTTTATTGCAATGTTAATTAAAATGTATCTTATGCTTACTGAAAATTTAGCTCCATATTTAATTTGCCAATGTATTGGGCATTGTTAACAGTGTTATATCGTCCAATATATATTATTGTTTTACCTTTTTGACACAATACCTAGCTTCAGTAATAACTTACTATTGAAAGAGTAATTTCCTGAAAGAGGTGACGTAAGTAGTCAGTATTGCAGTTATCTGTCATTGTATTACAATGGAGGCTTATTTTCAGCACAGACACATTGTGAAGTTTTTACCCGATTTGATAACAATATTTCAAACACTTTAAAAATTTATTTAGTTTGAAGCTTTTGTAAACTTATGCAAGTGTGGTTACAATAATTGTTCCGTTTGTTCAAATTGAATTCTTTTGTTGGTGACAAGTTAACGCTTCACTGACATTTCGTCCTATGTTAAGTAAAACGAAGCCTAATACGGAATGCTAACCTAGTTTTGATATCAAAGTTGTGCAAATGATACACAATATACAAAGTTTATACACGAAGGTATAAAGTTAATTAGTCAGTAAGTAAAAGCTATTATCATTTAGCATTATTTATGAGCATAGCCACGCGCTAACCTCAAAGCAATATACAATATAAAAGGTAGTAATTGACTTTGACTATTGTTTATAGTAATAAACAATAGTCAAAGTCATTTACTACATTTAATATTTTACACAAGTTTTCGATAGATGACGTTGTAAAAGAGCTTGAGTAAATAATTATAACCGTAACTTTAAAATGACATTACGTAAACATTTCCTCTGTTGTTATGTATGGCTTATACTCCTATACGGATGATACGGAGTCTTGGGCGATAAAAGAGGATCTCAGAAAACTTATAGAAGCATTTGAGATGTGGGCCTACGGACGCATGCTCAAAATCAGCTGGACCCATAAAGTTACCAACGAAGAGGTCTTACGACGAATGGATTGTCAGCGGGAACTTTGGAAGACCGTCAAAAAGAAGAGGGTTGCGTATCTGGGGCATATTCTGAGACATGGCAGGTTCAGACTCTTACAACTAATGATGATGGGCAAAGTGGCTGGCAAGAGGCGTATTGGCCGCAAGAGAAAGTCCTGGTTGCGCAACATCAGGGAATGGAGCGGGATCGCCAGTGCCGCTCAATTTTTTAGCCTCGCGAGGGACAAAGTTAAATATGGAGACTTACTGCCAACCGTTCGTTAGTCGAAGAAGCACATATAGAAGAAGAAATAAATGTAAAGAAATTTACTTAACATTCAAATTTTGATCAAGACTTATATAGTGACATTGTGAACTAATAGCAGGAATTGAAATAAGACAAAGCGTACTATTTAATGATCTATTTTAGTAATACCTGTTAGAATTATTTACAAAAACATGCTAAAGTAATAACTCTAGTTTAAAAAAATCAATAGCGTTTTAATCATAATTAAATCTAAACATCAATAAACGTTCCATTAGACTTAAATCGTCTATATTAACACAGATTTCTAAATAATATATGTGTAACGTGCATGTAAACATTACATTATGTATCCGTTTTCATGTTATTAAATTGCATATTAATATTTTATTTTGTTTATAAGGACCTTCAGTCACGGCATTAGAATTCTCATTACTAGTTAATATTTTCCCTGTATTTTTGTCTTGTGCCATCGTTTTATTGTGATCTTAACTGATGAATATCTCAGTTTTGTATTTTCATTGTTTCCAAATTCTTACTTCTTAAAATTTACTCTGTTATTTTGAATATTATTTAATAATTTGTGTAATTCGTAATTGGACTTATTTTAAGTATATTAAGTATTCTATATAACAATTTGTTAAAACGCTGTTGGATTATCAATATTTAAATAAATAAATGAAGTAGTTTGTCGACCTGGTAAGAGATAATTTACCTTTTATGGTTTCTACACGGTACTGGAACGCAAATGTTTTCCTTGGCAGCACGTCTTTGCTGAAGCACAGCCGCTATCTCACTACTTCAGCCTTAGAATCATTAGAAAATAAAAAAGGTTAGTAGCAGGCCATCAACGTCTCACTGCTGAGCACACGATTCTTCACTTATAGAGTTTCTTCACTATTAGAGCAAATACCATAGAAATGTATACTGTATAACACTAGTGTACTCTCTATTCCTTCGTTCTCATACTCCGATGTGACGGCAATCTGATATAACTGGAAAGAGATTATGCGTAGGAACGACGGCTTAAATTGCACTCCGAGACATGGGGCTGCAGTGCGCCGTGAACTGTCCACTTTGAGCAGAAACATTCTTAACAGAAAACTCAATATAAATTTTTGTATTCCAACGACCTGAGCCTCGAACCCAGGAATTTATCTGTAGTCAAGCAAGCTAACTACTAGACCAACGAGACAGAAAATTTAGAAAATTCAATTTCCTGAATCTGCCCCTTTTCAAGCGAAGCGAGTATTATCAGTATATATTTGCAAGGTTCAATAAAATTAGTCGATAATATTAATATTAAAAACTCGTGATATTACTGTTTAATACTGGCGAAAAAGGTGAAAATGGAAAAGCCTATTCGGTGAGAACATTGTGGAAGGTGGAAAAAAAGAGATAGTAGAAAAATATGTTGGCAGGAGGATTTTGAAAAACGAGCTAGAGATCATGGGAGGGAAATAATAATAATAAGTAAAACGATATTGTAAAATACTGAGATGGTGTTTTATTGGCGTGGGTGTCCCTTGTATCTCGTTCAAAATTTTAATCGTGATTAAAATACACTTGATTTATCCACTCAAGCTTTTTAACAATACAGTTGTATATAAGTGTTAATTGATTTTCATTTTATTTGATCACGAGTTCGAAGATACGACGATACGTTTGTACCAATACTAAATGTTCGTTCTGAATATATAAAGATTCTCATCACGATATCTCTGGAACCATAAGGCGTAGAGACTTGAAATTTGGCAGGAATATTCCTTTTGCCGAGTAGAGGTGAGCTAAGAACGGATTTTACGAAATTCCACCCGGAAGAGGGGGTTTGCGGGGGGTGTTATACGTGTGTTTCTTAGTTGTAAAACAATTCGCCTAAATTAATGAAAATGCTCCCCAAAAAACATTCCACGGAGACGAAGTCGCGGGTTCGGCTAGTACAATATTTATGGGATTGAGTTTCCATAATCTGTTTGCTACTTATTAAAATAAAAACTTGAAAGTATGTTGCATAATAAGTAAGGTTATCAATCAAACTATAAGGTAAACATTAATTTACTTAATATTGGATATAAACATGTTAAATTGAAATATATCAACCCAATATCGTAATATTATTTAGTTCTTACAAACAAACAGTTTTGCATGATAAAGTGTATTTATAACGCACGCACACTGTATTAATGTTTTCTTATTAACATGTAATAATAATAAAAAATACTGGAATAATACCTATGTTATCATAAATATATTATGTTTTATAATAATATTGATGCACTTTAATATTTAGAATTTATGGATATAACACAAGCAAATGATATGAAATCATAATATTGTTAAATAATAGTTTTAATACTTCACATTTAAGAAGTTAGTCTACTATTATGATAGGGAAAGATAGTTTAAACTTATACTAACAGTTTTTTCAATTAACGCTATAGACAAATACTTGTTTTCTTTAAACTTGATATGGAAATACCCTCGGGATATTTGTTTTCAATAAAAGGCACTTCAAATATTATTAAGGTATTTAAAAGGTTAGGATATAAGTTTTATAAAAGAAGTTTCGAGAGTATAGCGATAAATATACGAAATTTGGAGTAACTGTTTTTTTTTTTTTTAATATTCATTAAAAATAAAGAAACTATATTCATACCGGTATCTTACTTTAACAGCACTTATAGAATTTACATACAAACTGAATATTTATTTTTTATAAATATTATAATAATACGATAATCAGCATATCGTATTATTATTATACATGCCTTTTTTAGCCTGACCTGTTTGCATCTATGTATCACAGTAAGGTAATCTATCATCGTAGTTTTCACGAAATACACAATGTCAGATTTATTTCAAAATTGTCACGTTTATCACGGACTAATGATGGTATAATAATTTAATAAAATCATCATCGTGTTATCATAACGACGAGGAATTATTCTATACTGATATGTTATGCAGTAAAAGTTGTTTTACTATCTACATGACTCGCTACAGATGTGTGCTTTTTTAGTTTTTATACTATAATTTATAATTTTAGTGTACTTTCTTGACGTCGAAAATACCATCGAAACTTTTAATAAAGTTATAAATTAATTTATAATCAGCCTGCTATATTATGATGTGTTAAAAATAGGCCATAACCTTAAGAGAGAAATTGTATATTCAATACAAAGACAACATTATAAATATCAAATTTATTTCATACGCAAGAAGTTATACAACTTCATACCTATTTTTGATCAACTACCAATATAACAATGGATATAACAAACGTCTAGGCTTACGTTTTTTTATCAAGCGTTTGTAATCGAAGCATAATAATAAGTATTATAAATTCTAACAACTAATCTTTGAGTGAAATCAATATTACCTTGGTATTTTTACACTAGTTAATGATATAAAAGACGCGATTCTTATCTGGGAGGTATCAGTTCATAGCCGAGTTTCGATATCTAAACAAACACTTTCAAATTACAACCAAGATGTACTCCAAGGTATATCAAAAATATTTATATTCAATTATTAGCACTTTCGTGCTAAATTGTTAATCTGCATGATATTATTTTTGTAAATTATATTGTTTCAGAATGTGTGCAAAAAAGATATATAATAAATAAAATATTTTTAAAAAGTGATGTCTATAGAATCGAAGTGCCAGTGTTACATATTTATTAAATTAATAGGAATGTTATTTTTTTAAACCACATTTTGATTGATTTTTGACAGTTATAACCAGTATCAGTAAATAGTGAATTAAAGTAAAATTTCCGTACGATACATTGGTAGATTAGTAAAGACGTTAACTGTTTGTTATAATAATGGTGTTCAAAGAAATTGTATAAAATAAAATATTTTTGAATAGAAAAAATCAGCTAACTAACATTGAATTCCTTCAATCATATGTTAGGAGCCTAGGGATCCTCTTCCACACCAATCCTCATGGCTACTGGATTTCTTAAAAATATTATTGTTAATTCACGCTGGTATTTTTTGTGATCCTTGTCCTTTCTCGGTCTTCCCAATTTACTACATCTTCTTAATTTACTTGCCAACTGTACTCTCACGAGCCTTACTTTGCTTGATCTTACCAGTCAATTCAATACCAGCAAAATAGAGTGCACGAGTAACTAAAGAAGTTTTCTCTTCAAAAATATATTAACGTGAAGTCTATTTTAGGTATTGTGCTTCGTCGCCCTTATCGCAGTTGTTGCAGTACATGCTCACGCTCCTGCTTACTCCTCGCAGCAAATCTCCAGGCACGACGGAAAGCCTGAAATCGTCAAAGTAGGACACGATGTAGATTACGTGGTATGTATTATAAAATTTATAAAACTTCAAATAGTTAAAAAAAAATCACGCAGTGTTCAAGTTGTATAGCTTACGAGAATTGAAATTTTGTTAAATGTATGGTTTAAATACGATATAACGACGGATATTTACTGTGTATTTGTATCTTAATGTCTTACTGAATTGAAAGTTAATATTTAAAGGCTGACCCACGCGTTTTTAAATATAGGACTCAAAGTATGGAGTTTGACTCAATAGACTCAAAGTATGAATTTTTTGATGATTTTATCACTTAATAAGCCATACTTTATGATGACTCGGTTAAAATTGAAACAAGAACCCTTAAAATCGATTTAGAAGTTTCTGAGTCCATTGGCGACAAACATCGTGACACGATATTTTATATATAAAGAAATTTAGATATATTTTCTATTTTGTATAATTACTACCGAACTGATATTTAATAAGTGTTAAATTACAGGCGTACCCAAAATACTCCTTCGAATATAAAGTAGAAGATCCTCACACCGGTGATATTAAAAAACAAGAGGAAACTCGTGATGGAGACGTTGTTAAAGGATACTATGCTCTCCGTCAACCTGATGGATCCGAAAGGGCTGTTCATTACGAAAGCGACAAAGTCACAGGGTAAAAATAGTTTATTTTTATACCGACTATTAAAACTATTATACTAAATTAAGGTAGATTCTTAGAAAAGAGACAGAATTCGCGAAAGTATTAAATGACTACCTGACGAACTTTAAAAATAATCTTACTTGTATTTTTTCTACCTTTAAGGGTTTATTTTAAGCCAATACGATGAAATTGTTATATTTTACTGGATATTAATCAGATGCGAAGCACTAAGATTTCTTTTTCGTTTAATTCGCCAATATCAATATATAAATTATTGCTTCAAGTTATTTTTATGATATCTACGAGTATATACGCGTGTTCAGTTACTAATTTAACAAGATCTTTAAAAGTATTCGCAAATTTCTTTAGTTTCGGTATACTTATTCGTGATGTACTTGCTCACAAAGTACGGGTACCATATATTCCCAAGATGACACCGTCGAGCGATTTAATTTTTTGTTAACATTCACATTACATTTTTAAAGTGTTGTCATAATCATAAAAAAAAAATCATTTTCCTAATCTGTTTTCCTTTTTTAGATTCCACGCTGATGTCAAATTCGGTACCCACCACATCGTCCCACACCATGAATAGATCAACTTGAATTTCTAGTTTAATAGAGACCAATTGTATTATATTTAATTTAAGCTGTTAATAAGTTATTTTATACGTTTTATATGATGAATAAATCATCTAAGAATATTTCACACTATCTTTTACTGAATTGAATACATTTAAAAAATCTATTCAATTTGTAATTCGATAACCACTTTATCTATTATTTTCTATTTGCATTAAAACATTTGTATTATGTTTTATTGTATATGAATATAATTTCTATTTACGATAACAATAACTGTTTCAGTCGGAAAATATCTCATATTAAAACTATGACAGGTATTTTGAAACAAATCTTGATAAGTAATGCACATTTTTTGTTTAATGCTGCATAGTAAATTGAAGTTACTCAGATCAAGATAAAAAAAATTAACAAATCCGTAATAAAAGTTAAATTTTCGCATTAAAAATTAAACAAAAATGGGTAATTAAATTAAAGAAACATAATGGCTTTTGCATTCCAATATCCATTTATTTTTTTATCCAAACAAATATGTACTATAAATTGTTTAGTATAGTTTATTTTTATATAATTACTTTATACGATGCCAAAATTAAAATATTATATATGAAATATACACTTAAAAGTTTTGAAAACTTCATTATATGAAATTTTATTAAAAGAATATTATAATATCAAAAGCCAAACGTTATTATATTTATTTTAACAACAAATCTATCTTACTTTTATATCTATATATAGATACATAAAAATATAATCATTAATGTTAATGCAGTGAAGAATCGCAAATGCGTTTCTTTTTCATCGTATATAACGAGTGAATTATTGAAAAATATAGAAGGATTCTAAAAATTATTATTCTTAGAGTGTTGAGATTAAGGATGACATATTAAGTAAATAATATATTTTCAGAAAATAACGTAAAGCAGCATTTTCAAATTTAAATTAAGATACAACAAATTACGAAATACAAGTAACGATACGTATTCGACAGAGTACTAATGAGTGAGTTTATGTCGTAATAAAAATTAGTTGCTTTTCAAAGAAAGATTTAACATAAATCAACTTAGAATTGAGCTACAAGTAAAGTCGATGTATCAAATCGCAGAAGTCTCTTACTTATTAAATTTAATTCTATTAATAAATCTTAAAATAATCTAATATATAGCAGATCAAAGTTTTAATTATAAAAAAAGACTTGCTGTGTGACCAGACCACACGTTGGAAGTGAAAACTTTAATTATAACAATATGAAATACAATTATACTTATTTCGTGATACATTAAAAAACTAATATAAACACTACAACATAATTGTGTAACGTTACAATTTTGTATGAAGTGTTCTAATATTATTGTAAGTAATGTTATATTAAATAATGAATCAAAATAGAGCTGTGACACGATGACATCTTGTAGAATGTAGATATTAGTGTGTATGGTTATTTTATTGCCGACGATCTATATTACTTTCAGCTTTTTTTAACTAAAAAAAGCTATTTAATTATAAGACCGCCTACTCTATTATAATTTCTCTTATATTTAAGTTTATTCCATTGTGTATTATTGTAGACGTGTGATAAAGTGTATATATAATAATGCTTTCCCGCTCCACTAATCGATGAGAACCGACTTCACTCGAACGAGCGTTACATACGCGAGCGTGACGACTTTCTTTCATTATATACTAACAAAATACAGTACACTGCGCGCCTAATGAAGTCATCACTTCAAAAACTATATTATGAATATGAATTTTATCAAAGTTTCGTTTTTAGTATCGGCTTTGTTACTTTAAAATAATTAGGTTAAAACTAAGCAAGTGTGACGTTGAAATAAACTAGTTTGTCGGCTACGTAAGTTAGACACGGTCATGGCCATGGCCGCTTGTTCGTTAAGTAATAACGATGCTGAAGTTGTTAGAGCAACTTTTATGAATGCAGTTTTTTTGGGTGTCGTCAAACATTACGAATTACCCAACGATATTTTTTGTTTGGTGCACTAGCTTTGCTCAGCGGTGTCACTTGAGAAGTTCTCGAACCAGTGGATATTTGAAATCCGTTATTAATCTTATAAAAATGTCAATTTAAAACATTCTTGAATCTATCTAAATAAAATAAAAGTAGCCTTTGTTCACTGGCCAATGTAAGCTTATAATTATTTTACATTTGGAATTCTTTTCAATTAGAATTGGCTCAGGCTGTCATTGACATTGGGCTCCACAAGTTCTTTCCATTTGCAGGTCTGTTGCCAATCTCATACATCTAAAAACAAAAACAATTTTCTTTAATAAAATCGGCACCGTCACCTATAAGCATTTAAATCATAGGTATACGTACAGAAGGACTCAGAAATATGGGAAAAATCGTATCGAAATGTCAATTTAACCTATTCTTGAATCTATTTGAGTGCATACAGCAAAAATCATCGAAATCGATCCAGCCCTTAGGAGGAGTGCAGTGACATACGCATTTACAAAAGAATTACATATATAAAGATAACACATTTATATTATATTTAGCAATGTTGAAGATTTTGATGTAGAAGATAAAACACTTTAATCGAAAACATAAATCTCAAACTATCCTAAACGACAATGAAAATTTTAAATATGATATACATTTTTTGAAAGTAATACTATAAATAATAAATATAACTCAAGCAACATACCTAAATAACCTCCTACAATTCAGATTGTAAGAGATATACGAATTACACATATATTTTTTATACTCAATGTGTTAGTTTGTACATATATGTTGGTATATGTTATTTAAAGGCCTATGATTATTATTAGAGTGCATGATTTCTTTTTGCATGGCTGACTTTGCAACAATCTCCTTTTCCTTAAGTTTGTCTGAAAGAAATCGCTGACAAACGATAAGACCGCCTTTTTGTACATTTATTGGTATAAGCCTTGTGTGCATTCATAATTCGTTAGACTGCTTTTTAAAGTGGACAATAAAGAGTATTATTTTTATTATTATTACAGTACTAAGTACCCTAATAACATCCCAGTGAAAAGTACAGCTCTCCTGACTCATACGCGACAGGATGTTTAGAGTATATACCCACCACGCTCTTCTAACACGGGCTAGGGACAGATAAAACATACCCCAGAATCGCCGTTTTGAGGTATATAGTGCACGACATCGTGAGGAAACCAGTATATCCCGCCGTATATACTCGTATTCCTTACGAAATCCTATTTTACTGAAAAGCACAATGATGAGAACTGCGTCATTGGTCTAGTGGTTAACATGTTCGACTACAGACCTGAGGTCCTGGGTTCGAGTCCCGGGTCGGCCAATTCAAAAATCAATATTGAGTTTTCTATCAAAATTTTCTCAATATTTGCCCGAAGTTGGGGAGCTGGCGGTGTGATCCCGTGCTTTGAAGAGCACGTTAAGCCGTCGGTCCTGCGCCTGATCTCTCTTCGGTCGTGTCAGATTCCCATCACATTTGACTATGAGAGTGAAGGAATAGAGAGTACACTTGTGTACTATGCCTGCCAATCCGCAGTGGAACAGCGTGATGGGTCTATGCTCTACAAACCCTCTCTCTCTTATGAGTGAGGAGGCCTGTGCCAACTGTACTTACCAATTTTACAATGATGAATATGAAATAAAAATTAGGCACCATATTTTGTTTTCATAAAGAAAACTTAGGGGTGCCTGCGCAGGATTCAAATCCACGTTTTTCTGAATAAGATTACACGTATTACTAGACCATTAATTCAGTAACTCATGCAAACTATATATTCTACATTTCTTAATAACACCTCGAAAAAAAAAAACTATTGTCCTATTTAAAAAATAATAGTTGATTATAATGTTTATTCAATCGCTCTGCAACTTTTCACGTTATGGAGTTTGAAATACTATTGTACACGTTCATGTCGTTGTTGGGAAACAATTGCAAATGTAACACCGAGCGACTTAATTTTTAAAAGCTATTGCACGAAGTGAAATTTTATATCGTTACCCTGACTATTGTTAGATATAAAAGACATAACTATTTCGACTATTTATCAGTCAATTCTTCTATTTAGACGTCAAAGGAAGTGTCTAGTTAAATATAAAACAACATGTCTCTCAAGGTATTTCAAAATTATCAAAACTTATATTTTTTATTCAATTCCTACTTTTCATACAGGTTTATACTCACCCTAAATATATTTTGTTCAAATTTATCGTTAATAAAATGCTGTTTTGTTCATGCTGTTAATGGACTTAAATTCAAATAATTTTTTGAACATTATAAATAGAAATTTACTTGATTTTTTTAGAGACTGGTTTATTTAAAACCCACACAAAAAATTTAAATGTTTGTTTCTATGTAATGAGTTTAAGAAGCTCGTTGCTCGATGGAGTGGGAATTGATTATAATATTTGTTTATCCATATCACTTATTTCATATGTTATATACCACAAAACACTAAAAAACTGCCTAACGAGCATATGGATTGCTTAATGTAAAATCCTTATTTTTAAAGTTCTAGATCTATTTATCTTTTACCATGTGTTTTTCCATTTCATCATCTTTAAATTCCGATTAGCTCACCTACTTTACGATATGCTGTTGCTACATTTTTTCAGTACCTTTTTTTGGTAAATATTAACAGTAAGATGTGCCGATTGAGCACAAATTATGCATGTTCTTAATTTTCCAGAACTTATGCGTTGTTATTTTCGTCGCAATTTCCTTCGTTGAATATGTTTATGGATACGGCGTTGCATATTCATCACAGCACATATCTAAGCATGATGGACATCCGGAAATAGTTCATCTTCATGGACATCACGGTCACAATCACATCGACTACCATGTATGTATTTATCAGAGTTAAAAAGGAAGATGTCATGTAAACTTTAGTTATGCTCGTAGTCGTGGCAGATTCTTTACCCTATCATTTGAAAATTTCTCACTTATTTAAAAATATATAATGGTGCTTTTTGGAGAAGGGAAACCATCTTGAGAAAAAGAAAACAAATTCTAGGACATGAGTAACTTGCCGACTCCCAATAGAGCAGCAAGGTGGTTTTACCAAAATCTCTTTGTCTTATGAATACGAAGACCTGTACCAAGAAATGGGACTTTAGCAGTTTCTTTATTACTCTTCTTACCTAATTCTACCTTATTAGGATTATCAAACATGCGGGACAATAAAACGTTTTAAAAATATGATTTTTTTTAAACCGATTGTCTTACGTCCCATCATCAAAGGTCTCCTAATACACAGTATAGTTATGTAATTGAATATAGGATAATTTTCTTTCATTTCATAATTTTAAAATATGTAACATAACAACCTTTTAAAGTTATTTACACGATAGCAGCTTGAAGGTTGATATTTTCGCCTTGTTAAATAATTGTCTAAGTCTTAGGTTTATTTTTTCGTGTTTTATTTACAGACTCATCCCAAGTATTCTTTTGAGTACAAAGTAAATGATCCTCATACTGGAGATATCAAATCTCAACATGAGACTCGCGATGGTGACGTTGTTAAAGGATACTATTCTTTACACCAACCTGATGGTTCCATAAGGGATGTTCACTACCACGGTGACCATCACACAGGGTAAACACTTTTATTATTAGATATTTTTTAAAAACCAAGTGCTACTAAAATTAAAAAAAATTACGAACGAATCTGTTGAGATATATACGGGATCAGTTCAATCAAATTTATTTTCTACATAATTTGTTTCTAACGCCTACATTACAAGATGTCATCTACCTAATACGGAAAATGTCCTTACATATTACTTAACAGGTTTTTTGTCAGTTAAAAATATAACATATTATTTTTAACGCAAACTATATCAATAAAATATTTTTCTAAATATCAATATATCGGAAATAGCTCTTTTAATAACACTAGATCTGTTGTATGTTGTATGTTGCAATACTATGTAGCTCAAAAGGTTTTATAAGAAATAGATTAAAATTACTCAATATTAACTTTAAACTCATAGCCTCTTCTCTTTAATGTTCATATTTAAAAATTAGTTATTCCCTGCTGTGTTAAAATTGCATAATTCCGGGTGCTTTGTTATCTTAAATAAAAGTGACCTGAGTTACTCCTTATAATGTTAGCTTTTTGACAGTGATAGTCTCGTTAAAATCGGTCCAGCCGTTTCAGATATTAACGAGTATAAATATACAGAAAGACAAAACTTTTAATTTTATCTACATAGTTACCGTAGCTACTTTCATTTGAATTTATGAAACGTTGTCAATTTGAAAATACAAACATGCATTTTAACTTTATTTATATATAAAGTCAAAGTCAAAATATCTTAATTCAAGTAGGCCTATTACAGCACTTATGAATCGTCAAATATCGTTTTTTTTTGCCATGTGATATTTAAATGAATGACTGATGATAACATTAAAAAACGACTTACAAGTTAAAGTTACGAGTGTTTATTCGCGCTCTATCTAAGAAGAGCCCACAGTCGGGTAAACTCAGTCGGGTGTTCGCTTTTTTTATGTCATCATCATCATCACAATATATACTTTTTATTCTATATCAAGATACATATAAAGCAATCCATTCACTCCCACGGTTTTTTGTCTTCTAAATATTCCTTCAAATTATAAAATGATTTCTCTATTAGCTTTCTTTATTGAAAGATTTAAATTTGTGTAACTTTTTTGGTAGTATGTTATAGAAACCTATACTTTCATGTCAATTTATGTCATGTCGAATGACTTGTCAATTTTATGTAACCTACTAGAATTAACAGCAATTTTATTTTTACTTCTTAAGTTATATGAGGTGCATTCACTTTTTTTTGTAAAAGTGTCAATATTTTTATATAAAATATAATGCTATTTTATTATCAAGCCATTGTACAAAATACTCAAATTTATATTATGAAAGAAATATTTTGTTTCAGATTCCACGCTGATGTGAAATACGACACCCACCATATTATCCCCAAGAAACACTATTAACTTTAATAAATGTTACTTTTTAGTTTTCTAATGTATAGCTTATTGTAATATTTTCTGTAATAAACTGTGTACAAATATATATAAATTATGGAATATAATAATAAGCTGCTGATGTGATGTCATATTATAATAATTAATTATATACTTAATATAAAATGTTGTTTTAATTTTTTCTGACGCCTTAAATAATTATTTGATTTTTAATTGAAGATCTTTAAGATTTAATTGCGTAACAATCCCACGAACATTAATTGCTACATCATCAGCTAAACAGAAAAGTAAAGCTATCAACTTGACGGAATAATTAAAGAGAAGTGAGTAAAAGAACCGAACGAAAAATATTATAAAAGAGATCTATGGAGATTGTCTTTTTATGTTAATCTCATTTATAAATCCAAACACTTTAATAAATAATTTTATTATAATAAAATATATTGGCATCCTGATGTCAGGAAAATTTTATACCTCTGTTTAAATAATAGTATGTATTGTGAATTTAACAATTGTTATATCATCCCATTGTGGTATCATTAACTTCTAGAACAGCTACTGATACATAAATTCACCATTTATTTTATATTAAACAAGATCCTCAGTAATCTACTGAGTAGTTTTGATAAACTATATATCCCAGTATTTAGTAATATTCCTAATACAGATACTTTATCTAGGCACATTTACAAAAAGTCATGGTTTTCTTCTTTGATTTATTGAATAATATAGTATAGTATATATCGAAATTTATCGATAATAGATCGAAATTTGAGTGTAGTATCATATATTTCAAATTATAGAAGGTACCGAATTGATATACTGATAAACAAAAAAGTTAATAGAATTTAAATTCACAAAATATATAATATAAAATAAGCTAATCAAATTATTTGAGATAACTCTCTCAGGAAAGTAGTACAATGGCTTGAAGCTAATAATTTATTGCTCAACGGCATGAAAAAAATATGTATCAAGTTTTCTCTGCCTAAAGTTAAACAAACTAAAACCATTGTTAAACTTAATAATGAAGAACTAGATCTTGTAGACAATACCGTTTTCTTAGGTATTACGTTAGATAATAAATTACTGTGGGGGGCCCCATATAACAACGAACCCCATATATCAAACAGGCTCAGCTCTGCGGCTTTCGTTAAAAGATTTCAAGAAGTTGAATGTTGATATTGCCAGGCTGATATATTTCAGCTATTTTCACAGCATGATGTCATACGGTATTCTACTTTAGGGTAATGCTGCTGATATAGATGCAATAGTTGTACTGCAGAAAAAGGCCGTTCGTTAGATTTACAATAAGGGCCCAAGAGAATCGCTAAGAACCAAATTCAGAGCAATTAATATAATGACAGACAGTTCACTGCCTATGTATATTAGAAAACTTATTGTACGTACATAAAAATATTGACTCTTTTAATAATAAGAATGAATGTACATCGTATAACTTAAGAAACCAAAACAAACTTGTTATAAATTCTAGTATGATGCATAAAATTAACAACTCATTTAAGGGCAAAATTTCTATAATAAACTCCCACAAGACGCTCTAGGGATATCAATTAATAAATTTAAAGTCTTTGTTAAAAGAAAGATGATAGAAAAATCGTATTATAAGTTGCAAGTTTACTTAGACGATAGAAACGCGTGGGAGTGAACGAATTGCTCTAATTTGAATTGAAATATACTAAACTAATATGATATTGTAATCATGATAATAACAAAAAAACCTACAAAATAGCTGACTGAGTTTATGTTGGCTTTTCTAAGATCAGAGCATGAAGGAACCCTTGTATCTTCAGATTTTAAATCGTTCTTTAATACCATCAATAGACCTATATTAGAATTAGTGCGTGGATAAAATTATTATCTGACGATTCAAAAGTGCTGTAATAAGCCTACTTGAATAAATATATTATCTATATCTTAAAACCTTTTTACCTTTTTAACTTAAGTAAGAATTTATTATAAATACACGGTCTTACTAAAAAATTATTAATATTTTTATCTATCTGTCTAATTTCTGACACTTCTGGACTGGTTTTGATGGTATAATCACTGATGGATAGTTAAAGTTATAAGGAAAAATGAAGGCTGTTTTTTGATACGATATCTACAATGGATTATTCTATATGTCGGAGAACAATACTCTGTGGAACGCTGGCGCTATTAGACTATCGGCATGGGGCAGAGTCAATAGCGACAATCCGGCTCGCGTCTCTCCAGTTCTCAGGTGACGGTCCGCCAGAGCAGTCGATTACTGAAACTGTCGCGTTCCTAGCTATTATTATTAATGGGTTTGTGTAAATTGATATCGGGAGCATTAAGTAATTGAACTTTATAATCTGAGTTAATCAATAAAGTGTTTGATTGCACCAATATTAACCACCAACGCCCACAGTATGTAAATTGAATTATGGATGCCATTAATAACGATGTCGGCGGAGAACCATAAGCCCCTATGCTTTATGCTTCCTTCTCTCTTATTCTCCGACATATATATTTAAGTAATGATACTGTTAGTTAAGATAGGCAGGTTTTGATCATAGCGGTGCATGAATCCGAAGACGAAGCATCACCACGTCTTTGTTCTTTCCATTTGGTTTGGCGATTCACAATTTCTCTACCGCAACTAACTAAAGTGGATTGTTTTTACGATATACGTAATGAGCGTCGTGCGTAAAAAAAACAGTCTTTCTCTTCTGCAAGATATCCCATGACGGATATGTTTTTTATATAGAAATAAATTGGTATTGAGCGATTTCAGCTGCCTGTAAATATGAACAGTATTAGTGTTTTAAACTTAAATTTTCGTGGTTTATTAACATATTGACTATTGCATGGATCGTGGTCACGACGATACCATATCGTCGTGACCACGATCCATGCAACTGGGTCGAAATATCGGCAAAATTAAAAATTAAAAATTAAAAATCGCCATCGTGATATGTACCCGTTCAAATAGTCAATAGTATTAGTGTTATGACTTATTAATCAAAATAGCTTGTTTTCTCAGCTATTTCCCAAACCAAATCTTGGAGTTCCGATTTGATTGGACGTAACGAGCCACAGCCATATTATGTTGCTACTCCACGTTCGTATCCTTTAAGCACATGGTATTTCTCTGGTCTACAGTCACTCATTAACTACAGCTAAGATACAATTTTAAAGTTGAATGAACTGTTATCATATTTTTAAAATCAAGTAGTAATTATTTTAAAATAAGCACTTAATCGGTAAAAAACATCTAAAATGTTAAGCAGAAATAACAAATTTCGTCCGTTTAGTCATTAATTTATTATAAATTATTTTTGCCAAACGACACATTATATTTGAGGTTATAATAGATAATTATGACTCATGATTGTTACATCTGCCTCCATTTTGTTATACAGAGCCTTATCAGAAGTATATTTTGTTTTACATAAATAACTAGTGACATCGTCATTTAGTGTTTTCAAAAATATTAATAAAATATATAATATAATTTCATAATTAATAATTTTTTACTAGTAAGGCGTACCTTTAACGTCAGATGTCATTTTAATTTGGACGGTATTACAACAATGCATTCTAATGAAACAAACAGCTAATATTATAATTATTTTCAGTATATGTTTATTTTACGATGTTTTCCTTCAACGAAGAGCATAATTAACTTAGATTTTGTAGATGTATAACCTCAAAAGTCTTGCCCGGGCAAAAACCAAAAACTTATCACTAATCCATGTAAACAATTGCTAAGCTATCATGACTCATATAAATTGCATTATATTCTGAATAAATTGTAAATAATACCAATTATCTACAAGATTAAATATGCAATAGATCATTAGGTTTCACATTCTCAAGGTAGATATTGAACGAGTGAGTTATCAGTGCATAAAATTATAGTCATAAATGCTACATAACATATTATCTTTGCCAACACTCATAAGAATTTGTTTACAAAACTCTGAGACAAATTTCATAACTTTCAATTACAATCAATATCAGATATTAGAACGCATTACTTCGATATTGTGTTTCTTGGACAATTAACGTTTTTTCTATTACAGTTTGGTGAAACATTTTTGCGTATTGTGTATACGGCTAATAAATGTTAGTAATTAGATCTCGTGAAATCTACCGAACCTCGATTAAATTACTTTAGCTGATATAAATAGCAAAAACTTTGGTTAACATGTATCAGTTGACTTTTTGACTTGAAGCAAGAACAATACTAAACAAAAATGTTCGCTAAGGTATTTTTATATCAAACGTAATAGCATCATCATAAGTTTTAAAAGTGAATTTTATATAAAACATTTGGTACTTCAATTACTATTTTTGTAGACGTAGAAACATATGTGTCAACAATAACAAATAAAATATGTTTCCGATCGTAATGTTAAAATAATACCTTTTTAAAAATTAATGGTCGCCCAATGTCGAAATTCGACTATAATTTCAATAAATTATATATTTTAACATTATTAAAGTTCTATTGTTAAAAAGCACGACTGGACCAATTACCATAACTTTATTTTTGTTCTGTTTGTCATAATCAGATGGGTTGTATTTAAGAAAAAACTTAACAAATTTAAGAAGAATTTAAGAAATTTTCTAATGTAACCTTCTTAGTGCTTTTGACAATATAGACTTTTTAAATGTAATTATGACGTTTGTCATAATTGTTAGCGATTGACAAATACGCATATGGCTGTGTGTGCAAAACATATTTTTTGTTGATTTAATGTAATAAAAATTATTCTGCGCTCCTTCTCTATAAATGTGGAAAATTTCATACTCTGGAGGCCTTGCAATATTCGCCAAAAGGAGTATAAAGTTTTTGCTTGACTTATTACTATATAGATAATTATGAATTCTATCGCTATTACTTACATAAAGAAAATCAATTTTTTATATTTTTGACTGCCGTCTATTGCTTTGTTTGTTAACGATTTTTTCCGAAGCTATAGATATCAGAAACAATATTACTATAATTGTATTGGCAGGGTGAAACGAATGTTATAAAGAATATGCAATTTATTTATACTTTACTCCAAATTTAGAAAAGCTTTCGATTTTTTCCAATAGATATATCTTTCTATATTTTTCTATGGATTAAAGTAATATGAATTATTTTTGTGATTAATAGGTGCTTTGCATTTCCACTCTGGTTGCTGTGGCAGTTGCCGAATATGGGCATGGACACGCATATTCATCTCAGCACATCTCTCGTCATGATGGACACCCTGAGGTAGTACACGTGAGTGGTGGTCATGGGCATGGCCACGAACATGGCAGTATTGATTATCACGTAAGCAGTACAAAATAAGAATTAATAGCAAGAATAAATCATATCGCGTATTTACTTCAAAAATGTGAAAAGTCCGAATATCATATTTTTTTTAACTCATAAAGAAATTATATATTTTTTGATTGATTACCGGAGTCACAACTTTAAAGAAAAACTTTGATTATGCGGCATGAAAAAGTTTGCATTTGTATCTAGAAAACGATTATAATTACTAAAAGATGTTTTATTACATCTCATATATCACAAATACATCAAAAAATACATAAAAATTGATAACCTCATCCTTTTTTGAAGTCGGTTAAAAAGGTAATTACTTTTAGCACAAATACGTTTTTTTTTTGTCGAGTCATGTATAATTTTCCAGAAAAGATGTTCATTTTGTCGTTTTTGGTAACAAATACAATACTAAAAATTGACAATAAAAGATCATTCGTTTAGACACAATTACTTTTTCAACGTTACTAAAAAAAATTTCGGAATAAGCACATTATTGAAGTGAAGCGCTTCTTGTTTAATTACAGCTCATTATCCTTTAGAATTCCGTAATTATTTCCAGGCATATCCTAAATACGAGTTCGATTACAAAGTAAATGATCATCACACTGGCGACATCAAATCGCAACACGAGACTCGGGATGGTGATGTCGTCAAGGGATACTATACTTTGCATCAGCCTGATGGCTCCGAAAGATCCGTACACTACCACGGCGACCATCATACTGGGTAAGGCATATTACTTTTGAAATAATAAAGTTAACTAAAAATTACGCTTCGAACATGTCCCATTATTGAATTATTAAACTTGGAGTTATCTTTAATATTTATCTCCAAATATTGAGGGACTTTCATTGGGAAATATTTTATTTTTTCGCCTAAAATATTTGGGGAAAAGAGTAACAAGATAGTAAAGAATCTTTATATCGACATAAGATAAAATATAAGCAATTCTACATGTTTTTGTAGACCTAAAAATAACTGTTCTTATTAAAAATTTTCTTTTATTGCAGCTTCCACGCTGATGTGAAATATGATACCCATCACATTGTCCCTAAATATCACCATTAATTCTACAAAACTATGTGGCGGTAGACAGCTATCTGTGATGTTATTACTGAAATGTTGATCGTTATTTCGTGTTATAATAAGTGTTATTCTGATCTATTGTTTATTTCTTCCATGCGTGAACTTCCCGAGTGGTTGTATCAGTATGTAGAGATTTCATAAATAAACTCCATTTTCTAAAGTACATTTGTGTTTTATCTGCTATAATATTGTCAAATTCGAAATAATTTCCATGAATTATTACTCTTACATCTGATATACAAAAAAGTTCCTTCACAGTGTTTGTAATAATACTAATCCAAAACGATTTGACCAATATATATGACTATTAATGAGTAGCAGCCTAGTAATATCCTACTCTTGGGCACAAGCCTTCTCCCTCATAATGAGCAACTACCAAGTTTCATCCCTATAGAACCTAACCGGTTTCATCACTATAGAATCAACAATAATACTAATGATAGAGTCGCTTTCAAAGTTTATTGAGCCTATGTCATTAGAGCCTGTTGCGATTCAGAATTTATGTATTGATTACGACATTGAAATATTGTAAAATCCCATTTAAATTATGAGTCAATCATACATTAAATAGAAAATATTAAAAAGTCTCTTTACATTACAATACAATACCTATTTGCTTAAACTATTATATACATTTCAAAATAAAGATAGAGACACGTCATATACTCGTATTCTAATATTTTCTGTCTTGGTATCTAATTAGTTATTTTAGGATGAGTGAAAACACAATATTATAATCATATTTTTATTGTAACATGTATAAATATCTACTTAACAATAGGATAGGTAATCGGGTGAACAAATCTTGTATCAATATATAACAAATTTAATGTCCATAAATAGGAGCTACATGTCGAGCTGCGCCTTGTCTTTGAACAACAGCGTTGAATCTGAAAATGAAATATGTAAATTAAAAAGTTATATTTTCTTTGGTGTTCCTGGTTGTTACTAAAGATATAATAATATATCTCCCCAAATATTATCCCTTTAGTAATATTTCATTTCAAACGAACCCATTGTGAGCATCAGCAGTGTAGTCGACGCGACGAACAGTGCCGTCGGGTTCGTGAAGGCTGTAGAAGCCCTTGACTACATCACCTTCACGTGCCTCATGTTGGGACTTTATATCACCAGTGTGAGAGTCCTGAACACTGTAGTCATAGGCGTAGTGTGGAGGAGTCTGTAACAAAACATTTGACGTGAACGAGAATAGTTAAGGGAAAGGTAATTTAAAACAAATATTATAATTTGACCAATTAATTATATGATATAATGGGAGTAATAAAGGAAAAGTGACTGAGTTTGTTGGAGGTTATTCAGGGCACGAAGGAAGCTTCATACATACATATCATCATGCCTCATTCCCATAGGGGTAGGCAGAGTCTACGTCCATCCACTTGCTACGTTCCTTGCATATCTCCGTCCCTTCTTTCATAGTCATTAAACCTTTCATATAAGTTCGTCGGCTTAGAGTACTTTTGAACTGGCCCTTATTTAAATTGTTCTGGATTTGGTCCAGGAACGTTCTCCTTGGTCTTCCCCTTCCAACATTCTCGTTCACTTATAAATCCTTTTTGTCAGTCTAATTTCATTCATTCCCTCTACGTGCTCACACTACCTTAGCATACCTTTCTCAATTTTAGTCAGTACAAAAGATGTATTTTGTATACTACAACATAAGGTTCATAACTTTATATTGTAGTATTTAGGTGGTATTTTAACAGATAATATTAGGGAGTATATGACAGTATACTATATTTAACGGTTCAAAAGCCTACTCGATTAAATAAGTTTTGATTCGAATAATATCAGCCCCTCTAAACCGGATGACATTCTAAGTACGATAACGTTACGACAAACGACTAGAACACTACAATTTGTTCGTTATGAACACGTGACATATCGATACAAAACGTCATCTCATCTACAGGTCTTGTGTATTAGAAATAACGACAAAAAATGACTAAATGTGACTTAAAACTTTTAATATGAATTTGAAAATAATAAAGATTGAATATCTTATAAAATAAATTCAATACAAGAAAGACAAATCTAGCAGTAATTTAATATAACTCTATGAAATAATACTTACATAATAGTCATTATGAGCTGAGACCGCGCCAATATTACCGTATCCACCTCCTAACTGTGCGGATGCCACAGCAAGGGAAGCAGCGATAAGCAGAATCTGTTTAGAAAACGATGACCATTTAATGATTTCATTACATTATGTAATTGTTAATATATATAGAATTGAAATGGTATTAAAATTTTTGAGTTCTTGAATAATTTTCACCTGAATTTGATCTGAATAACATTGCCAGAACCTCGATTTTAAGCTAAGCTAACGTCTAGGTTTGTTGGTTTGTTATCTCTTTGGTCAGTTTTCTATGCATACATAATATCGATTAACCACGAAATAATTTGAGACGTCAGATAAAAGAGCCACACCGTCTAACCCAATTGTTAAATATAAAAATTTTAAATTCCAATTTTTGTACAAAAGCTATTCTTCTGTCTATTTCTAGGGTTTAAAATCATATTATGTCTGTAAAAGAAAAAAAGGTTTGAAAACTAACAACTCCAAATATGTGACGAGAAGCACAGTGATAATTTTAAAAATATACGTTTAAAATAACGTTTTTATGTTACAGTCTAATATAATTTTAAGCTTACCTTAAAACTCATAGTTGATTTTTTACGTCTGTTATATTGAGTTACTAATGACAAATTGTAATTATTACAGTTTGCACCTAGACTTTTATACAAAAGCTGCTTTGCTATTCTATGCAAGACAAATGTGTGTTGTCACCTCAATTACGATTATTGAACCGGTTACACCTTTTAAGGCGGATAAATGATAATTAAATAAAAGTTGATATTATCAAATATATTTGTGAACTTTCTTTGTCTGTAATATGTGAAGGACATCTAATTAAAAATTGATTTGATTAAAGCAGCTTAGCCATTTTTTCTTATCTTATCTCTATTGTGCCATTAATATATAACAAGGGTGTGTCGGGTTGGTAATTGTATGTATAATTTTACAGTTTTGAAATGAAAAGTACTTTAGGCGCACTATGCTCTTTATTTTGTGGTCATCGAATGAGATTTAGCAGTTACTCTCAGCTTTGTAAACGGCTCATTCGAGGGAAGTCAGCTCTCGTCGAGTATAGGCATTAGAAACTTATAGTCAACGTGTAACTGTTATATTTTATTAAGATTTTTTAAATACAAAATAGTTGTATTTTATACTGTCATCGCTTTGATGAAGTTTTTAGTGCTGTCCTGGAGTTTGCAACATATTCTATCATCATCTTTAATATCTATTTCAAAGGGTTAAAATTTTCATCTGTCTTTTTCTATGAAATATGTACGAAATTTGAAATTATATACATTTATGTACAAGGTGTTAGGAGAATATTTCGAAAAAAAAGAAATCATAGTGCCAATGATACCTTTGATGTCGAGACTAAAAATAAATCCTGATAAAAAAATCATATCTATAAAATCTTTTAATACCATTTTTTACGCTCCATTATGTTAATACAGCTATATTAAACGATTGTTTTATAAAAATTGAAATTTTACTAAAAAAAACCAGCAATGAAACACAAAATTAAAAACAGCTGATGGTACAATGCACGGATTAATGCGCTGCTCATATATACGAGTATACACTTTTATTACATATCTCAATAATTTACACGACGGTTCAATCGCATTCTGTTCAAAATTAAGGAAACGGTTATTCAGTATTTATAATTACAGGATATAATAATTTTCGGGCGACATCAATAGAAAAACAAATTTTAATAAAACCATTTATTTATAAATTCATTGAACAAAATTTCTTTTTAATAATAGTGTTTGTGAGGAATGATGTGATGCGTAGCATACTTTACGTCAGCGTGGAATCTGGAAGTACAAATATAATGTAGTAATACTTTTAAAAACATTATAACTTCATTTTGCAAGTCTATAAAGAGCATACAGAGCACACAGGAGTATCAATCAAAATCATTTCTATAACTAAAATGAATTTTGTTTTTAATGACAATCCGAGTCTTCAAATTGAAGCTGCAGACAACGAAAGATTATATGTGCCTATAAACACAGCTCGTAGACATTATTTTAACATAATGGAGTACTCTTTTAGCAACACACTCTTATTGTCGTATTAAATATATATTTAAAAGTATTTTTTATTATAATACACCCCCTTAAGGGCAACAGGCAGGGTATTGGCTGTGAGGAATCGACCGCATGCCACGACTATGGAGCCCCCATGGACTCGGCACACAACGTCCTGGCAGATTTCACGCCGTGGGTCATGCTGCGGCGGTTCGGTCGCTGCTGCGGCCGCTTTTTACCTCAAGTCTCCCAGTAAAAGCCAACCTGAAGGTCTACGAAGCCTACGTCTGTTCCAAACTGACGTATGCGTCCCCTGCCTAGTACTCTTTCTGCTCGTGGTACCAGAGGAGTAGGATGCAGATCAACCAGAAGAAGTGTCTACGTATGATAATAGGAGCTCCAAGGTGCGTCAGAAATGACGTCATTCATCGTGACACCAGGACGCCCGCCGTGGAGGTGTTTGTCTGGAGCCTGGCGAGGAATATGTTCCGCCACGCGGTCAACTCTCCAAAGACACACCTCCACAACATTGCCAGCTAACAACCAAGAGCACACACTGTGCGTCCCCTGCCTCGGGAGCTTTTGCTGTCATCGCCCTCTGTCGTAGGCGTTGATGACGGCGAAGACGACGCAATGGCAGTGGCGATACCCGGATTAGACCTCAACTGCAGTTGAGAATAACACAGGAGCCGGGCTGGCAGATCGTTCTGCGTGGAGATCTCAACGAAAGGTCTAGGTGTCGCTGGTCGGAGGGAACTTATAGTTAGCTAGCATTGTTGATGCAATGGAGGCTGACGAAATGATCTAGAGGGCAGTTGCCGTCTTTTGCGTGAATCTGTTATATTACTGAAGGACACATCAAAAAGGGTAAGGTAAAATCCCCCGCTTATATACTGGATGCCCAGATACAAAGAGATATGTAAAGGGAATATGTGCTCATAGTAGGAATTGATAAAACAAAAACATTAAATATTATTCACCCAGTATGGTGGTCACCGTGGTAGTGCACAGTCCTCTCGGAGCCATCAGGCTGATGCAGAGAGTACACCCCGTGTACTACATCGCCAACTCTTGACTCGTGCTGCGATTTCATATCGCCTGTGTGGTGATCTTCTACTTTATAATCGAATGTATAGTGAGGGTGTGTCTGAAATGACATAAAAATGTTACTACGCCATGTCCAAATATGTACAAATAAGAACCACTTAAAGAAAATCTGAATAGACTTTGTAATCATTGAAATTTGTGACGGCTTCGCTGGACTGATGGAACGCTTCGAACGTGTCTACCACCTTACCAGCAAAGACGTACTACCAAGCAAGAGATTGCGTTGAGTACGATGCTATGTTGAAACCATAAGAGGTAAACTGTCTCTTACCACATTAAAGCGTTTCTATTGTATCATCACTTATCATCAGGATTACAGTTAAATGCTAACCTCTCAGTAATTAAAAAAATCGTTAGTTGTGAAGTAATTAAAGGTATTATAAATGTTACTTTAAATTTTGTTGGCACCAACGCTCTAGCATGCACAACCAGTCTGGCCCTTTGAGACACCATCTGGCTATTCATAAAGGCGCGCAAAGCACCTTTTGCCATATTCCCTGCATTCACTCTCCTTTCAATAGCACTTTCACATGTTCCATCTTTTGTAAATTTAGAACCCAAGTAAATAAATAAATAAATAAATAAAATTTTTATTAGCTTTCACACTTTTTACAATAAATAATATAAAAAAGCAGAAGAAATATAAATCTGTGAAGCAAATAAGGTTCGCCACTCAGCTCGAAGCCGCAGCAAGCTGCGACGCTGGTTTTCAGGAAGAACCTAAGTCACTTCACAGACACCCTTGCGACAGTTGACTTAAAATTACAAAAGTAGAAAACTATATACAGAATACCAATTCTCTCATCTCTTTCACTTGTCCCCTCTCATCTCTTTCACTAGTCCCCAACTATCAAAATATTGCCATTCATCATAGATTCATCTTTCAAAAAGCATAACTTTCGTTTTGTTTATATTTATTTTCATTCCTTTTCTTTTAAAAGCTTCATTCATAATATTTACCATCTCCTGTAGCTCATTAGCAGGAGATGCAAGTATTACTTAATAATCAGCGTAGCGTAAACATTTGATGAGTAATTCATTCATTCTTAGCCCATACATACTTTCTTTTAAATCTGTCAAACAGTTAACCATGAATAGGTTGAACAGCCATAGTGACGCAACACATTCCTATCGAAAATAAAATTATACCCAAAAATACTTACATGATAATCGACATGATGACTGTGGCCGTGAACAATTTCTGGGTGACCATCGTGTTTCGTAATATGGTTTGAAGAGAATGCAGTACCGTATGCACTGACGTTATCCAAATACAACACAATTGTGAATAAAGCAGCAACACATGAAACCTGTTCAACAATTTTAAGAATTCTTAATTAATATAGAAAAATCTAAATTTGTTGACCCATTGATATCCAACTGCATTACAAAGACTTCGTATCAAATTTAGCGTTGGGGGGTATTATCTCGTAGATACAAAAACACTTGCATATACAAATAAATCAAATTAGAGTGCGTATTTCAAATTTGAAATTAAGAGTTTTTCACTAAATACAAATGAAAGTATAAACGGTACTTATGTAAAAAATATAGATTTTTTTGAAATGGCTGGACTGATTTTGATAGTTCTTTCACTAGGAGATAGCTGACGTTGTATGGAGTAACTAAGGCTACTTTTATAAAAGGTCCGATTAAACAGCCAGAGCTATCAGGCGAAGTAACGTGCTCTCCGAGGCATGGGGGTGGAGCACACCGTCGACTTCCCAACTTCGGGCAAATATTGAGAAAATCTTAATAGAAAACTGAATATCGAATATCGATTGAATGTTAACAAGATAAGCATAAATAGGCGTTAAGGTCCTACTGCTGGTCCTACATAACTGAAGAAGATAGGGTTTTCAGAGCTACACGTTCTCCAGAAGTACTTCCGTAGTTTGGAAACAAATAACCAAGCACGTAAATTTCTTCTTATTCTCATTATAAAGATACTTTAGAAGTAACTGCCCAGAATTCGAGCCGGCGGATACTGTGAACTGTTGTTTAACAAGTAGGCCATCATGGCTTAGTATTATCAAATAATAATTTTAAAAATTACCTTGGAATACATGATTTTAGTTTTAGTTGAGAGAACAGACAGTTGTTACAGTTTCTGGTTATAAGTAAAAACTGATAGTGTATAGTTAAAAAATCCGAGTTTTATATCTAATATGGTAATTGTTTAATGGCGATTTCACATCAAATTATAACAGCGGTTAAAATATTTAACACAGTTTCTCAACTATAATTGTTCATTGCAATATCCGTGTCTAATATAACTATAATAACAATTATAGGTACATTGTTATCATGTGACAGTTTTATTGTCTCATTGAATACATTTTTAATTTCCTTTAAATTTGCCAACTCACAGTATGTTATCACTTGAAAAAGATAAATATACTCCGTAAAGTTGAACACCTGGTGCTTAACTCATATACGAGTATTTCGAGGGTTCCGCTAGATTTTAGTGGGTATTGTGAGGTCTTCTCATTCGCCGAGTTCTACGCTCCTGGCCGATATAGGGCGGGGTTTGTGCCTAAAAGCACTTCCCATCCAAAAAAAAATCCTTGCATCGAAAGTTCGTACTTTTGGCGTTATTTTGAGTAATAAAAGTGCCACATTGCTTTCCAATTAAATAAATATGTAATATAGTGCGCATGCCTCGAATTTTCGACGCGTGCGCGAATCATGTAAGTACGAGTGGTCGTGTATATACGTATAAGCATTTATACTTATTTTAAAATTTCTTAATGTATGTAATTTTCTATGTAATACATATATGTCTATTTTTTTATAAACACCACCTACCTTCAGTCTCTTCTTTCTAAGATGGTATACCAAAGCGCAGAGTTGTCTGAAAGAGATCGCTATATATCGATAAGGCCGCCCAATTGCACATTTAATTTAGTTATTGTTAGTTAATGCTATAGAAACTTATCTATAAATTCAAATAAAATATTATTTCTGCGTTCTTATAAGACTTATATGAAATAATAAATTTATTTACGAATTGTAGTTCACGTTTATGGAAAAAAGTTAAAATATGCTTCACTACGACTTAAAATGTAATAAAATTGAACTGTACATAAAGCTTTAAAATAATACGATTTCATTTAATTAAAGAAATCATGAAATTTTTCCATAATAAATATTATAAAAACTAAATGTCTGCCTGTCGCAGCTTTCGCTAGCTGTCAGCTAAAGTACAAGGCGAAACTTAGCTTTTTTAAAAAAAAATGATGTAATATTCATTTTATTTATTTTTATTTATTTATTTATTTCTTTATTTATCAACAATATATATAGATTTTTTAGTACTGTTACTTTTTTCTTGTTGAATCAAGTAGTTTATCAAAAACAATGTTAAATTTGATCAGATCCTCAACAAATAGTGTATATATAACTTTCTTTCATTATTTTATTAAAGATTTATCTCTATTACATAAAATTATTTTGTTTCTTTTAATTAATAACTTTCAGGTGTGTCCATTAGAGACTGATTACGTCGCCAATCTGGCAAATGTACATTCGAAGTTTTCAATCTCTCCCTTATTTTCAGACTAAATACACATAAAAAGGTATAAAATATATTGCTTGGGAAATATAATAATAATAAACAATTTTTAAAACTTTCTTTTTATTGCAACAAATATAAATATCTAACTTAATTTTAAGACAAGGTAACTAATTCAATGGTTGGTTAATGACCATAAGCTGGGACAGCATGGCGAGCGGCACCTTCGCGATGTACAACAGCGTTGAATCTGTAAATTAATATAAATATTAAAAATGATTATATTCTCAAAGTAAGAGCTTTAAACTCAAAAATAACGACAGTTTCACATAGTCAATATTTTTGTAGTAACACAATTCAGTTATAAACAATTAGTGACTGTTATCCAATAGCAAAACTATAAGGCTTGTTTTTTTGTACGAAGTGTATAAGGAATATTTAATATTAGGATTTTAGTGGCTAAAACATTTTGTTTAAAGATTGAAAAATATCGTTGTTTTTTATATATCTTGTTAACAAGACTACGTTTTTGCAGTTATCTAGCAGATAACAATATAACCAGTGTTAAATTAAATAGGTAAATATATCGCTTATGTCAGGATGAAACAAAGTTATTTCGATAACAACTAATTACGTCAGCTATCGTTTAGTTTTCTGATAAATTATTTTACGTACCCATTGTGTGCATCAGCAGTGTAGTCAACACGACGAACAGTGCCGTCGGGTTCGTGAAGGCTGTAGAAGCCCTTGACTACATCACCTTCACGTGCCTCATGCTGGGACTTGATATCACCAGTGTGAGTGTCCTTAACGCTGTAGTCATAGGAGTAGTGGGGAGGAGCCTGTAAGGGAGACAAATAACATTTAACACATCTAAGAACTACTAAACCTGTCGTATTACTTCAAGTTGACAACGTTTGCCATGCCCACATTAACTTAGCTTAAATTAAAGCTATGTAAGGAACATATTAACTTTCGTTATAATAGCTTAAAACCTTACGAATTGGCTCATTGGCTTAGTGCTCAACTTGTTCGAATTCCGGGTAGATCGAAATCAAAATTGATATTGAGTTTTCTGTTAAGAAATTCTCAACATTTGCCCGAAGTCGAGGAGATGGCGATGTGCTCCACCCCTGTGTCTCGGTGAGCACGTTAAGCCGTTGATTTTGCGCCTAATCTTTCTCCAGTTGTCCCAGATTGTAGTCGCATCGTATTATAAGAATGAATGAATAAAGAATGCACATATGTTTAAGCATATACTTGTGTTTAATATCTCCTGTGCTCATCTCTCCATGAGATGCCGCCGAGGACGAAAATTCGTTCAATCAAACTGTTCTGAACTCTACAATTATTTAAACTATCAACTTATAAATAAAATTAAATGGTCATTATTTCAAAATACATTCGAATGATAAGTTTTTAATTTAGACTTATATTTGTACAATACCAATCTCCAAACAAGTATTTGTAAATGTTTATATCGGCCTGTTAGTTTTTATTATCATTTGGACTAATCACAGGAACACAACACGAACATTTTACATGAATATAGATAATCTGTAACTTTTGTTAGTAACTTTAAAATTATATTAAGATGCTTAGAAGTAAACTTTAGGTTCAATAAACTTACGTAATAGTCGTTATGCGCTGAAACGACGCCTCCATGGCCGTAACCTCCAATTAATTGTGCAGATGCTACGGCAATAGTAGCGGCGAGAAGCAAAATCTGATAAATAAAAAAATAATTAACTTAAAAAGAATATATTTTATATAATATGTGAAAAATTAATATAATTTCTGGCTAAATTATATGATTTGCTCTGATATTAATAAAATCAATAAATTATAATGTATATATGACTAACAAAAGCTTACACCACTGAGTTTGTTGTGGGTTCTTCTCAGAATAGAGTCCAAAGCGGCTGTCGTAGCTTTACATTATAAGTAGTTCATTAAGATGATCGTCAGTTTTACATAAAGGCGAAAAAACTACTATACTTCGCGATTTAAAAAAATATTTGATACTATTTTTAAACGTGAATAATTAGTAAACAGAATCATTTTTATGTAACTTTTTTAAAACAGTCGTTTCTTAAAATATCTATTTTCACGTCAGCTTCGCCCAAAGAAATAAAAATATTAACTAACAATCAAAACAATCTCATTTCATTTAAAATTTTATATATTAGTGTTTGTGCTTACCTTAAAACTCATTTTAATAATTGATTTTAGAACCTTCTATCGTAAGTTACTAATGACAAATGATAATTAGCAGTATTGGGGCCTAATCTTTTATAGCACCGCTGTTTCAAATCAAAGTAAGACAAAATGTGTGTTGTCACCTCGATTACATATTAAACCTGTTTTACCATTTTTGACAGTTATTTGAATGATAATTAAATTATATTTTAGATTGACACATTACTATATCAAGTTTACTATAAGCGAACTTTCATTGTTTAATCAGTGAAGGTCATGTTTAAGAAAAGAAATTGATTTCAGTTATATGACTGTATCTGCTATGAGACATGTTTAAGTTATTTTTTGAATGTTAAAACGCTGATGCTAGTTGTTCATCTAGTTATTTGGTTTGACACTATTGTTGACGTAATTTTTCGCAGTAGATTGCCCGTCTCGCTACTATTCGACATGGGACAATAGGCCTGTTGCGATTTGGGCAATCAGAAAAATAACTATCTCTTTTTTTAAGTTACAAAGTTTATTATCTATTTCGCTTCTCGGTAACTGTCGTAACAAAATATTCGTAAAGATAATACCAGACAATAGTAAAAACAATAAATAAATCAGTTACAAAGTGACCGTTACTAACGGTGCATGTGTCGTATCGAAGGTCGTTAACTTTTTTGTGATATTTTATAAACTGAGAGTATTTGTTAGTGCTAATTTGTGTGTATGATAATGTGAATAACAATGAAAACCCTTGAGGTAGGTATAATTTTTTAAGATATGAGCCTATAATAACAAGACGGTCTTTTTTCACTATCGCAAAGTTAATTTAATAAACAAAATATAAAATTATATATTTGAACTATTGGCAAACATAAAAACATAACATTTGGTAATGTTTCATGAACATTTAAGTCCTAAAAGCTTAAAACTTCCGTGCGGAGCGGTGGAAACGACGGTTATTTAAGTTAAGTAGCGCATGCAAATTAATGACTTCAAAAAAAACGCGGGCCGACTACCTATTGGCGGTGTCTTAAGATTACTGTCCATTTTGAGTGTTACGAAAGTAAGATTTTGAATGCGTCCTTACCATAGACTATCTTATTTACATTTACAGAAAAAGAATAAGTAAAAATAAAAATTTTTTTAACACAAAAGCAAGATCTAAATATTTTCATACTAAACATTGAAATCCATCCATTCTTTTTATCATGTATAATATCAACATAATTACAATTTCCTTTGTAAATGTGACATGCTCGATAAATGAATGTATTTTTAGCATAGTTGGTCAAAGGTGCAAATTCCAAATACAATGATTGGTGCCTTACACTGGTGTACCTGGGATATTTAAAATAAATGTTGCTCAAGATAAATTTTAGTCAACTAAGTTATGAAGAATTTTGAATAAAAATATTTGGTCTCTGATTTTTCTTCTTGTTTCCAAAAGATTTTATTGAGTATTGTTAGTGTTATTGCTAGAATAACTTTTTCCATAGTCTAAGATACGCAGGAATTTATTTTGTATTTTCTCAATTTTTTTATATAATTTGGTGGTATATGGTACTTAGGATTTTCAACTGTCGAACAGTATTCCAAAAGCGGCCTAATGATGGAGTTATACAGTAAAATGATGGTAGATATTTTTTAAAACTCATTACTCTCAAAATGAACCCACGAGTTCGATAAGCCTTTGATACAACATAATCCGAATGGCGAGCCAAAGTTGGTTTGTGGTCTAAGTAGACTCTTAAATGTCTGATTTCCGATACTATGTTTAAAACTGTATTATTTAACAAATATTGAAGAATTATTGGATTCCTTTTTCTAGTAAAACTAATTGAAATACATTTATATTTAGTTTAAAAAAAATACTTCGCAATAAACCAGCTGATTCTTGATTTTGTGTTTCATAGTTGGATTTTTTTAGTAAAGTAATGTATTTTTTATGAAACTTTTTTTTCAGTTATCTGCACTACAAAAAGTTGTTCTTTTGGCCTTTCCTCTTTAAGCTTTTCGTTTATACCTCTAATTATTTTACTGTGTCAGGGTAAATAAAACTAAACAAAAAAACTTTGAAATTGAAACTTAATAGTTTAATTATTACACATAAATCCATTAATATATATTTATTAATAATAATGTTTGTGAGGAACGATATGATGAGTAGCGTATTTAACGTCTGCGTGGAATCTGAAAGAAAAGAAACAAATTGTTAGATAGCAAAATTAAGTAATAACTCAAGGAGGTTTGGAGCTTGAAACCACCTCTTATTATGGCAAGTTACACATATCCCAAATTGATATAGATAGTCAGGCTTTTTTACCCAAAACGTCATGAAGTTTCCCTTCGCCAAAACCTCACGAAATTTAGACATTTAAAAGCGGATCATGCGAATCTTCAACAAGTATCTAACAACTAAGAATTACTTTTGTAATGACGATAGTAAAAAGGATATCAGACTGAATTTATTGTGGGTTCTTCTCAAACTGACGTACAAAACCACCTTTATAACGTTAGATCTTATAGTCTTTCTTTAACTTAAATTATCATAATGACTATATTGGGCATTTTAAAAGTACTGATAAAGTTAAGTCGAATAAAAAATGTTTGATGTATTCGAAAAAAAGAAACATTACATATGTGCATATATAGTAAAGTTACTATAGAATCATACGCAAAACATTGAATTTATTAAATATATGGTATGTTTATTTAAAATACAAATAATTATAGTAGTTTATGTCAGTTTAGTAAATAATGTGATAAAATTGATTAATCGTTTAACATTATAATGATGTTATGAGTATAAAGATTGTCGGTTAGATATACCCAGTATGGTGGTCACCGTGGTAGTGCACCGTCCTCTCGGAGCCATCAGGCTGATGCAGAGAGTATACCCCGTGCACTACATCACCGTCTCTTGACTCGTGCTGCGATTTCATATCACCGGTATGGTGATCTACTACTTTGTAGTCGAAAGCATAGTGAGGATGTGTCTGAGAAAGAAAAGATATACAGATATAAGTTTGTTGTGACTTTTGTTAGGCGTGAATTTATAAATTACGCTCACAATGTTTTGAAATGAGGTTGGATGGAATGCAATTGCCTCCTTTAGCGAGGCTGTCGTCTCGTTGAAGGTGGCAATGAAGACAGAACGGAATGAAGCATCAGATGATCCTCTCCTACGTCAATGACCCCCTTTGTCAATTACTTCCGGGAGTGTCAACGCGAATGCTCAAGCGCTCCCAATTTAGCTTGAGGAGGACTTTCCTGGTTTATTCTAGCCCAGCAAGTCCCACACTTCCTACCTCTTTTGGTAGGCGTGAGTAAAAGTATATCCCAGCGAAAACAAGGCGTTTAGTTGTAACATCTATAGCTTATCTATGCATTTATAAGTAGAAGTACTGATAGACTGGTCGTTCTAGATTATAAATATATATTGTATTCATGGAGTATGAAAAACATGTTAAAAAATATATATTGGCTCATAACAATAAATATTATATATATTATGAACTTATACCAAAAAGTAACGTAACGTAAATTTCTGTATAAAATATACTGACTGTCTAATTACGTCTGAGGATTATGCTTATTATTCATTAAATGTTCATGGATTCTTACTATTGACTTTTTTCAGACTGTACTTGATTTTGGTCTATATACACCATTGAATTGAAAAAAATTCCTTGCGTGGCTTAGAGATTCACTAAGAGTGGGTGGAAAAATCTGATAATTCAATATAAAGGTTTTGATTTCATATATCATTTTTCAAATATTTCACGGTCAATTGTAATTGGAAAATAATACACGTATCCTTATTAATATAAACATTGTTATCAAATTTTCAAGTTTAAAACTAATATATATAAAACTAAGAGAAGTTCGTATTGCTGCTTAGATTTTCTAAATCTTAAGTAAAGACACGAATTCAACTTTGCCTCTTATTTTGTGAAAAAATGATACTGCGATACTCCAAATTGTTATTGACGGATTTTTAATTATTATTTGATTTTCAAGGCAGAAATGTACAGACATATGTTAAATGTGATGGTTTAAGATGATATGATAAAGGTTTAGGATTATTTGGCCTAGCATTGTAGTAAGTAATAAGTTCGAAAAAACTTAAACGCAACTTACATGATAATCAACATGGTGACCGTGGCCGTGAACGATTTCTGGGTGACCATCGTGTTTCGTGATGTGATTCGACGAAAACGCCGTACCATATCCACTGACGTTGTGAAATTTGACCACCATCATGAAGAAGACAGCAATGCAAATAACCTGTATATATAATATTGTAAATTATAAAAAAAATTATATCTGCTTAAGTTCACACGACAGAAATAAAAACTTTATCAAAACTAGGTTGATGATACTAATACAACTATTATTTGTATCGAGAAACTTGCAACTGTAGGGATAATATATTTTCAGTAATATTATAGTAAATAATAAATTAAAATGAAGCAGTAACGCATTAAATCTAGCTTGCTTTAAACGATGAAAATATATTTTATGCTATTAAGCGTTACATAGCTGAGCCTTTCAGCTCAATCTCATTTAATATCTATAAAAAACATCGCAAAGGGTATCCATACAAATTTTTATTTTAATAATACGCCTTTTCAGTAACACTTCGATAGCTATACATATATATTTCTATGCCATAAATATTTGATTATTTTTTATTAGTGTTCACTTTTTTTGCTCTCCATCAAAATTTGTTTCCTGCGCCACATGCCAATTATGTACTCTCCCGAATCAAAGGGTTTCTGAAAGAGCTCTTTTTAGAGTCATCCTATGTATATAAGATTTCTTTTTTGTTATTTCCTATTATCTTTGGTACATATGAAACTAAATAAATAAATATTGATGACCCCACTGATTTAATAATGCGAGCACTCGCTTCTTTAGCAAATGTTATGAGTTCGATTCCCAGACAGTTAAATTTAGGGAATTATATTTTTAATTTGTCGTGATATAGATTGATTGGACACTTTTTCTGCGGCTATTTATTATCATCACATAATTAAAGACGTTTGGCAAAGCGAATAATAAGATTTAATGATTATGAGGTTTATTTTCTCAATATGGCTGTATCATCACTTACCACCAGATGAAACCACAATCAAGGTTTATATAGATAAGTTTACGTTTCTATAACAAGCTCCCAGAAGAAGTTACAAAGATGTCTCTTAATAAATTTAAATCTTTTCTCATAAGAAAACTAATTAAGAAATCATCTTATAATTTGAAGACAGAAATGCATGGGAGTGAATGAGTCTCTCTAATCGATATAAATTAAATTAAAAATATATTTTGTAATGATGATGACAAAAAAACACGTAAACCTGGCTGAGTTTGTTGTGGGCTCTTCTCATATTAGGGCGCAAGGGAACCCTCGCAACTGTCATCGTCAGTCGTACATTAAAAAAAATATATGAAAAATTTACGATATTTGACGATTTAAAAGTGCTGTAAACGTCTACTTGAAGATATTTTGAGTTTGAGTTTAAACATTATGTCTCGGCAAAAATTACAATAATTTTAAGGTTATTACACTTATTAAGGTTAAGGCTTGTTACACTGACAAAATATTTTAACTCAATATAAAGTCTTCATAGGATAACAGAAGTAAAAATATTTTCACAAACTTTTACATATAAATTGAATTACCTTGTAATACATGATTTCGTTGTAAGTAGCTTACGAACAATTGTTAACGTTGCTAGTTGTCTTTTGAAACTAATGTTCATTCAACAGAAATTTCAACCTTTATATCTAAAATGGTAATTGTTCTCATGTCGATTTCATAAACAAATTATTGAAAACAGTTAATACATTTATACAATTTGTCAACAATTGTAACATGTACTAACCTCAATTATAATATTGCACCAATTATTGCTATATTATTACTACGTGACGAAGGCTTATGGGGTGTAGACTATATACCTTATATCTTTAATTCTATTGTACTAGACAAGTAGGCATAAATAATATACCATTTAGATTCATTTTGATTAGACTTTATCATCTGTGTAACAAACATTAATAGACTAAATCGTATACAGCAGTATATGTTATACTTATTTGAAGCGCCTGCGGCTTTACGACGAAAGCTATTTAAAAAGAAACTTAAAAACATCTATTATACTTTTTACGTAATTTTTATCTTACTAGAAGCAAGTAATTATAAGTGTTATTACAAGTCTCCATCGGAAACTTCTAATGTGGCAAATATTGTCAGCCTAATAATTTAATACACCTCAAAAGATTGTAAAAACTTAAGATATTATTGTCTAATGACACTGAGTTGAATATGGGCGCTGAAGTCCTCGCGGCCATCTATAGGCACAAGGTGGCTACAAGGGTACGTAATGTGCAGGTTGGCGCTGATGATGTCCGGAGGATAAGGGCTCGAGCCGACAGCGTCTGATCCAACGATGTGGCCACGCCCGCTACTACCGCCACGGCCACTGTGGAGGCGATCCGCCCTGTCCTGGAACAATGGCTTTCCAGAGGCTTTACAGATTGGTGCAGGTTCTGACCAAACACGGATGTTTCGGAAAGTTCCTGCACAGAATTGATCGCAAGGAGTCACCGGCCTGCTATGAGTGTGGTGCTGCCATCGACTCGGCACAGCATACTTTGGCAGATTGTGCAGCCTGGGGATCTCAGCGTTACTTCTTGGATCGGCGCGGATCTCTCACTAGACAGCGTTCTGTGAGACGATCATCTCACTCAAGGAGGCCCCCAAACGAGAGAGGAAGATTGCAATGGATGCTCCCTAAAACCGCGGGAGGAGGCGGTTTACAAGGCAGCGTCTGTTAGTGTAAGTCCTTCCGTCTTCGAGAATCTTCAGTCGGATTCATTCGGGACACCAGGGATGAATGCGAAAGTTGAACACCTGGGGCTTCATTCATGGATGAAGAGGGTTCCGCTGGGTTTTAGCGGGTATTACGAGGTCTTCTTATTCGCCGAGTCCCACACTCCTGGCACACGGTCGGGGCCAGTTCATAAAAGCATTTCTCAGCAAAAATAATAATGGGCTATTCTCATAATAACATATCGAATTATGTTAAAAGATATTGCTTACATAGGCCAAAGACTTGAATGTACGATTTTTATGTATGTAAGTTTAGTAAATATTATAATATTTTTTTAAAAACCTAATTAACCAACACAAAAGGTAAATAATAACACGATTTTAGAAAATAGTTTTTATTGTAACAAATATAAATATCTACAGTATTATAAGTTAGGGTTAGGATCGTGAAATAGAAGTTTAATGACCATATACAGGAGCTACGTGGCGAGCAGCGCCTTGTCTTTGTACGACAGCGTTGAATCTGAAATATAAATATTTAAATGTTAGATACATAACAAGTGCTTAGTACTGACACATTTAAGATACGAAATTCATTGGTAATTAAAAGGTAAACAGCAACGTAACAAACGTCGCATTTCTGAGCAAAGGCCACCTCGCTCACTGGAGAGAGAGTTTTAAGAGTATACGAGTATACACACCAAGGCGCTCCACTGAGGGTTTACAGGCTGCATATATCCTAAATTTACTTCAGAAATATGCCAATTTCCTAACCATGGTTTTATTCGCTAAAAAGAACATTGACTAAAATAGACACATGAGATCAATAAAGAGAACTTAGTGAAGTTTGACCACGGTGCAAACCTGTGACTCTTAACAAGATTCCACATGCCCATTCATTAAGTCATCACGGAAAGACAAAACTTTCAATTCAATAACATAGGTTAATTTGATAGATATACAATTAATTTAGAACGGATCAAATCAATTTGGATCTTTTTAATTTGCATTAAACCTAATTTATTCTTGTTTTGACCCAATAATTTAAAGGAAAGTTTATGAATTTTTTGTTATATTTAGTGCAATATTACTTGAAAAAACGCGATGGCCCAATGTCTAAATATTTGAATTCTTGCTAGAAAATTCGCGCGAAAAGTTGCGATTGAATTCTCGGTAGGCAGCTCTATTCTTCATTTATATGATTACAAATATATGTTTCAAATAAATTATTATGTTTTGCGGAATAAGACATAGCGAGAGAATTCACATAATTTGAGAGCCAGTTTGAGGTATACATAACCTCCAAATTTATAAAGCTCTAGTCAGAAAATCTTAATCTCTTAGTAAAATTATCTCTAAGGACATCTTGGATATGTTGTTTTTAATTTATATTTTGCAAAACGGAAAGGTTTTACTTTTCGTATGACAAATTTTATAATAATCGTGATTCCAACGTACCCATTGTGAGCATCAGCAGTGTAGTCGACGCGACGAACAGAACCGTCGGGTTCGTGAAGGCTGTAGAAACCCTTGACTACATCGCCTTCACGTGCCTCATGCTGCGACTTTATATCACCAGTGTGAGAGTCCTGAACACTGTAGTCATAGGCGTAGTGTGGAGGAGCCTGCAAAAGTCAAAAGCCATTAATATCTTCAATCCAATCCTTTATTTGTTAAGTCCGCCCTCAGTTTTTTAATTGGTGCTTTTGTTCTGACGATTGACGGTGGTAAGAGACGACTAGAGATGAGAACATGCTACGTGTAAGGGGTAGCTTACCTGTTAACGATTTCTATACTGCGTTTGTATTGGGGTGATACTTTTTGTTTAGACGCAAGACTTAGCTGGTGTAGGATGGTAACAAACCGTCGTTTAATTCATCTATAGAATATAATTCACTAAATTCTAGATGCAGAGATTGAAATCCAGGATTTGCGGTAATGCAATTTTAATTAACTGAGTATTGAATAAGAGCATTATGTATTTAACGATATATATATATATATATATATATATATATATATATATATACATATATTCACTTACAAACCCGACAGACTTCGTTCTGTTAAAAAAATTTGGAATGTGAATTTGATTCATGAAATTGCAACAGTCTTAATGATCTATAGCTCTTACATTTTGTGATTATTCAATTGATTTTGAACTTTGCGCAGCGGTAATAAAGTGCAAATTGACTCTTTGACGTTAAGCAAACACCTACAGTGCTTAGATAACAATGAGTACTAATAAAGGTCAAATTGACACTACATTTTAGTTAGAAAATGTTTGTATGGGAAACAGAAAAGTTTAACAGTAATTTCGAAAAGCTTGCCTGGCATTTTATAAGTTTTATTATAAGTTTCTGTATTTATATGCAATTAAAGTATTTCTATCAATATTAAGCTCAGTATATACTTATTAATCATCGAAAGTAGATTAATCTTACATAATAGTCGTTATGAGCTGAGACGCCACCATATCCGTAACCGCCGTTTAATTGTGCAGATGCAACAGCAAGTGTAGCAGCGATGAGCAAAATCTGTTTAAACAAACAATTCATGATAATCATTTAAAAAACGTATTACTCCGTAAACGTAGGCATCCAGCCATTTTTTCTATATTTGCTATGTCCATCTATATATAAAAAAAATAAAATCTGTATTTGGATGGACCTCAATGCAGTCAATAAACTAATAACTCATTAAAAGACCTATGGAAAAACAAATTCTTATCAAAAGACTCACAGAAACAATAAAAATATACGTAGTCTTTTGATGTTAAATGACTGTTAAAATATATATTTACTAGAACACCAAAGTTATCAGAAATATATCTTGAAAATAAGTTTATATGAGGTAAAAATCTAAATGTGGGTTTGTAAAGTGCCTGTTTAAGATTTTAGACAATTCTCGGAAACTGTAAAAACAATTGCAGAAAATTAATGAACGTTTATACAGTTCTTATGGTTTTTTTATACTTAATGGTTTACCTTAAAACTCATTGTGATTAGTTTAACCTCCTACTTTATTGAACTACTAATAAGAAATGATAATTATGAGAACTGGGACTTAGTCTTTTATACAAAATCTCCTGTAAGAATCTATGTTAAGATATAACAAAATGTATGTTGCCATATCGATTACGAACTAAGCTTAAACCCGTTTCGCCTTTTACAATAGTTGCGTAAATTATAATTTAATAAAATTTGACATTGACAATACATATCACCAAGTCACATGAAAGTGAAATTCTAAAATTTAAATATAGCACTTAATGCTAGCTTAGTATCATGATTTGCTAGATTATTTTATCACATATTTACTGATGTTTCGTAAAAATGATGGTCTGCAGCGTTTCTAAAGCTATGCTATTGTTATTTTATATAACTTTATAAGATTGAGAACTATGAAGATAGCACTGCTAGAAAAACTAGTAATATTATATAGATGAATTGGTATTATTATAAAATAAACGAGCTCAAAAACTCCAATAGAATTTTGTTGAATCAAATGATTGCTCCAAGAACATCATGATGATAAAGTATGTGTACATAAAATATTTCGTATTATTTCATTCATTATTATCATCATATATATTTTTATAGAAATATACTAATTATTATAGCTTTACATATTATTAAATGAAGTTTTCCGCTATCTGTTGGATTAAATTTTTAAAATTATGTAACAGATTTTAATGTAGTATTCAATAATAGATACAGAGATTCAAGAGGAAGTTATGAAATTCAAAAAATTGCAAACACTGAGAAAACTTTACGATATAGATCAAATTAATCTGCTACGGAATTGTATTTTTTAAAATGATTGACAGAAAATTGCACGATGGCAAATATTTATCTCTAAAGGAGAACGAACGGTAACCGTCTAAAATATTACAAAAATAATTTATTTACCAAGCTTGTTTTATATAAAACTGCATTATTATTTATGCAATTAAATACGTTTTATACTACATGTAGGTCAAATCTGCCTTTAACAACTTTTTATTACAATAAATATCTTAGAAGATATCGGAAATTTAAAAAGCAATGCACAACCTTCGGCACAGCTATATGAACATCAAACAAATTTCTCGGCTAGTTAAACTATAACAATTAAAATCACGGGTCAAATATTTAAAATTCTATCTCGTAGCTACTTTAATGATATTTCAATATCAAAATCTTTTTGAATAAAGTAGGCTTAAAAAGCACTTTTCAATCGTCATTAGTATGTCAGTTGGTAACAAATCCACCGGTTCGGTAAGTCGATTCCGCTGAGAAGAAACCGGCGCCTACTCCTTTAAACATAGTTTTTGTAGGTTACAATGAATTTAGTTTGCCTCATTGGTCTAGTGGTTAGCATGTTCGACTACAGACATGAGGTCCTGGGTTTGAGTCCCGGATCGAGCCAGTTCGAAATCGATATTGAGTTTTCTATTAAGATTTTCTCAATATTTGCCCGAAGTTGAGCGAGGAGGCCTGTGCCCAGCAGTGGGACGCTAATGGGCTGGTACTTACCTACCTTTTTCATGTGTTTAGCTTTCATGTCCAACTGGAATCAAGTCAAAATCAAACATATTTGTCACTTAAATATTCTTCAATATACTTTTTGTACAAGGATTTTTTAACGTATTTCTTAAAACTATGTGGAGGCAAACCCAAAAATGGTTCGGGTATAAAAATGCATATGGTAATACTAACAAATGATTTCTGGTCCTTCTTTATTGCAAGTTTGTTTTTTTTTCTTGTATTAAAATTGTGTGTTTCGCTTTTTTGCTGTATAGATTAATATCATCACGGATATATAATGTTATTCAATATATTTCATTTCAATGAAACATATTTGATGATACAAGTAAGAATTTATTATAGAAATATAAAAGTGTATACATTTTTTAAAAGTAAATGAATAGAGCATGCCAAAGTAATAACATACCTTTAATTGCTGTCATGTCTTTAGTCGCGGTTACTGCAGTAAACTATTGTTAAGAAACCGTATTAAATATTTTAACTGCTATCGATAATTTGATGTGAAATCGACATAAAATCAATAACAGCGGCTATAAAAGTTAAAAATGATATCGAATGTGTATCAGTTTTTAAACACTAGGAACTGCGATAACAACTGTTTGTAAAATATCTACCAAAATCATGTATTCCAAGGTATTACATGACTATTTCTTATAAGAAGTTTTCCGCTCCTTTTCTTGGACTGTATACATTGAAATATTACAACGAATATATAGCATTTATTCTAAAATATATTTAGAAAATTGTATTTTCTAAATTGTCTTAATCTGGTCCGGTGGCAGGCTTCGGCCGTGGCTAGTTACCACCCTACCAGCAAAATCGTATCGCCTAACAAAGAGATTTGTGTTGTGTTACGATGCTGTGTAGAAATAATAGGTATATCGCCTCTCTAATCACTTACCATCAGATGAGGTCACAGTCAAGCGCTAAACTGTCAGCAATAAAAAAATATTTCCATGGTTTAAAAAGCGACGCGTTGACACCACCACAACAACTAGTTTCTCACTTTAAATATTAAAAATAAAGCACCTATTACAACAAGCGTGCTTTGGATCCATCTCATCAAATTGTCATTGTTTATAACATCTCTTTAAGTTAATGAAATAAAATCAAATATAAATCTTTTGGCAGGTTGCATACGCGTATGTTGCACTTTTCTTTATAATTATGGTGCAATTTAACAACGTCAGTGGATACGGTACAGCGTTTTCCTCGAATCATTTCACGAAACACGATGGTCACCCAGAAATCGTTCACGGCCACGGTCACCATGTTGATTACCATGTAAGTAACATTTACGTGAATATTTTAACCATATATTCATCGCTTATCGAACTACTACTATTGACATTAACCATTTTTAAATATTTAATTGTTAGTTTGTGCTATTGTATGTAACAGCCCATTAACGTCCCACTGCTGGGCATAGGCCTTCTCAGAGACAGGGTTTTTAGAGCATAAAGCCACCGCTGCTCTACTGCGGTTTGGCAGCCATAGTATACAAGTGCATTCTATATTTCTTCACTCTCATAGTCTAATATGAAGTGAATCCGACACGGCCGGAGAGCGATCAGGCGTAGGACCGACGGCTTAACGTGCTCTCCGAGGCACGGGGGCTGATCAAACCGACAACTTCCAAACTTATATCTTAATAGAAAACTCAATATCAATTTTTTAATTGGCCCGACCCAGGACCCGTATCTGTAGCCGAACATGCTAACCACTAGACTACTAGGCAGTAATTTTTTGTATACTCTTTTCAAATTAATTGAATTGCTATCTTGTCTTATTCAGACACATCCTCATTATGCATTTGACTACAAAGTAGAAGATCACCATACTGGTGATATGAAATCACAGCACGAGTCAAGAGTTGGTGATGCAGTGCACGGGGTATATTCTCTGCATCAACCTGATGGCTCCGAGAGGACTGTGCACTACCACGGTGACCACCATACAGGGTAATAAATCATTACATATTCTTATATTTATTTTATTGTGTATCTTTCTTTCTTACTACTAATACTTGGACATTACGCTGTCCTACGGAAAAGTAACATATCGATGTAGGAGGGCAAAAACGACTGAGATACATTTATAGAATGTTGTAGTGGAGAAAATATTTTCTGTAATGGATAAAAAAAAATTTAACAATATTTATTTTATTTTATACAAATCTAAAACTTTAGATTTCCAAGACTAAGATGAAGGGAAAAAGGAAGATATGTTTAAAATTTAATGAATTTGATTGTCATTAAAATATTAAATTGTCGAAAATATTTTGAATTTTTTTTTTATGATATTTTTTTATTTTATGAGAAATAATATATGAAATTATTAAATGATGGGTGGCAAATTAAAATGCCACATTTTATTCGTACTTATTAAAGCTACCTAACCTTTAAACGAATTAGCATAAAAACACATCTTCGTGACGCTAATCACGCGTTTCATCCGTAAAAATATTGTCTTAAGAAATTTCACTTCAAAATGCTTCGTTTGGATTGCTTAGCACTAAATCGTTTCCCACTGTTTTTTTTTATTACTAGAAAAATACTAACAAGCTAAGCATAGCTTAATTATATGTGTCGTTTCAGATTCCATGCGGACGTAAAATACGCCACTCACCACATCGTGCCTCACAAACATCATTATTAATAGAAGAGCTTTCTGCGTGCTTTAATATTTAATGTTAATAAATTGTTTAAAGATTTTCTTGCCCTTTCTTAAAAACCACTAACTATAATGACATTAAATTATAGAGATATCCATTTTTGGATATCGTGCAGTTTATGAAGTGCAAAATTTAAACACTGCCATATTTCCGATTGTTCGCGCCATCTGTAAGGTTTTCGAGGTACTAATTCGCTAACTATCGGCAAGAGGCGCGACGTCGGCCCTTAGTCTTGGACATTTCTGTGCCTGGTGGTAAAAATATAATAAGTATCGAATATTAAAAAATTAATTTATTGGAATTGTAAATAAAAATGCGATTTTTGGTGAATATTAGAAATCATTTATTAAATTTCGTTTTTGAGTTTTAAATTTAGAAAAGAGAATTTGTGATTTATTTATATTTTATAAAAAAATATATTTAAACTATTAAATGACGAGTGGCAAATTAAAATGATATTCGAAAATATTAAAATAGCATATTTAGATATAGAATAAGCATAAAACACGCTGCACATCTTCGTGACGATAATCACGCGTTTCAACCGTAAAAATTTTACCCTCACGCGTCTAAAGAAGTTTCACTTCAAAAATGTGTAAAAAAAATATCAAAATTTTGTTTCATCTCATTCGAGTGGACCTATTTATTGTTTGCAATTTTCTCCTATTTGTTATATATAAGAATCAAATTCAGATTTTTATAGTAATATGCTTAATATTAATATTTAAGCTTTTCAGCGTCGCTTTACAAATAATTCTGTCTCATAAACAGCAAGGCTTTTTTCATAAATATAATCTAGTAATTTGTTATACATTGTCAATGTCAACTTTTACTGAATTATCATTTAAGTCACCACCATTACATATAAAACAGGTTCGTATGTCCGGTGACAACACACATTTTGTCTAATATAGAAATGCAAAGGAGCTTTTGTATAAAAGACTAAGTCGCAATACTGTAAAATATCACTTATTACTAGTAATTCAATACAGAAACACTTCGTAGTAAACAAAATGAGTTTGAAGGTAAACTTTCAGCTTAAACTAATACTTTGCTAGAGCATTTTTATGATATATTTATTTAATTTTTACAACATATGTACGTGAATTAATTTTATTTTTATTATATTGCAGGTTTTCCTTATTGCCGCTGCATCTCTTGCTGTAGCATCCGCTCAATTAGGTGGGGGTTATGGTTATGGAGGTGTCGGTGCAGTCTCAGCGCACAGCGACTATTATGTAAGTTAATCTTATTTACTTTAATTTTTGTTTTAACACTTTGTTGAACCACCACACACTCAAAAATAAATTAAAAAACTTAATCAATTAGTATAGCACAATAAATGCTAAAGAAAGGTAATAGTTGACATATCTATATATATAAAAGTGATATCCAGGTATCTATTAACTGATCACAATATCTCTGGAACCATAAGGCGTAGAGACTTGAAATTTAGTAGGAATATTCCTTTTACCGAGTAGAGGTCAGCTAAGAATGGATTTTATGAAATTCCACCCACAAGGGGGGATGCGCAGATGTTTATGAAAAAATTCAAATTTTCACATAAAAAAAATTCTAACTTCACATTTACAAATATTACCTTTTATGTAAAACTTGGTCCAATTTTTTTTAACACAATGGAAACTATTAAAAATAAATTTTAGGATATTTCACTCTCAAATGGTAGATCGGGGGCGTAAAAAATTCAATACACAGCAAACAGCTCATTGAAGTAATTATATGTACGTTTCTTATTTGTAAAACAATCCACGCAGACGAAGTCGCGGTTTCAGCTAACACGTACATATATAAATAAATAGAATACAGAACATGTATGTATATTATGTCGTCTGTTAAATAATTTCTGTAAGTAAGTAAGTAAGTAGCAGCCCATTAACGTCCCACTGCTGGAGCTCACTCCGAGCTCACTCCGAGAAGCGAGGGTTTTTAGAGCATAGACCCACCACGCTGCTCCACTGCGGGTTGGCAGGCATAGTACACAAGTGTACGCTCTATTTCGTCACTCGCATTGTCCGATGTGACGGGAATCCGACACGACCGGAGAGAGATCAGGCGCAGGACCGACGGCTTAACGTGCTCTCCGAGGCACGGGGGTGGATCACACCGCCAACTTCCCAACTTCGGGCATATATTGAGAAAATCTTAATAGAAAACTCAATATCGATTTCGAATTGGCCCGACCCGGGACTCGAACCCAGGACCTCATGTCTGAAGTTGAACATGCTAACCACTAGACCAATGAGGCAGTTTATGAGAGAGAGATATTAATTCTGTACCATTACTTTTAAAAGCATCTAATTAGTGCACATTATTAAGTTCTGATAATAAATACCCGTTTTACACATTGAAGTTTAATAATTATTCTTAATTCAAGTAAGATTTTAGCACTTTTCATTCGTCAAATATCTCTTTTTTACAAATTATTTCCAATATTAGAGAACGACATAAGAACTTAAGTTTCAAGGTTTCCTTGTTAAGAAGGATTATTTCAATTTACACTTCACTATAATAATCTACACCATTTTATTAATTCTAAACCATTTATATTTTTAAAATAGCTTTTTTTCATATTTGAAAACAATGAAGACTAATATCACATATATTTGACAAGTCTAGTATCACATCGCAATACATACACACGCAATGCATACATACACCAGAGATCTTACAATATTCAATCATAACATTTGTAAACGCTAAATAACTTGATTAAAACTGGTTATAATTATTGCTTTGAAATTTTAGCTACTAAATAATGTACATAATATCTTTTACTTCAATGTACATTTATTTAGGATTCTGCCCTTTTTAATGATTGTTATAGATCACCTTATCACTTATCTTCCTAATGTTAAACTTCACAGAGATAAAGTTATGAAAATATCGCATTTCTCCGTTCGGGCGATATTCTTAAATAGCCAAATAATTTGAAATAAAAGTTGGATTCAAGGATGTGTAATAATATATTACAGGCTCCTCCCCATTACGCCTATGACTACAGCGTTCAGGACTCCCACACTGGTGATATCAAGTCCCAGCATGAGGCACGTGAAGGTGATGTAGTCAAGGGCTTCTACAGCCTTCACGAACCCGACGGCACTGTTCGTCGCGTTGACTACACTGCTGATGCTCACAATGGGTAAGTTAATATTCTTATAGTTCTCTATGACTGCTTCAGTGGTCTTGTTGGTTAGCATGTTCGACTACACACATGAGATCCCCGGGTCGGCCCAATTATAAAATCGATATTGAGTATTCTATTAAGGTTTTCTCAATATTCGCCCGAAGTTGGGAAGCTGACGTTGTACTCCACCTCCGTGCCTCGGAGAGCACGTTAAGCCCTTGATCCTGCGCCTGATCTCTTTCCTGTTATGTCATTTTTCCGTCACATCGGACTATGAGAGTGAAGGAATAGAGCGCACTTGTGCACTATGCCTGCCAATCTGCAGTGGAGTAGCGTAATGGGTCTATGCTCTAAAAATCATCTCTCCTATGAGCGAGGAGTCCCGTGCCCAGCAGTGGGACGTAAATGGGCTGTTACTTACCTTACCTGCTATATGTCATAGACACAGGCGTATATTGATACGTGGTCAAAACAGGCTTTTGTTTAACATGAATTAAGACCGCTTTTTACAAGTCTACATATATAGATACCAACTTTAGTTAACTTTAGTTTTTAATGGTCTCTTTGATGCAATGGTGCGAGTAATTGCTTGGTTAGCAGTCCTGGATTTTATTTCCAGTAGGGTAAATTTTGGAAATCAGATTTTTAATTTATCTGAGTCTAGACTGGCTAATTACTACTCTATCAGCAAAAACATTCGGTTGCGATGCTTTTTAAAAACTTTAATATAGGAAAATTATCTTAATCATCAGGTGACAACATAGTCAAGCGCTAGTAGAAAAATAGCTGTTCCCAACTGAGTTACTATGACTATTCTTTCTATATACTACATTGAAAGATCTTCAACATAAGGCATAAAATACAGCCATTATACAATGGGAAAAAATTAAGGGAATCAATTTTTTTTTAAATTCTTTTATAAATATGGTCGCATCGGAGTAAAAAGCAATTTAAAGCTTGAAGTTTCTAATTTTATCTCTTCTAAAAAAAATACCAAGTCAAGCGTATTTCGCAAAATTAGAAACTTTATATTGCTTTTTATTTTATAAAAGATTAACACGCATTTGAAAAATCGTTAAAATTTTAGGTATTTTTTTGATCCTTTATTTTTTCCAATACTATTTATTACATATATATCAATACTACTTCTAATTTATATTGTACATTTTCAGATTCAACGCCGTTGTGCAAAGACAAGGAGCTGCTCGTCATGTTGCCCCTGTTTATGGCCACTGAACTCCCTCTCTACACAATCCTATATTTTAAGACAAAATTACGTTAATATTTATATTTGTTACAATAAAAATGTTATTATAAAAACTTCTCATTATTTATACAGTTTAGCTTTAAGTTGTGCCACTTTGTATGGGTTTCCTTGAAAGTTTTTGTAGGAGCACTGCTCTAGATACAACTCCGATTAACAGGTTACTAAATACATCACTAAAATAAATCTATAATAATTTTATTATATAAATCTGGAGACTGTTTGTACGGTTAAACATGTTAATCTAGAGAGCTACGGGTTGTCCTCGCGTAAATACTTTAGCTTGGAAAAATCCATAAAATTAATAATTTGTTTAAATGTAATTAACTGTCCGCGTTTCTATTAGCAGTTCCAAAAAATCTTCTAGAGATGTTATAAAATAAATGAAAATTTTATAATAAAACGCTTAATTGAACACCTATTACAATTAGAAGGATTACATAGAATATCTATTGAGTAAATGAACTGCTCGGACTTAAATTATATTGTAATTACCGTTACAATTAATGTTATGATGAAAAAGTTATCAGAATTAGCTTATTTTGTTACAACTTGAAGAAGGAGTTTGATATTTGATTTGTCTATAAATTACTTATTCGACTTGTATTTAAAAATTTTATATGTTATACAGTAAGGCTAGTTATTTGCAACTGATAATCTCTTATTTGTACTTCAGACTTCATATTTCTATTAATATATATAACTCCATCCATAAGAAAGATGAATGTAACACTAAAACTAATAAGATTTGAAAATCGAGTTGAACACTTAAATAATCAATAATGAGGCCAATTCATTAGTATTAAATGACAAATATATAAATAAATTAAATTGTCTGTAGTTTGAAATAAAAACTATCAATATTTTCCGTTTGCAAAATTTTGTATAGCCCATCAGCCTTATTGTTAATTAATCTTTAATATAAAAACCTTGGAGGCAAATTCATGATTTATGAAATAGTACATACATACATATCATCTCGCCTCATTCCCATAGGGGTAGGCAGAAATCACGTCCTTCCACTTGTCACAATCCTTGCATATCTGCTTCGCTTCTTCCATTCTCATTATACCTTTCATACAAGTTTTTCGGTTTAGAGTACTCTTGACCTGGCACTTATTTAAAATGTCCTTTACTCCTATTCAATTTCAATCCACTCATACTTCTCAACGCTCTTATTTCAACCACATTAATTTTACTTTTATGCTATTCTGACGTACCCAACTTTCACTACCATACATAAGTGTTGACACCAACACTCCTCTATGTGGAGCGAGTCTGAGATACCATCTGACTATTCATAAAGGCGTGCAGAGCATCATTTACCATAGTCCCTGCATTCACTCTTCTTTCAATATCACTTTCACATGTTCCGTTTTTTGTAAATTTAGATCCCAAGTACACAAATTCTTTCACTATTCATCATCAATATCAAAATATCTATCAAATGATATATTATAATATTTTTTGAATAATAATATACCGCATATATAAATAAATTGCGCAAATTATGTAGCAAACCCACCACTAGATTATGATTTAGGTTTTAAAATAAGTAGGAATCTTTTGTAATTTTGTTGTGTAAAATACCAAGTTTTATGGAGAGGCTTCAGATACGACTATTTTGCATCTGCAAGCCTGCAATGCTGGGTCTGTGGTCTAAAAATCCTCTCCCCTATGAGAAAGGGCACCTGTACTCAGTTGTGGGTCCTTAAAGGGTTACTTGTAACCTCTTTCATATATTCATTTAGCTTATAATGATTTGGATTAAATGCGGATTTACTTACTTCACTTTTCTAATTTAACCGCTTTCCTCATTACAGTCTTCATTTGTTTCCTTTAGTACTAAAATCTCTTATTATATAAACTATTTTCTGCACATTTGTCTGTGCTCTTCCGGAATTCGTAGTAATCAGTTCATTCAGACCTACACAAATTAGAAAACATAATTCGGGAATCGAACCTGGGACACCTGCTAAAAAGTAATCAAGCGCACTTATATGTATACGAATTCTTGATAATTTTATTCCTTTGCAGGGTCCATGCGGATGTTAAATATGAAACGCACCATATTGTTCCTTAGAAACATTATTAATTGTAAATCATTAGTTTTGTTATTGTTTGTTGTTAATAAATAAATTTGAACTATGCTTAGATAGATAGAATGATGGAAAATACTTTATTGTACACCACACAGGAAACATAGAACAGAAACAAGGTAAAAGAGAAAAGAAAATAATGTACAAGAAGGCGGCCTTATCTCTACGCAGCGATTTCTACCAGGCAACCTTTGGGTTAGAAATATTGCTTAAAAGGAATGTGGTAGGTGGTATAGGTTAAACATAAATAAATATAATAAACCTACTCATATATACAAATATATATATACATACATTTCATATAGATCATACATACACATATACATCCATACCTAATATATGTAGAGATAAGAGTATACAAATGTCTTAAAAAAATTTTAAAGGTTTTTTAATAAGTGCAAGTCAATTAATAAACGTCTTAACTACAAAGTGACAAGTAATGCGCTTCTACTTGGTTATATTTTCAGAGATCTTGCATTTCTAATAGATAGTTGAAGTTTATTTCATAAATTAATGGCGCTGATTGCAAATGACTTGTCGTAAAATTTTGTTGAGTAGTAAATTAAATTAAGCTTCAAGTTTTGAAACTCCCTTATGGGCCTACAGTCCGATGATTTAAATATAAAATTTTCTTTTAAGTAGAAAGGCGCTTTAGGATTGAACAGAATACAGTACAGAATGGAAAGTATACATAGATTCCGGCGAAAATGTGTGGGTAACCACTTGAGTTTGCACGAAATTAAGAGACGTGGTCATATTTACGCAAGCTAAATATGAACCGAATTGATAGATTTTGATGACGCTCAAGTTTTTCTAGTTGATGCTTGGTCTAGTCAGGGTAGCTTACATCAGCATAATCAAGAATAGAAAAAAGAAGAGATTGTGCTAGCATAACTTTAGTTGGAATTGGAAGAAACCATCGTAAACCACGTAGGGAACTTTATGCTACTACTGATTTCCTAATTAATTCATTCATTTGTTTTGTCCAAGATAATGTCGTGTCTATATAGATTCCGATTATCGGAGGCACTAAGGACCAATCAAATCTAGAAATCAGATTTCTGCTGGCAACAATGTTAGCTTGAGATTTTTGTGGATTAACTTTTAGGCCAAATGATTTTCTCCACTTGTAAACCGAAGCTAAATCACTGTTGGTTGCAGAAATCGCCGATGGTAGGTTTTCTAGAGTCGACTGGTTATAAATATTGCATACATGTAATAGAGAGAAGTTATTCTTTGAGTTATAGTATTAATTAAGGCTTTAAGAATCCGCATAGCATCATACACTTGTACAAAAGTCTAGTGCGTAGCAATCTTGAATATGCAGCTACGGTATGGAATCCTTACCAAAAAACTTATGTTAATAGTATTGAAGCAGTTCAGAAAAGATTTGTGCGCATAATTATATGCAAATTTGAAAGATACCTTCAGCATTTATCTTATGAAGACAAATTAAAACATTTCAAAATGGACCCTATATTCTTGCGACGAAATCTTTTGGATATAATGCTTCTATACAAAATAATTAATAGTTTATGTGATACATCTCTTCTTGCACACATTGAATTAAATTGTAAGATACCTACACGATCGACAACTAAATACGACATTTTTCCGCTACATCCAAGTCGCACAAATTTATCGCTTCACTCCTGTTTAAATCGTATCCGCCGCCAATATAACTCCTTAAATACTAAATTAGATATTTTCGATCCCAATGTAACAAGGTTCCGTCGCCAAGTTCTTGTATTATTACGAAAATTACCATAGATTTTTCTCTCTCTCTTTCAACTGGTAAATTTGCATTACATGTAACTGTTTTTCTTAGTTTATAATTAATTTAATTTATATTTTGTAATTACTGTATAAGCCTATTAGTGACGTTTATGTTATGTAATATTGTTCCTTGTTTACCTCCTTCTGTATCCATAAATTTGTACATAAATGTTGTTGGCTTATCTAATAAATAAAATAAAATAAAAAAAAAAAAATAAGATGAAAATTGCGAACAGTAAAGGTGACAACACGTCTCCCTGGGGAAAACCTGCACGGACTTCGCACCACGATGAGAAATTATCGTCGATACATATGCTTAATACTTTTATTTAAGAATAAAATTTGCCCAATCTTATTAATTGTCGTGTGCAGTATAAAAAAAATTAAAGTGCGTGCGTACAACGTAATTTGTGAGCCCTGTTTATATTTATACAATACTAAAACTTTACATTTCCGAGACTTGGATGGAGAGAAAAAGGACGATATGTTAGGATTATAATGAATTTAATTGTCATTTCAATATTAAAAGTGTCTAAAATTAAAATTAAATCTTCAGTTCTTAAATTTTCTGTCAGTAATTATTACATATATTTTTATAACTTAAGCAAGAAATCATGAAATACGAAGATAATAAAATCTTTTTTTTTTCGGTTAATATAAGAACTCTGGGGTGTAAGGGAGAAACGAGTCCCAGTCCGTTTCTCCAAACGCCAACCTCACCTGCACGCGGTGCACCCTGCTTCTACCGACGAGGCTCTGGCGACCGACAAATGGCGGTATAACCATTCTCCTTAGCTGACCTAAATGCCACAGACCGATAACGGGCAGCAGCGTTATCGGTGCGATAAGGTCAGCACTGCGATCACCAACCCGCCTGCCAAGCGTGGTGATTATTGGCAAAACCACACATGATGACGACAAGGCAGCAACGGCCCCCAGTCCCCGGCAGCCCCGCTATTCCAAGCTCTGGCAGCGGTTTCGGTAACGGCGGGGCAGGGGGTGCTAAGAATCTCCGGAAGAGATTCCGCTGCCAACCCCGACGACTTGACCTGGCAACATACAACGCACGCACTTTGAGGACCGACGAAAAAGTCTTCGAGCTGGAAGAAGCCATGAGCAAGTTACACTGGGATATTGTGGGATTATCCGAAGTCCGTAGAGAGGGGGAGGACACGATAATTCTCAAATCCGGTAACTTGCTATACTACCGGGAGGGTGAACACCAATCCCAAGGTGGTGTCGGGTTCCTCGTCCACAAATCTCTCGTTAACAATATTGTCCAAGTAAACAGTGTGTCCAGTAGGGTAGCGTACCTTATACTCAGAATTACCAAACGGTATTCGTTGAAGGTCATACAGGTTTACGCACCCACATCATCGTATCCCGATGATGATGTAGAGGTTATGTATGAGGATATATCAAGAGCCATACATACCTCTAGGACACACTACAATATTGTAATGGGAGATTTCAACGCAAAACTCGGCGAACGAAGTGGGGCAGAGTTGAGAGTGGGGCAATTTGGATACGGGCAACGGAACCAGAGAGGTCAAATGCTGGCCGATTTCATGGAAAGGGAGGGCCTCTACATGATGAACTCCTTTTTCAGGAAACGGCCACATCGAAAGTGGACTTGGCTTAGTCCCGATGGTTCCACGAGAAACGAGATTGACTTCATCATGTCTACGAAGCGAAATATATTCAATGATGTCTCTGTGATCAATAGAGTGAAAACTGGGAGCGATCACCGTATGGTAAGAGGCACATTGAATATTGACGTTGTCCGTGAACGGAACAGACTGGTGAAGTCAACGCTCCGACCCACTCGCGCTCATATCCAAGACCCCGAGAGCTTCCAACTGGAGCTGCAAAACCGCTTCGCTTGCCTCGAGAATTGCGAATCCGTGGACGAGCTAAACAATAGGCTAGTGGAAACTGTCCATACGGTTGGGATGAAATTCTATAAACCCCGTAGAAAGAAAACCAAGAGATTCTCAGACCATACTCTTAATCTCATGGAACAGAGACATGCAATGAGCTTGCAGTCTGCAGCAGACGCGTCCGCATACCGGCAGATCAATAGACAGATCTCTAAATCGCAAAAGCGTGATGTGCGACACTTTAATGCCGAGCGTATACGAGATACCATCGAACGCAACAAAGGCACTAAAGTGTTCGCAAAAGATCTGTCTATCGGTCAGAGCCAGTTGACGCGGCTGAGGACTCATAACGGCGAACTCATTGCATCTGGACCTGAGATTCGGAGGGAGGTTGAGAGTTTCTATGGGCAGTTATACACATCGACCTGCAAGCCTATTGATAGTTTGGCTAAAGATCCTCGTGCCAAACTTACTCGACATTATACCGAAGATATCCCGGACGTCAGCTTGTACGAGATTAGTATGGCCCTTAAACAGATGAAGAACAGCAAGGCACCTGGTGATGACGGAATCACAGCGGAACTCCTGAAGGCGGGTGGAAAACCCATTCTAAAAGTCCTTCAGCGAATGTTCAATTCCGTCATCCTGGAAGGTACGGTGCCAAAGGCGTGGCATAGGAGCGTGGTAGTTCTGTTCTTCAAGAAAGGTGACAACACCTTATTGAAGAACTATAGACCTATTGCGCTGCTAAGTCATGTCTATAAGCTGTTCTCGAGGGTCATTACGAATCGTCTCGCTCGCAAGTTTGACGACTTCCAGCCCCCCGAACAAGCCGGATTCCGAAAAGGCTTTAGTACCATAGACCACATCTTTACGCTGCGGCAGATTATACAGAAGACCGAGGAGTATAATCGGCCACTTTGCTTGGCGTTCGTGGACTATGAGAAAGCCTTCGATTCGGTGGAAACATGGGCCGTGTTGAGATCTTTGCAGAGATGCCGAATTGACCACCGGTACATACACGTGTTGAAGTGTTTGTACGAAAACGCCACCATGTCAGTCCGTATACAGGACCAAAGCACAGCGTCTATCCAACTGCAGCGTGGAGTGCGACAGGGAGATGTTATCTCCCCGAAGCTCTTTACTGCGGCGTTGGAGGACCTGTTTAAGCTTATGGAGTGGAACGGACTGGGCATCAACATCAACGGCGAGTACATCACTCATCTACGGTTTGCCGACGACGTGGTCATTATGGCAGAGACTCTGGAAGATCTCAATGCAATGCTCGATGACCTCAGCAGAGCTTCTCGACAGGTGGGCCTAAAAATGAACATGGATAAGACGAAAGTTATGTCCAATATCCATGTTCCGCTCCACCCAGTCATCGTTGAGAACTCTACACTCGAAATTGTTGACGAGTATACATACCTGGGACACATAGTCCAGCTAGGTAGGTCCAATTTCGAGAAAGAGGTCAACCGCCGAATCCAACTCGGTTGGGCAGCGTTCGGGAAGTTCCGGAAGACTTTTTCGTCCAATATCCCTCAGTGCCTGAAGACCAAAGTCTTCGAACAGTGCGTGTTGCCAGTGATGACCTACGGTTCTGAGACGTGGTCGCTGACTATGGGCCTCATGCGGAAGCTCAGAGTCACTCAGCGTGCGATGGAGAGGGCTATGCTCGGAGTTTCTCTACGCGATCAAATCAGAAATGAGGAGATCCGTAGCAGAACCAAAGTCACCGACATAGCTCTACGAATCGCGAACCTGAAGTGGCAATGGGCGGGGCACATAGTCCGACGAACCGATGGACGTTGGGGTCGGAAAGTGCTGGAATGGCGACCCCGCACTGGACGACGCAGTGTAGGAAGACCCCCCACAAGGTGGACCGACGATATAAGGAGGATCGCCGGTAGCCGCTGGAGCCAGGCGGCACAAGATCGGGTCTTGTGGGCATCATTTCGTGAGACCTATGTCCAGCAGTGGACGTCCATCGGTTGAAGCGACGACGATAAGAACTCTAAATCGTATCAGAACTATTCAATCTGAAAGTGATTTTATTTATCCCGAGAATGTTCTCGGACTTGGAGTTTTTTTGAGTCTAATCAAAATCATAATGAAATAATTCTTTATTTTAGTAGGCTCAGTAAGCTCTTTTGAATTCATTAGTTTTTTCGTTGGTAACAAATCTATAATCTCACAGACTCAGTAGTAAATGATGAGATACGAATACCACTTGAAAGCCGAAGGAGTAGAGAACACCAACTAGTCATTAATATATTCAACTAATAATAATATCTATTAATAGAACACATGTTAACTGTATTGAATGTCGTAAACTTGAAATAGTTTCGGCTATGTTTAGCAAAGTGCAAATTTACAATCAGATTTATTTAAATTTATCTGTAGAGTAGGTCAATGGAAGTGTTACGATAATGCGCCTTATCAATACTGGTTTAAAATAAATTCAATTTGTATTTTAAATATGATGATTGACACATTACAGGTTAATATTGGCAGTTATGTGTGAAAGGAGTAATGAACAGTATTATTTCTATTTGTATAAAAATCACGAGTCACGATTTTTATCGCCAATGGGCTTCACAAAAGTACTCGACCGTTTTTATTTCTTTTTACTGGATTTGTCCCGAGATAGGATAGGTTTTATTTTATTTTGAAATCTTTTCTATTTATATATAAGTGTTCGCAGTAGAAGTCACACTAGACAGCTAGTTTAATATTATTATTTTTATTGGAACGGCAAATGATCCATTAGGTATTTATCGCATAAGACTGAAAATGTATGTTAACGAGAGTTACAAAGTATAATAAAAATTCAAAATAAACAATGACTGAATATGTGCATATAAGATGTATACATCTATAACATTAAACTTATTGATTCTGTTATTTATTTTAGAGAAATTAAATAACAATCATAATTTTATATAACCGCTTGGAATTGTGTTGGAATTAACTCTCTTTGGAATCGGTGTATCAATTTTGGAGATTGAACGAAAAAAAGGAATACATAAACAATTGTTGATGACCTTTTTAAACATTATTATATTTTGCAGGGTATTTGTTCCCTTGTTGTGATTCATTTTTGAAGGCATATTTCTGTAATGCACACCTACTAAATGAAGGCTGGTCCTGATCCAGAACGGTTGGTTGCTTGATAAAGCTTAATAGCTTAAACCTCGTCTCTGCTTGATTTTTGAAGATTGCACAATATATATATATAAAACAAATAAATAACTAAAAATTACCAATTACATTTTTTATTTTAATAATGTAAAGAGACAGTTAACTTTTATTCAATTACGTAGAATAATTATTCTAAAGGACACCGACATTATCTTTATCTTAGAGATAATGTTTCAGTATAGCACAAGTTTATTACCCAAGATCTTAAAAAGCCTTACACATACCAATGTGTAATGACCCAATAGTCTCTTACTACTCAACATTTAAGTTACCAGACAAGGCAAATCAAGTTGCTTAAAAACTTGTTTAATTTTTATTCTTTATTAAGATAATAACCGTATTACAGTAATTTAAATTATTAACCACAACATACATACCTTATATGTAAATATTGATATTGTTTAATTTGTTTGTTTGCTTTTGGACTTTTACTTCAGGTTTTTTTTTCATCAAATTCTTACCCTCTATACATATCTTCTTACAAGCTTTTATTTATTAAATTAATTTCTATTCACACACACAAGTTCCAATGCATTTATTTAACTTGTAATGGACTACACATCTTTTTAATATAGTTCTGTGTTGGAATTAAGGTTTTTTTAAATATTACAAGATCTTTAATATCTTGGAAAAAAACCAATAAAAAACAAATGGTATAAACTTTGCATAGATGTTAAAAAGGTCTATAAATTTTGACAAATTTCTGTGTATATTGTCACGAAAGATAGCAACATATTGTTATTAATTCACTTCAAAATTCTATTAGCGTAGCGTATATCCTTGGGTAATGGGTATTAAATCTATTAAAAATTAATTTAGTTAACACCCTTCAAAATTGTTTTTCGACGAATCTCTTTAAAACATTAACGTATCTATATTTCTTCAAGCGTAAACAATGTATGACATTTCATCTTAGATCGTATCATCACAAACCTTAATATGAGACCATAACAAACTGCCTATTTATATAAATTGTTCCCCTGGTTAAATTCAGCCATGATGGTCTATCACAAGCTGAAAAAAATAGCATTCAATCAACACACACGTACTCGTATACAGACGTGTTTGGACCAACACACTTTTTTTGCTTACAGTTAAGCGTTCGACTGTGATCTCACTTGATGGCAAATGTTGGTAGGATCTAAAATTCTACCGCGTTAACTTGGTAAGAGGTAATCTATACGGGTACGGAAATATTTTGCTAGGAGGCACGTCCCCACATACTGGGTGGTAACTAGCCTCGCACGAAGTCTTCCACCCAGACCCTATCCACTAAAAAATAAAATCAATTTCTTAAATACATGCTAACGGAAATCGGAACCAGGAGCTTTACTAATGAAGCGAGTACTCGCACCATAATACCAGCGAGGCTGTCAGATATATTATGTATGCAATGTCCGTTCACTCTCTCTTATATTATACTAGCTGAACCCGCGACTTCATCAGCGTCGAATATTTTTTGGGTAGCATTGATACCAGAGACATCGTGGTGATTCAATAATTAACACCCCCCGCAACCCCCCAAGTGGTTGGAATTATGTAAAATCCGTTCTTAGCTGACCTCCACTCGTCAATACGAATATTCCAACCAAATTTCCGGTCTCTGGGCCTTATTGTTCCAAAGATATCGTGATGAGTCAATAGTTAAGACTCCTGCAATCCCCCTTGCGGGTGAAATTTCGTAAAATCCGTTCTTAGCTGAACTCTACTCTGCAAAAGGAACATTCCTACCAAATTTCAAGTCTCTGAGCCTTATTGTTCCAAAGATATCATGATGAGTCAATAGTTAAGAACCCTGCAATCCCCCTTGCGGGTGGAATTTCGTAAAATCCGTTCTTAGCTGACCTCTACTGGGCAAAACGGAATATTCCTACTAAATTTCAAGTTTCTACGCCTTATGATTCCAGATTCCAGAGATATCGCGATTGTCTCCTATAAAAATTAACGGATCGAAAACATGTGATTGACGTTCGCTCCTTGAACAATACATTAAACAAGAAATATTGCTCCCTAACCAAAGCATAGTTTTAATTAGTACATTGCGGGTTCAAGGCGATCGGCTGATAATTACGATATTTTATATGTTATTCAATATTCATAACTTACTCAACTGTATGCGAATGCAAAAAAACTATGTGGCCCGATTTAATCTCGAAGGATTACGGTCAATAAACGCTGATCAATCAAGTGGCAATTTTTAAAGAAAATACGGGGTCACAATTCCATGCCATATTGAGTCAATTTTAGAACTGTATGTATGAAATATCTTAGATAGATAGATAGAATACTCTTTATTGTACACCACAAACATGAAACAAGTAACAAAGAAACAAATCCAAGACAATAATACAATTAGGCGACCTTATCGCTTATTAGCGATTTCTGCCAGGCAACCTTAATTAACCTTAATCTTAGGTGGGTACTGAATAATATAAACTTTCATTTATTTACTTCCCTCTAAATATAAATAAAATATACCACATAATGGCAAAATTGAATGGATCACATTATTTTTGGAGATTCATTATGATGCACATTACAAAAACTACCATCGAAGTTTAATCTATTTTTATATCTTACTATAAGTTCAAGTTACAGTCAAATTAAAAAAAATCTCATATCAATAAAATATTTAAAAATTCTTTAAATTTTGAAATAAAACTTCTTCAAGCGCACGGAGGTAAAATTTTTAAAGATGAAACGCATGATTAACATCACGAAGATGTGCCATGTTTTTTGCCACTCGTCATTTAATATACTATTTTTCATAAAATATAAAATGAATATATTTCGGTTATTTTCTTTGCTTAATTTTAAATTCAAAAACAAAATTTAATGAATAATTTCTAATATTGAAAAAAATCACGTGGTATTTTTATTCACAATTCGCCATTTGAGATTTCATTAGATTATTTGTATTAAATTTCGACAGTTTTTAATATTTTAATGAAATTCATTAAATTCTTAACCTATCTTCCTTTATCCCTAATTGTCCTAAGTCTCGGAAATCTAAAGTTTTTGATTTGTATATATACAATATATAAATATATATATACAATATTGATATAAACAAGACCTAAAACATTGTTTTCCAAAGAAGTTTCACTACTGACGTGTGTACTTCGTACGCACACATACGATGCTTGACTGTGATCACATCTGATGGACAGTAATGATACAATATCAGGCGGAAACGTGCTGATATGATAAGAAGTAGTTTACCTCTTACGGTTTCTACACAGCGTCGAACACAAATATCTTCGTTTGGCAGTACTTATTTGATGGTGGTAACTAACCACGGCCACAGCCACCTAACAGTATAGACTCCAACAAATTTGAAAAAAATGGGAGCTCTGTTAGCAAAACGGGTGCTCGCACAACTGCACCAGAGAGGCCGTCAGTCAAAATTGAACAAAGCTATTGAGCTACCACGTAAAATGATCCCATTGAAGCCTTAGCATATTTGCATTAAACTCTGTGTGAGCATAGTATAAAATCTTTAGAATATGTTACTTGATAATACACTCCAAGGTTGACGAGAAACGTTGATGGAAGCCCTTTCATTTCTCACGTCTTTTATATTAACAAAAGGTGTAAAAAATATTTTACATGTTTATAATATCTTTGCGTAACACTTCAACTGTCTCAAATACTTATAATTTATTATTCACAAAGGACTGAACAATGATTTGGAAGAAAGTAATATATTTGCATTCCGAGTTTCTGACCTTGCTAATTTTTTACTATATATACGGCTCCTTGTTTCAGAAATGTATCAGTCGCACATTGGCTTTGCAAAAATGTTATCCAAAGTGAGTACACATATAACATATTTGAACTTAATGTAATAAAAGAAAAAATCTCAAATAAAAAAGCGTTACTTTTCAGTTTTTATGCACACTTTTGGTGATGTTGTATGATTTTTTTTGTTAAGCAATGTATATTATTATTCCAGATCGTCGCTTTAAGTGCCGTCTTGGCTGTTTCCGCCGCTGGACTTTTGCCTGCAGCGCACTACTCACCAGCCACAGCCGTCTCTTCCCAAACCATCCTCAGACATGACCTGCCCCGTGCTATCGCTGCCCCAGTAGCCCTTGCTGCACCAGTAGGCCTTTCAGGAGGTTTAGGCTATGGTATTGGTGCTCGTCTCGGAGGACATGCAGTCTCATCCCAAAACATCGTTAGCCACAATGTAGGATATGGTTCCGTCGGACTTGCCGGCGGTATTGGCTACGGCGCTCCAGCTCGTCTTGCCATTGCAGCTCCCGCTCACGGCATCGTCGCTGCTGAACCCTATGACGTAAGGATATTTTAAAATTAAATAACTTATTATAAAATTAATTTTACGGACAATGTTACTATTGAATCTAATTGCACAGGCTCATCCCAGATACGACTTCGCATACTCTGTAGCTGACGGCCACACTGGTGACAACAAGTCCCAACACGAGAGCCGCGACGGTGACGTTGTTCGTGGTCAATACTCTTTGCTTGACGCTGATGGTGCCGTCAGGACAGTAGACTACGCTGCCGATGACCACAATGGCTTCAACGCTGTCGTTCACCGTTCCGCTCCCTCTGTTCATGCCGCCCCTGCACCTGTGCTCGCACATGGTCCCGTCCTCCTTTCGCATTAATATAAAGACTCTTTTTTTGTTTGATAATATAATTGTAAGTTATTATTTATGGCCTGTAAATAAAAGTACAAAATGTAAGTTTACATTTTATTACTACCATTCATTCCAAATAACCCTGTAGTTTAATCTAAATCTCAAAATGGAAAGTCTTGTTCAAACGCCTTATATTATTATGCAAACCTACTTTCTGAAGTCTCATAATGATTGTTGTCTTGCGGTACTTGCACGTAAAGCCACAGGTCCTCGCACGTAAATCCGAGCATGAAAGATGTTATCAAAACAAATACGATTTTAAAATATAAAGATTAAGATAATGTTAGATACTTAATTATTTCGATTAATAAGAAATACGGAATCATACCAAATTGATACACAATTTTGTCGAACTTGACACTTCCAATAAAATAAAATATTATATATATTTTAAAATACCATTTTTATGAACTCAATTAAATATATTGTATTAGTTTTTTACATATTTTATGCACGAATTGTTTTTCGTTTAAGACATTATTTCGATAGCTCTACGGCATGTATTTAAATAACTAACATGTTTTTGCTTTAAACTCATAATATTAATATTGTTCTATAATCTTCGTTAAAATGAAACACCTTACAGAATCTTGAAATTAAATTATTAATGTACTGCCTTCTTTCCGTACCCTCCATCCAATGTCTTACCGCTTTCCCCTCGATGTGCTATCTCCGAATTTCCCCCTAGTAAAGGCTAACTCCCATTCCAAAAATAATTTCACCAATCACTAACGAGGCTAAACCAATAATCACTACTGGAAGATTTTATTAATTACCGAAACAATTAACCGGAAGTAGCATATGAAAGTAAGTAAGTAAGTAGCAGCCCATTAACGTCCCACTGCTGGGCACAGGCCTCCTCACTCATATGAGAGAGGGTTATTAGAGCATATACCCACCACGCTGCTCCACTGCAGATTGGCATGCATAGTACATAAGTGCACTCTTTATTCCTTCACTCACCTAGCCCAATGTGACGGTGATCCAACACGATCGGAGAGAGATCAGGCGCAGGACCGACGGCTGAACGTGCTTGCCGAGGCACGGGGGTGGATCACACCACCCAATTTTTCCCAACTTTGGGCAAATATTGAGAAAATCTTAATAGAAACCTCAATATCGTTTTAGAATTGACCCGACTCGGGACTCGAATCCTTAATATTTTTTAATAATAATTAATTAAATACAAATAATAACAATCTCTAATAGTATAATAGTAATGTCTAACAAGATCTTACAATAGCAACTTCAAATACAAGGCGTCATTAAGCTCGACCCCCAATATCGGAATACTACTTAACCGGAAGTAGTACATAAGTGCATTACACTGATGGTGTCATTACAATTTTCCTTAACATTATAAAATAATATACCAGCACAATTATAATCTAGCTAATATAATAGTAGTCTCTAACAATATATTTTTTTTATTGCTAACAGATTAGCGCTTGACAGTGATCTCACCTGATGGTAAATGATGATAAAGTCTAAGATCTAGCGCTAGTCTATTAAGAGGCGACATGCCCCTTACGGTTTCTACACAGCATCGTACCGGAACATAAACCTTTTTGTTTGGCGGTATATTTTTGCTGGTAGGGTGGTAACTAGCCACGGCCGAAACCTCCCACCAGTCCAGACTCAGACAAATTAGAAAATACAATTTCCTAAATTCGTCCTACCGGGATTCGAACCCGGTACCTCCGCTAGCAAAGCGAATATTCGTACCACTGCGCCAGCGAAGCCGTCAAAATATAATAATGAACTGTGTCTTATAAAAATTGTGATAACCCGTTGGACAGATTAACTTGTCTTTGAATATCTTTTGTAGATAATTGTTTTGATAAAGGAAAATGTTTTGAGGTAGTCGCGAGAGAAATTATGGGGTACGTGTAGACTATCAACTATTCTTTCTTATAAGTGAGAAATACAATAATAAAAAATAGTTAGCATTTTTAAATTAAATTTTATATTTTATTCGAACTTATCTATCCCGAGATACTCGTGTGTTCGTTGAAATGTCAGAAATGTCTCATGCATAGATAATACCTATATACTGGTCTCGTGTCTGCAATTTTAGTCAGATTAAAGAAGCATAGAGGAAAAAATGAATCTTAAATTGGTTAAAAGAAAAAATTCTTAGCTCGTAGCTAAAATTAGTCAAAGTTTAACAACGTACGTAAAAGTATCGCTAACACGCTGCTGCTTTGGGGTACTCATCCGTTTGCCTTCGATGGCTTTTAATATTTGATAAGTTTAATTATTACGTAGTTTACTTTTTTAATTCATTTTTATGTTACTATTATTCTGTTGAATGTATTAAGAAATAGTTATTTTAATGTAATTTCTATTCATTATATATTTTTAAATTATTAATTATTATTTAAGTTTAAGCTCGATAAGCATTGTAACTTCGTTGGATGTACACTGAAACCATTTTCTTAAAAATATAGAAATACTTTAGTGTCAATATGGAAATAAATGTTCTTAATCAACGTATTTAATTTTTTTTTCCTTATAGGTCGGAATGTATTACATTGTAGGACATGTATTATTGTATTATTATCTGGCTAAGTTTTAAGTTTATTTAAATGCAGTTACGCTGTTGCATGTATATATAATAAGTTATTTTATTACATATTTAAGTTTAATTACATTAAAATAAGTTATGGTGCACTTTCCTTTAATTATTTTCCCTAATAATTTTTCATGAAATACTTCTTCAAATTTTAAATGGTAAGAGAGGTAATTAGCAGCCCTTTAACGGCCAACTGCTAGGCATAGACCTCTTCACTCATAGAAGAGAGGGTTTTTAGAGCATAGACCCACCACGCTACTCCATTGTGGGTTGGCAGGCATAGTACACAAGTACACTCTCTATTCCTTCACTCTCTTAGACCGATGTGAAAACCAACATGGCCGGAAGGAGATTAGGCGCGGAACGGAACGGAAGGTGTTACGTAATCATCAGCGTAGAGTAAACATTTGATGAGTAATTCATTAATTCTTAGCAATTCATTCATTTTTACTTTCTTTTAAATCTGTCAAACAGTTAACCATGAATAGGTTGAACAGCCATAGTGACGCAACACATCCCTGTCGAAAATAAAAATATAACCAAAAAGTATTCAGTCTGTAAAAGGAAAATACTTACATGATAATCAACATGATGACCGTGGCCGTGAACAATTTCTGGGTGACCATCGTGTTTCGTAATACGATTTGAAGAGAATGCAGTACCGTATGCACTGGCGTTATCCAAATACAACACAATCGTGAATAAAACAGCAACACTTGAAACCTGTTTAACAATTTTATGAAGTCTTAATTAATATAGACTTTTGTAATGGAAAAAGAAGTCTAAATATGTTGTCTCATTGATATCCTACTGCATAGCATAGACTTCGTATTTAATTTAGCGTTGAGTTGTATTTTAGATACAAAAACATTTCCATATACAAAAAAATCAAATTGGAGTGCGTGTTTCAAATTCTAAATTAAGAGTTTTTACTAAATCCAAATGAAAATATAAGCTTATTTAAAGAATATAGATAAAAATATGGCTGGACTGATTTTGATAAATCTTTCACTAGAAGATAGCTGATGTTGTAAGGAATAACTTGGGCTACTTTTATAAAAAGTCCTTTTAGACAGCTAGAGAGATATCAGGCAAAGTATCGGCGGCTTAACGTGCTCTTCGAGGCACAGGAGTGTAGATTACCGCCAAATTCCTAACTTCGGACAGATATTGAGAAAATGCTTAATAGAAAATTCAATTTCCATTTTTGAATAGACCCAACCCTGGACTCGAACCCAGGACCTCATGCCTGTGGTCGAACACACTAACCACTAGACCAATGAGGCAGCCGAATTTTATTTATATCTATATATTATATTTATGTTACTTTTTTATATACGCGTAAATTTTTACTAAAGGTATATTATTATACTTATTACAACCAGAATAGTTTCTGCTATCTCGTAATCGTAAAGTTAAAAATCTCATGTCGTACTTTAATTGCGCAAAGCTCCTTTTGAGAAATAAGTAAGACAATAAAAAGGCCTTTTACATATTAACCATCACGTAAATTTTCTCAATGTTCCACACATAGAAACAAGCTTGACAAATACATATGACAAAAACAGGATCTAAAAGAAAGCATTATATTTGCAATTGAAATATGACGTGACCTTGCCTACAACTTACTATAAAAGCCGCTACCTATACGAATTATTTATTATTAACCAGCAATAGTTTTAATAGTTAAACATGTTATCCAAAGTAAGTGAATTTCTGTCTAAATAAATTACTTTAAATTTAATAAATTGTAATAATAATATAGATAAAATATTATATCAGGTCCTAAAACACTTGCTTTGATTAATTAGTATTATTATTCTTTTATAGATTATTGCATTGAGCGCCGTCTTGGCAGTGTCCACTGCTGGACTTTTGCCCGCAGCGCACTACTCACCAGCCACTGCCGTGTCCTCCCAGACCATCCTCAGACACGACCTGCCCCGTGCTATCGCTGCCCCAGTAGCCCTTGCTGCACCAGTAGGCTTATCCGGAGGTTTAGGCTATGGTATCGGTGGTCGTATCGGAGGACATGCAGTCTCATCCCAAAACGTTGTTAGCCACAACGTGGGCTACGGTTCCATCGGAGTCGCCGGCGGTATCGGAGGCGGTATCGGCTACGGCGCCCCAGCACGTCTTGCTATCGCAGCCCCCGCTCACGGCATTGTTGCTGCTGAACCCTACGTAAGATATATTTAAAATAATGAACGCACTATTTAACTTACAAAGAATATTTAACGTTATATATAATAACTGACGTCATCTTTACAGGCCCACCCAAAATACGACTTCGCCTACTCCGTAGCTGACAGCCACACTGGTGACAAGAAATCCCAACACGAGAGCCGCGATGGAGACGTTGTTCGTGGTCAATACTCTCTAGTGGAACCCGATGGTGCCGTGAGGACAGTAGACTACGCTGCTGATGCCCACAGTGGCTTCAACGCTGTTGTCCACCGTTCAGCTCCCTCCGTTCATGCTGCCCCTGCACCTGTACTCGCACACGGTCCAGTCCTCCTTTCGCATTAACTCCAAGACTATCTGACTTAGACTTATTCCTTAAAAAATGTGTAAATTATTATTTATTAACTATAAATAAAAGTACAAAATATAAATGATTTTATTAATTTGATTTTACATACCTGCATTCTAGTAGAATCACTTAAATTATGTAGATTAAATAGAATTTAAAAAAATACCTAAAATTTAAGTTAACATAAATTAATTTTTTTTAAATAATCGCCAATATTTTTACTAAAGCCAACGGCTCGATTTAATCCATTATTATTTTTTCGTATGATGTTAATTGATGGTATTGAAGAAAACTAAAAATCTAAAGGTAAAGGTAATCAAGTATCCTTTGCTTAATATCATAGCTACTGGTTTTTCCATATTATTGTTTTTAAGTTAATTTCCAAGAACATTTAATTCAGTTTGAAGCTTTAATAACGCTTAAGTATTCCACGAAATTATAACATTTCAGTTAATTTTCTTATAATAAAACTTTTAAATTCATCAATTGAAATCTCAAATCTCTGAGCGTTTGTTATGTAAACGTGCAAATGTATATAAAAGTTTTCAAATCTACATATTACACATACTCGTATACCATGAAACTTCATTATTCTTACTGTTTAAGTTATATCTTTTACTGATCAATTCGTCTTTAAGAAGTAAAAAGAAATTTTTATGAAAACTTTAGGGAAAAACAGTCTAAATGATGTAGAACGTGGATTTTTATATAACATAAAAATTTGTTCTGCCTGCGATTACTATTTCGTCGTCGTCGTCGTCGCTTCAACCGATGGACGTCCACTGCTGGACATANGGGGTGCTACTTACTTACTAGTCGTATCTGTCAGGTCAATTATTGAAGGGAAGTTAAAGCGCAACACCCATAATCTCTAAAGCAGTTATAGAATTTGTATGAAAAACATTAATTTTGTAGAGATAGAGGTAATAATAATAGTTAAATATCCCGTTGGAAATTAAAAAGGACGTTCGTTTGAAGTTTAGGTAGTTTTAATATTTACAAATAACATGTGGCACTTTAATTTGCCACTCGTCAATTAATAATTCAACTATTTTTCATAAAATATTACAATAATAATTCATAAATTCTGTTTTCTAAATTTTAAATTCAAAGATACAATTTAATTAATAAAAATACGGGGCATTTTATTTACAATTCGACATTTGAGATTTCAATAAATTATTTGTATTAACTTTCGCCACTTTTAATGACTATTAAATTCCAAACATTCCATTTTCCCTCCCTCTTAATCTAGGACATGTTAAGTTTCAGATTTGTATAAATATAAACAAGACTTAAAAATTAGTTTGCCAAAGAAGTTTTACTTTTGACATGTATACTTTGTACGCACACACTTTTAATTTATTTTAAAATAGAGGTGAAAATTTACGTCTTTCAGTCAACTGTTTGTGATCTCACATTATTGGTAAGTTCAAGTTTTTAACTGCCTCATTGGTCTAGCTAGTGGTTAGAATATTCGACTACAGACATAAGGACCTGGTTTCGAGTTCCGGGTCGGGCCAATTCGATTTGCCCGAAGTTGGGAAGTTGGCGGTGTGATACACCCCCGTGCCTCGGAGAGCACGTTCAGCCGTCGGTCCTGCGCCTGATCTCTCACCGGTCATGTCGGATTCCCGCCATATCGGACCATGAGAGTGAAGGAATAGAGAGTGCACTTATGTATTATGCCTGCCAATCCGCAGTGCAGCAGAGTGGTGGATTTATGCTCTTAAAACCCTCTCTCGTATAAGTGAGGAGGCCTGAGCCCAGCAGTGGGACATAAATGGGCTGCTACTTATTTTTTTATACTTTTTAAAAGGTTTTAAGGTAACAGTAATTTACAGATGTAATTTACAAAATAATATCATTAAACCACAGAGAAGCAAGTACACGCTTTTTAGTATAATATATTTTTTACTTAATATAATCAGATTGAACAATTCAGTATCATTATTTATACTTGGTTATTTGTTGTTATATTGGTTGTTATATTGGTTACTTGTCATTTTTTTAGTAGAAGTCATATTTTTACGTAGGATTAAAATTAATCTTTTAGTTATTTTAATACAAATTAAATAGCGTCTAAAAGAAAGCGACATGTTTGTAATTGTAATATTATGTGGTGACCTTGCTTACTACTTATTATAAAAGCGGCTCCTTAATTAAATTATATATCAGTATCTAATAAGAGCTTAGGTAGACATGTTATCCAAAGTAAGTTTAATTACGAGTACGTTGAAGAAATAACATAAGTTTACAACGTCGTAAAGTTATCTATCTTATGTATTTTTTTTTATTTTTCCTTACAGATTATTGCATTGAGTGCCGTATTGGCAGTGTCTGCTGCTGGACTTTTGCCCACAGCACACTACTCACCAGCTGCTGCCGTCTCTTCCCAAACTATCCTCAGACATGACCTGCCTCGTGCTATCGCTGCTCCAGTAGCCCTTGCTACACCAATAGGCTTATCCGGTGGTTTAGGCTATGGTGTTGGTGCTCGTCTCGGCGGACATGCAGTCTCATCCCAAAACGTCGTTAGCCACAACGTAGGATACGGTTCCATCGGAGTCGCCGGTGGTATCGGCTACGGAGCACCAGCACGTCTTGCTATCGCAGCCCCCGCTCACGGCATTGTTGCTGCTGAACCCTACGACGTAAGACTTATTTATATGTAATATTTCCAGTATTCAATTTAAACACAATATTTGAATGGTGATATTATAATTCTACTTCACAGGCTCACCCCAAGTACGACTTCGCTTACTCCGTAGCTGACAGCCACACTGGTGACAAAAAGTCCCAACACGAGAGCCGCGATGGTGATGTTGTTCGTGGTCAATACTCTCTGGTGGAACCCGATGGTGCCGTAAGGACAGTAGACTATGCTGCTGATGCCCACAGCGGTTTCAACGCCGTCGTTCATCGTTCAGCTCCCTCCGTTCATGCCGCCCCCGCACCTGTACTCGCACACGGTCCCGTCCTCCTTTCCCATTGATTCCAAATCTGACTTAGAACGATTCCTTAAAAAATGTGTAAGTTATTATTTATTAATAGTAAATAAAAGTACAAAAAATAATTATTTCTTTTACTAAATTAATGCCCATATGTGATTTAATTTAATTATTAATGGTAGGTTGACTACCATTAATAATTGAAAAAAATATAAGACTAAATCTTTATTATAAGTTGCTTATAACTTTATTATGATTATTATAATCAATAAAGCTATTGTGTAGATAAGACTGGAGTAGTTGTAAACATTTCTGAAAAAGGAACAACCATTGATTTTGTTTATCAAATTAAGAAATAGATAATTCAATTTTAAGTTGAGTCAAGTTGTGAGTGGTGAGATAATTGTTTTACAAAATAATATATTCGCCAAATACTTTGATTTTGTTGAAATTGGAGATTGCTTTATTGAAGGTATATATAAAAAAATTGCATTTATATCCAGGAAATCACTTAATTTAAATTGGTCAAATTTATACAAAAATCGAAACAAATATATTAATATATAAACTTTTATCAACGTTTTTTAGTACAAGGACTTACAAAAATAAGTCAAATTACAAAATACTTGGAAAAGGTTAAAAGAAAATCCTATCACTATTTTCTTTTATAATTACTTTCACTAACAAAACCAGAAAGTCCCTAAAAAAGAAAAAAAAGTTGAAACGATATACTAAGATTAAGACTTAAAATTGCAACGACCCTTTTTATATATTAGGTCAACAATACTGAAGTGGGGTAAGTGCGATTTTTATATTTTCGCTTAACAATACCAAATGGTAGGCCACTTTGGTATTGTTAACCGAAAATATAGTGCGATTTTCTATGTTTTGACAATATCAAAGTTGCCCAAGTGCGACGTTCTATGTTTACGGTTAACAATACCAAAGCGGCCCAAGTGCAACTTTCTATGTTTTCGGTTAACAATACCAAAGTGGCCCAAGTGCAACTGTCTATGTTTTCGGTTAACAATACCAAAGTGGCCTATGTGCGATTTTCCGTATTTTAACAATACCAGCGTGAGCCAAGTGCTACTTTCTATGTTTTTGGTTAACAATACCAAAGTGGCCCAACTGCGACTCTCTATGTTTTCGGTAAACAATACCAAAGTGGCCAAAGTGCGACTTACTATGTTTACGGTTAACAATACCAAAGTGGCCCAAGTGCGACTTTCTATGTTTTCGGTTAACAATACCAAAGTGGCCTATGTGCGATTTTCCATGTTTAAACAATACCAGAGTGACCCAAGTGCTACTTTCTATGTTTTGGTTTAACAATACCAAAATGGCCCAAGTGCGACTTCCTATGTTTTCGGTTAACAATACCAAAGTGGCCCAAGTGCGACTTTCTATGTTTACGGTTAACAATACCAAAGTGCCCCAAGTGCGACTTCCTATATTTTCGGTTAACAATACCGATGTGGCATAAGCGCGGTCTTTTATATTTTGGAACGATTTTTATTATTTATGTATAGTCTTTTTATGATTGCTATACAGTGTCTAATATATAGTCTACGTGACGACGGTTATTATTTATAAATCATTGTAAATAATATAAAGTTCATAACTTTGTAAAGTGTTTTTTTAATATCATAATAAAAAATGTACACACGAATAATAATTTTTTTATACCTCGAATAGAACTTGAAATTGATATTTTTATAATAAGGAGATTCGTTCTCATCACGTGTCCCACGAAACTTCACGTTTGTTTGTGTCAAGAAACTTCAGGTTGCAATCTATAAAATACTAATTAGTATAATTTAATATCTTAAAAATATAGAAAATACAGACTTTAAAACATTCCCAATACTATACTAATGCCATTAGCTGATTGAAAAGCTTGTAATTAAATTCACTGACATAGATGTACTCGTAAGTTGTGTACTAAAATTCAATGCGCTCATGATATCTGAAATACATATACGAGTATTGTAGATTACAACTATACTCGACCCCGTGAAGATATTGGAAATTCCTTTCTTAAAACGACTACGTCGAAAAATAATGTTAATATGGTGAATAGTTTTAGGAATATGAATAATCCTGCAGTAAATGTATGTTTATTGCTTACATGCTACGACTCCGTGGGCGTATGCGGAGATTCGTTGGTTGTAAGTGTTTATATATATATAAAAGTGATATCTATGCCAAATTTCAAGTCAATCGGGTAAATAGTTTTGGAGATCTCGCAGTAACTGTATGTTACTTGCTTGGATGACACGATCCCGTGGGAATATGTGGAAATCCGTTCTAAGTCAGTATATATGTTGCCAAATGGATATGTATACTAATTGAAAGTGAAATAGGGCCTATAATTTCAGAGAATTGGTGATGAAATTGTCTGTAATATTTTACTTATATCGGCGGTTTCTACGTATTAAGGTTCAAGTACAAAATTTATACTTTGTAAGACAATATTTCGAAGAGAAATCATTGTTTTTTTACTATACTACTTTTTATAATAAAGATTTGATTCTTCAAATATCACATTTAAAAAAAAAACGATGGTTTAGATTGATATGGCGTGTATCGTATTGTATTGATACAATCATCGAAATTACAAATACGTCGAAGTGTCTAAAATGCAAGTACACAATTAATACGCATTGGTAATCAATATACACATTATAATATACTCGTGTACGCGATTACAACCTGTAAAATATATTATTTTCCTTCTTATATACAAAAAAAAATTTAATCTTTAAAAAAATCTTTTACTGTAACAAAAATTTTATTTCACAACAAAANGGAGGTGTTCGTCCGCCAGCTTGCGAGGAGTATGTTCCGCCTGGCGGATAACTCTCCGTATACACATCTCCACGGCATTGCCAGCCAGTACCAAAGAACGGCAAACACTGGGCGTCGTCTGCCTCGTGAGCTTCTGCTGTCACCACCACCAGCCGTAGGTGATAGCGGCGAAGATAACGCGGTAGCAGCAACACTCGGAATTGACCAGGATGGACCCGCTGGCGTCGCCGGCGGGTCCATCCTGGTCAAATACGGGCAAAAAAGAGTACCGGGCATTTACTGAATGCCCGAAAAAAGATGCCCGGGCAATGAGGCCCTGCCTCGAGGCCCGTACCCCGCAGAATGCTGCGATGAACTCCAACACACTACCTTTTATACTAAAGATTTGATTCTTCAAGTATCATATTTTAAAAAAACGATGGTTTAGATTGATATGGCATGTATCGTATTGTATTGATACAATCATCGAAATTACAAATACGTCTAAATGTCTAAAACGCAAGTACACAATTAATACGCATTGGTAATCAATAGACACACTATGATATATACGCGATTACAACCTGTAAAATATATTATTTTCCTTCTTAAATACAAAAAAATAATAATTTAATCTTTAAAAAAATCTTTTACTGTAACAAAAATTTTATTTCACAACAAAATCCTTCTTTTCTCCATCATTGTTCACCGGCCATGTGTTAGTCGCGAAATAAAATGCAGATTAAAAATAGTTTACAATCGTTTAAGAAATGGCCATTTTATAACTTTAGTATTATTATGTATTTTAAATAAACATCCATTCTTCTTATATATATGAATTCTAGGAGGCTGCATAAGATTAACAACTCATTTAAGGGTAACTGTATACGTTTCTATAATAAACTCCCACAAGACGTTCTAAAGATGTCAATTAATAAATTCAAAGCCTTTGTTAAAAGAAAGATTTAAAAAAAAATCGTATTATTTATTATTTGCAAGAGTATTTAGACGATAGAAACGCCTGGGAGTGAACTAATTGCTCTAATTTTAATTAAAATAGAGTAACTTAATGTGATATTGTAATAATGATGGTAAAAAAATACCCGACTGAGTTTTTTGTGGGTTCTTCTCGGATCAGGGCGCGAAGGAACCCTCGTAACTTTAGATTTTAAGCAGTTCTTGAGTACCATCATCAGACGTATATTAGAATCAGAGTGTGGAAAAAAAAATATAATTTGACGATTCAAAAGTGCTGTAATATGCCTACTTGAATAAAGATATTTTGATTTGATTTGATTTGACTTATTTTTAATTCTTATATTGTTTAAAACTGTGAAATGTGGAAACAAACTCTTAGCATTATTTTATCTTTAAAGAAACCAAGCCCGTTAAACAAGTCAGTAAAATAATAAAGAACACAAAAAAACCGAAGATACACTTGCACGTTACACTATTTATTCTTCTATGTTAATGACAATGATTAGTTTATATAAAAAAATTCCCCTGTCTGTACTTTTATACATTAGTACCTAATCTCAAACACGCTTTATGGTGTCACAAGCTGATGTTACTTACATGCCTTGTAATTTATATTCCCATTTAAACTTTGAAGTGATAATTAGATAATATTACCTATATTCATTGTAGCAATGTACTACTGAAATTTACCTTAAAATTTCCCCTAGCGTCTCGATGTTTTTTTTTAAATTATAATATCTAATAAACACTGACATGTTTGATAAGAAATATTAAGAGAAACCAACAAAAAAGTACAGACATTAAAACCTTGTTCAACGCTCTCTAGCCTTATGCCATAACACGATACAACCACAGTATATTTTGTAACTATCAATGATTTCTAATGGTAGACAAGTAGTCTATTAATAATAATTAAAACAAATGATACAGTATCTAAAAGAAAGTAATATATTTGTCAATGAAATGTGAGGTGACCTTGCTTAATACTTACTATAAAAGCGACTCATTAATCAAGTTATGTATCAGTATCTAACAATTACTCGATAAACATGTTATCCAAAGTAAGTTGCTTTCGGGTTCATTGAAATTGTATCATTGAAAAATTGTTTTTAATTGTTTAATTTTAACTAATTTTTTTTCAGATTATTGCATTGAGTACCGTCTTAGCGGTGTGCGCTGCTGGACTTTTGCCTGCAGCACACTACTCACCAGCCACAGCCGTTTCTTCCCAAACCATCCTCAGACATGACCTGCCACGTGCTATCGCTGCCCCAGTAGCCCTTGCTGCACCAGTTGGCCTATCCGGTGGTTTAGGCTATGGACTTGGTGCTCGTATCGGAGGACATGCAGTCTCATCCCAAAACGTCTTCAGCCATAATGTGGGCTACGGTTCCATCGGAGTCGCCGGCGGTATCGGCTACGGCGCCCCAGCACGTCTTGCTATCGCAGCCCCCGCTCACGGCATTGTTGCTGCTGAACCCTACGTAAGTTTTATTTAAAATAATGAACGCACTATTTAATTTACATAGAATATTTAAAGGTCTAGGTAATTATTGACCTCATTTTTACAGGCCCACCCAAAATACGACTTCGCCTACTCCGTAGCTGACAGCCACACTGGTGACAAGAAGTCCCAACACGAGAGCCGCGATGGTGACGTTGTCCGTGGTCAATACTCTTTGGTGGAACCCGATGGTGCCGTGAGGACAGTAGACTACGCTGCTGATGCTCACAGCGGTTTCAACGCTGTCGTCCACCGATCAGCTCCTTCTGTTCATGTTGCCCCCGCACCTGTACTCGCTCACGGTCCCGTCCTTCTTTCCCATTGATTCCAAATGTGATTTAAAACTATTCCTTAAAACATGTGTAAGTTATTATTTATTAATAGTAAATAAAAGTACAAAGTATAACTAATTATTTTTATTAAATTTCTTTTAAAAACCCATAAAATATAATTAGCTTGCTTGTGTAGCTAGTAAGTTATTAATAAGGTATTAAATATCTGCACGTGCCAGTGCCGCCATCGAACGCAATACGCCATCGAACGCAATAAAGGTACTAAAGTATTTGCAAAAGATCTGTCTATCGGTCAGAGCCAGTTGACGCGGCTAAGGACCGGTAACAACGAACTCACTGCATCCAGACCTGAGACTCTGAGGGAGGTTGAGAGTTTCTATGGACAGTTATACACATCGACCTGCAAGCCTATTGAGAGTTTGACTAAAGATCCTCGTGCCAAACTTACCCGACATTATAACGAAGATATCCCGAACGTCAGCTTGCTCGAGATTAGTATGACTCTCAAACAGATGAAGAACAGCAGGGCACCGGGTGATGAGGGAATCACAGCGGAACTCCTGAAGGCGGGTGGAAAATCCATTCTTAAAGTCCTTCAGCGAACGTTCAATTCCGTCATTCTGGAAAGCACGGTGCCAAAGGCATGGCATAGGAGCGCGGGAGTTCTGTTCTTCAAGAAAGGTGACAACACCTTATTGAAGAACTACAGACCTATTACGCTGCTAAGTCATGTCTATAAACAGTTCTCGAGGGTCATTACGATTCGTCTCGCCCGCAAGTTTGATGACTTCCAGCCCCCCGAACAAGCCGGTTTCCAAAAAGGCTTTAGTACTATAGACCACATATCTTTACGCTGCGCCAGATTATATAATATAATCATCTTTATATTTCATGAAAAAGCTTACTGTTAGTCAGATAATTTCTTTGCCACACTAAATCAACAGAGTTTGCAGATGAGCAGTAAGTTAGCTACCTGTACCGAGAATTTTGTCGAAGAAAAACATGGGCATCTTGTCAAAGAATTTGCTTGTTATTGATCACTCAAAAATACGAGTACAGTACTGAGGCTACTGGACTATCATGTACGAGTACGCGGTGTTTTGGGTAGTTAATTAGGAGGATTCAGGATATGCGTTGCAAAAACGGTTGTTTTTGCGTTGATAAAGCATTTATAAACTTATTTTTTTCCATTACAGCATTTTATTCTAATTAAAAATATATTTTTGTTTGTTTAAATTTTAAAATCTTAACATTATCTTATCTATATATAATACAAAAAAAACGTCAGGCAGAGAAACTGTACTTAACTGAAATTCGAATGCTTGTATGCTCTGCAGATATCTCCATGAATGACAGAGTGCCAAACATGTACATTCGAGTTAGCTTATGGATGCGCTGGTATGGTCATATCATGTGCAAACATGCCTCGGACAGCATAACAGGCAAAATCGGTATCGGGATCAAAAAGGCGTGACAGACCCAAATTAATACGGATGGCAACAATAAAAAAGTCCAAGCGGAACAACAAAACCAATATCCAGAGACGTTGCAAAGACGCAATCTCTGGCGAAAAGCGATAAGGAGAATCGACCCCTATTACAGTGGGCAGGAGATAGAAGCATATTATATAAATTACATTAGCTTTAAAGGCCCTTAAAATTCATGGCCGTTAAAAAAGTTTATAAAATATTAAAATGCGTGAACCTGCAAAAACATGGACTGCACATTATACGTACTCGATATTGTAAAAGATCCCAAAAAAGGTAAAAGTAACCTGGTATTATACCGAAGATATCCCGGACGTCAGCTTGTACGAGATTAGTATGGTTCTCAAACAGATGAAGAACAGCAAGGCTCTAGGTGATGACGGAATCATAGCGGAACTCATGAAGGCGAGTAGAAAATCCATTCTTGAAAGTCCTTCAGTGAATGATCAATTCCGTCATACTAAAAGGCCCGGTGCCAAAGGCATGGCATAGGAGCGTGGTAGTTCTGTCCTTCAGGAATGGTGACAACACCCTATTGAAAAACATTAGCAGTGCAAAAGGCATATGCCTTTTGCACTGCTAAGTCATGTTCATAAATTTTTCTCTTGCTCGCAAGTTTGATGACACCAGTCTCCAGAACATGCCAGATTCGGCAAAGGATTTAGTATCATAGACCACATCTTTACGCTTCGGCAGATTATACAGAACACCGAAGAGTATAATAAGCCACTATGCTTGGCGTTCGTGGACTATGAGAAAAACTTCGATTCGGTGGAAACATGGGCCGTGTTGAGTTATTTGCAGAGATGCCGAATTAACCACCAATATAAGCCGATCTTGAGTACCGTCATCAGATGTATATTAGAATCAGAGTGTGGAAAAAAAAATATATAATTTGACTATTCAAAAGTGCTGTAATATGCCTACTTGAATAAAGATATTTTTGATTTGATTTGATTAGATATATACACGTTTTGAAACGCTTGCACGAAATCGCCACCATACCAGTCCATATATAGGACCAAAGCACAGAGCCAATTCAACTGCAGCGTGGAGTGCGACAGGGAGATGGTATCTCCCCGAAGCTCTTAACCAGCAGCGTTGGAGGTCCTCTACAAGCTGGATCTCCAACGTTGGATGGGCTGGAAGGGACTGGGCATCAACATCAACGGCTACTACATCACTCATTTATGTTTTGCCGACGACATGATCATAATGGCAAAGACTCTGGAAGATCTTAATGCAATGTTCGATGACCTCAGCAGAGATTTTCAACAGCTGGTCCTACAAATATACATGGATGGGACAAAAGTTATATCTAATATCACTTACCATCAGGTGAGAGCATAGTAAAGTGGTAAATTGTCAGCAGTAAAAAAAATTGTCAACGTGTCCACATACCTGGGACATATAGTCCAGCTAGGTAGGTACCATTTTGAGGAGGTCAACCGCCGAATCCAACACGATCAGCAGCGTTCGGGAAAGTTCTTAAGATCTTTCCGTCAAGTATCCCACGGGGCCAGAAGACCAAAGTCTTTGAGCAGTGCACGTTCCCAGTGAAGACCTACGGTTCTGAGGCGTAGTCATTGACTATGGGTCTCATGCGGAGGCTCAGAGTCACTCAACGGATGATAGAGTGAGCTATGCTCGAAGATCATTACGTGATCGAATCAGGAATGAGGACGTCCATTGGGGAACCAAAGTCATTGACATACTCTAACGAATCGCGAAGCTGAAGTGGTAATAGGTGGGGCACATGGACCGAATGAACGATGGACGTTGTAGCCCGAAGATGCTGAAATGGCGACCATGCACCGGATGGCGCAGTATAGACAGGCCCCCATAAGGTGGCCCGAAGACATCAAGCAGATCAGCGGTAGCCGTGGAGCCAGGTGGCGCTAAATCGGCCATCATTAGATGAGACCTATGTCCAGCAATGGACGTCCATCAGTTGAAGCGACAAAGGATATTTTAGGTTAACTAGAGTTGAAGAGGAGGTGGCGACTCTCTCGGACCATCAATATATAAGGTTCGAGCTGGTCTCTGCTCCTCAGGGCCCGGTAACCCTTTCTGGAACTCCAGGACGACTTCCACGCTGGTGCCTGAGTCGATTGGATCGAGAATTGGCTATTGAAGCTGCCATCGTTCAGCGTTGGTCGCCCCCCCGCCTTCGAGGCAGTACCGTAGAGGAGAAGGCGTATCATCTATGCAGTGCCTTGACGGAGGTTTGTAATACTGCCATGCCTAGGGTTCAGCTTCGACCAATCCGTCGCCAAGTGTACTGGTGGTCGCAGGAGCTGGCGAATCTACGAGTCATCTGCATCCGAGCTCGTAGATCATATATGTGTTATTGTAAACGTCACCGCAGGAGAGGGGACATAGACCGGGAAGTCGTGGTCCGTCTGCGAGGGGAACATAGTCTTGTCAAGAAGCGATTGCAGGACGCCATTAGACAAGCAAAACCGACAGCCCTGGGGACGACCTTATCATGCAGTACGTAATAAACTGCGTGCTAGGGCTACTCCCTTGACGGAGACTTTGCCGCCGAATCTCCTGCAGCACGTGATTGAAAAACTGTTCCCAGCAGCTATGGATAACTTTGACGCCCCTGTTATGACTATGCCCTCCAGAGCTAGTGAAACAATGCATGCTCTGGCTGTCACAGATAGAGAAATGGAGATGGTCCGCGAACGACTGAGGACTAGGAAGACCGCACCGGGCCCTGACGGTATCCCTGGCAAGGCTATGTTTCTAGCTCTGGGATGTCTGGAAGGCTGGTTTAGGGAGTTGCTTGACGAATGTCTCATCGTTGGGCAATTTCCGAAAGCCTGGAAGATAGGAAGGCTTTGCTTGTTGCAGAAGGGAGATCAACCTGTCGAATGCCCATCTGCATACAGACCGATAGTTCTTCTGAATGAGATGGGCAAGGTATTTGAGAAGATTCTTGCCTCCCGTCTNATTCTTGGCCCGACCCGGGACTCGAACCCAGGACCTCATGTCTGTAGTCGAACATGCTGACCACTAGACCAATGAGGCAGTTGTTTTCCTAAATGTCCTTAATATTATCCAGTTTGACTTTAACAATAAAGAAATGAGTAAATATGTGTATGTGAGTCAAATACAAATTACCGTGTGTTATGGTTTTGTAATTGATTTCATGTATTTTTTACGCAAAAAAAGAGAATATTAGCATCCAGCACTCCTTCTCTAGCCAAACTATAAGAATCGAAATATAAAACTCCTCCGGACGCGTAATTTTCGTAAAAATGACTACAAAGTATTTGCTTCAAGTATTGCGATAATACGAGTACATACATAGAATGTTTGTACTTGTAATTTGTGTCTAACGGAGGAAAATAATTAGTGTGTTAATAATTTTAATACAAATGATATATTATGAATAAGAAAGCAACGTATTTGCAAATGAAATATGTGGTGACCTTGCTTAATACTTGCTATAAAAGCGACTCTTTAATCAAATTATGTATCACTATCTAATAATAACTTGATAAACATGTTATCCAAAGTAAGTCGCTTTCGGGTTCGTTCAAATTCTGTCATTGAAAAATTGTTTTCAGTTCTTTTAGGGTTCTAGTCTTATAGTTGTCTAATTTTAACTATTTTATTTCAGATTATTGCGTTGAGTGCCGTCTTAGCAGTATCCGCTGCTGGACTTTTGCCCGCAGCGCACTACACACCAGCCACTGCCGTTTCCTCCCAAACCATCCTCAGACATGATCTGCCCCGTGCTATCGCTGCCCCAGTAGCTCTTGCTGCACCAATTGGCCTATCCGGTAGCTTAGGCTACGGACTTGGTGCTCGTATCAGAGGACATGCAGTCTCATCTCAAAACGTCGTCAGCCACAACGTGGGCTACGGTTCCATCGGTCTTGCCGGCGGTATCGGCGGCGGTATCGGTGGCGGTATCGGCGGAGGTATCGTTGGCGGTATCGGTGGCGGTATCGGCTACGGCGCCCCAGCACGTCTTGCTATCGCAGCCCCCGCTCACGGCATTGTTGCTGCTGAACCTTACGTAAGATTTATTTAAAATAATGAACGCACTATTTAATTTACATAGAATATTTAAAGGTCTAGGTAATTATTGACCTCATTTTTACAGGCCCACCCAAAATACGACTTCGCCTACTCCGTAGCTGACAGCCACACTGGTGACAAGAAGTCCCAACACGAGAGCCGCGATGGTGACGTTGTCCGTGGTCAATACTCTTTGGTGGAACCCGATGGTGCCGTGAGGACAGTAGACTACGCTGCTGATGCTCACAGCGGTTTCAACGCTGTCGTCCACCGGTCAGCTCCTTCTGTTCATGTTGCCCCCGCACCTGTACTCGCTCACGGTCCCGTCCTTCTTGCCCATTGATTCCAAATGTGACTTAAAACTATTCCTTAAAACATATGTAAGTTATTATTTATTAATAGTAAATAAAAGTACAAAGTATAACCAGTTATTTTTATTAAATTTCTTTTACAAACCCATAAAATATAATTAAGCTTGCTTGTGTAGTTAGTAAGTTATTAATAAAGGATTCAGCATCAGCACTTACCAGGGAAAATACTGTCAACGATAATTGAGCCTTATCAGGTATACTCGTCACAGAGGATGATATTTTCGAAACTTCTCACAGAAGTGAATTCTCTCAAAAGTGAAGAGCGATTCTGTTTTATTTACCAACATTAAAGATTTGACCAATGGTTAAAATAAGTTATACTATAGCACTATCCTGCGAGGTGGTTGGTGGCTTGCTAGATGCTCCAGACAAGCCAACTTGGATTATTTAAATCGGGTTGGGCCTAAACGGACACATCGCTGGTTGGGTTGCGAATGCTTGTCAATAGCGTTCTCGTGACCCCGTCTCCTAGTGATGTAGGAGTACCGCTGGGTTTTAGCCGCTATGAGTCCGGCATAACATGTAACATCCTCCCGAGTATTTGAGATATCCACGAGGATTTCCCAGTGTAAAAAAACAGCACTATAAATAGACAGAGATATTGTCATATGACTATCTAATATAGGCATCGAAATATTACCAGATATTCTCACAGGGAAACAACTTTGAAGATACAAACAGACGTTTCAATTTTATGTATAGAGAGCAAGTTAAGTTAAAAATAAATATGGAATCGAAGTGGTGAGGTTATTATTTCCATATATAAGCTATCAATTATGACAGATATGGACCTGTTATAAAACAAAGTCCTCCAACTCATCTCTCCGTCGAAATAAACTGCTAAACGGAGTTGCTGCTTTTACCAATAGATAGATTAATTTATGATTATGGTTCGAGTATATAATAAGACGGATTTTTTCTGGAAATTGATTGAAGTATAACGATAATTGTTGTAAGTGTCCAAAAATTAAGCCGCCTAGGAGCTTTCGTTGGAAAAGCTACCTCATTCCGTAGAGATATAACAAAACAATGGATAGTGGGATATTCCTCCTTTATATATGTTAATTATATCACACTACCCCTTTTCTACTTTTAAAGAAAAGGTCACGTACGCGGAGATTAAAAGGTTATTTAGTCGGATTCAGCATTTATCCCCATCAATTTAAAAGTAACTTTAATCACATTTTTAAACTTGAATTGTTTTGCAATACAACATTTTATTATTATTAAAGATATTTAGTATTTTAGTTTGTTTTATTTTTTATACACTATACTTGATAAAACGCATTAAAATATTCCGAGTTATATGGAGCTTACATTACAATTAAATTTAATCTACGCATTCGAAACAACAAGCTGATCCTACCCAAATGTAAGCAAAATAACTCCTCTATTCAAGTGAAACAGACGCGAGTCGATTGTTATTATGTAATGTTTGTTTGGCGGTACGTTATTTGTAGTGTTGTAACTAGCCACGGCCGAAACCTCTCACCAGTACAAATGCACACAGATTGGAAAACGCAATTTACATTTATGATCGTCTAGCTAGTTAGAACCCATTGATATGTTGTATTCATAGTAATCCAAATCCTTTTAGAGCGTCAGAGGTAAAGAGAATGTGAGATTCGATAATCTTCTGGATCAGTAGTTTTCGTTTTAATAAAATAAAACACAGTCATCTCACGGATGACTGTGGAATAATATTATAATGTATCATAATAGCCATCAAGGAAGGTCTATCAACAGACTTCTTTTCTATCGCATATAAAAATAAGCAGTAAGTGGAGTAACCACTTACCGCTGAAGGAATCCCTACCATGGGCACCCAGGTACCTTCTAATACTATAATATGAATAAGGTACCAGAGTGATCCAAAGACTGGCTCCACACCCGCCAGGGATAATGAACTCCGACCCGTGCTATGAGTTCCCCTCCCTGGATAGGGATTCCTGTTTATAGTGCGCCTGCGGCGTATGATCTTTCGATGGTTGTGTCATCGGGACTAAAGCCCGGATATGTTTTGTCAATATGTAGAGACAAGTCTCTAAGGTATATTCAAACGAGGATCGAAATCCATATATTTTGTTAGCCGAAGCTGTGATGAGGCATTAGCCATGTTTGTAATGCGCAAAGCGCGATTTCGTTATAATGGGATATATAAATCACCAATGCATCTTGTCAGATCAATTACACAGATCAGGAGTATCTGGCAGGCGGACCACACCGCATATATTACACATGTTTTAAGTCCAGTGTTAGACTAGATCGATGTATGTATCTCCACCTCGGTGGGATTCGTGGTATAATAATAATAATCACATATTTTAAGTCTTGTGATCGACTGCATAGATGTATAATATGTCACCACCTCGGTGGGAATGTTGTATAATTATATAATATGTCGATCCACATATGCTAGGCCTCACACCCACACAGAGTGTCCAGTCGCTGAGCTCTCAACCCAACAAAAGCATTGGTTCATTATATATTCGTGGCAAGCCACTGAAAGCAAAGGGATATGCAGGCCACACTGTCTATAAGCTAGCCCGCAGCCTTGATAATAAAGGCCCGACCAGCGGCCCTATCTCTATGACATGCTACAATGTCATTTTTATTACATTTAATAGTAAGCTAAGAGATTGTCCCTAACAGGCGAACACTTCACATGTGAGCAAGCCCACAAGATCAGTGTTCATTTGTCCATCACTGCTACGCAGAAGCTAACGCAACGCCTAGCAACATTCGGTCATGGCTCTAGCACTACCGATTAACGATGACGACGCTTATAGCGCCGGATCATCAATCAGTAACATTTCAGAAACCACATTGTACTAGCACTACTCTAGAGTCCTAGGCGTCCAAAGTTATGCGAGGCTCACTGCCATAGCCGAGGCTACAACAGGCCTGAAACACAACCCGTATCACCCAAAACAACTACAGTAACTTTGATTGTCTGCCGTCAAGGTGGAGCGAGGCTCGCTGTAACACAATGGCCACAGGCCTGAAACCCCGCCCTAACGACGAACAGCCTGGGGAAGCC